>BMAO01020513.1:0-45765 GCA_019973975.1 Trichonephila clavata
ACATATGCACAAATAAGAAACATACATACAAATAAATTCACAAATTCAAATAAATGTATTAACATTTCAACCTTAGAGCGTTAACTTTATAAAATAATTTTTGTTTTAGATTTTTTCATTTTAATATAGAAAGCGCATATTTCGGTTACCATGCAACCCGAGGTAACTGAACGGTCGGTTAAATAAAAACATATTCTGCATTACAGGAGTTTCATGAAACACGTTATTATTGTAATTGAGAGATACATGTGATAGAAATTAGACATCCATTTTGTGAACAAAAGAATCCGTAACATATGTTTTAATAAAACAAAGCATTTAATAAAAAAATTCAGAATCTGAAATAAATGTAGACATTCTTTATTTACGAACAGGTTACCCTCCAAAAATCTGTTCATCGCCGTTTTATTCTAATGCAACGTTAACTGTGGGGAGCACTTACCTAGGGGGACGTGATAACCCTACAAGGGGGGGGGGCGCAAGCTTATCGAAAATAAATGATTTTTTAAAAAATTATCAATTTAAAGAAAGCAAAGCAATATATACATTCTGACATAGTAAAAAATAAAATACACATCTACGCTGTTATACTATATAATACTTATAAATGCATCACATGCAAGTACTGTACAATGTATTTCATAATTAATTTATCAACATTAAAACAACATAATACTTATATATACTACTATACTATCATAGGACTGATTCTCTGTTACTTAAAAGTAACATATAAAATTTAATATTTATCTTGATAATTATATAGTACGGTTCATGATTAAGACCGCATTATATATTTTATTGCATTCAATACATTGTTATTGTAGGGGGTTGGGGTGCGATGAAAATTATGACTAAATATTGGGTCATAAATATTGAAGGTTTGAGAAACACTGTACTAATGGAGAAAATGCAGGTTTCGCAGGGTTTTGTTCGTTTGCATAAATCTCTACTGAAAAAATCTTGAATCACGTGAAAAAATGGAATTGTATGTGATAGAACTAAATCATCTTTAGAAAATTAAAGGAATAAAACAACAGGGAGCTTCACAACACATTTTTCCGAAAGGCTTAGTTTACTGAATCAAACAATTATCAAAATATACATATGTACTAGTCTTGTACTCTCTCTCTCTCTCTTTTATGATAATTATTATGATTTAAAACTTCATGCATATGTTTAAAAGCGTCCTGATTTTTAACGAATCATCAAAATTTACAAGGAAGTAAGTATGTATCACCGACTTGTAGTTATGTAAACGAGTATTTTAGAGCATCCTATGGCTGCCGTGTTATTTCAAACTGACCTTCCCAATATTTTTTTGCGCTTGTTCCCCTTTTTGGATCGCACAAATCCAAAATTTCATCTGTCTTCATTCACTGCTGCGAAACAAACAAGTGCTAACAATCTTTCACTGTGTATATAAATAGTTCTTAGCAGTAACCTAACAGTAACTAAATGAAGAGGTAATTGCCAGAAAACGCTTTGCCAAAAAGATAAAAATCGGTTCACATTTATTTGGAGTAGGTACGAAAGGACTGATGTAACGGCCTAAACTAAACATATTCGTTTTGGTGAAATTATAACACTTTTGAATTTTAAAAGTGCAAAGTATACTTTGGTTTTATCCTATGAATGTTAGAAAATGTTTAAAACTACTCCATGATGGTCGTTAGGCTTAATACTTAAAAATGTATCCAATATTTTTAACGAAGGATAAATATTTTAAAACATAATCGCTGTGTAAGAGATTCACTCTAGAATCTTTTAATAATTGGGAGTTCGAATGAACACAAGCCATAATTAAAATAAAAATAATTTATCTTTTTATAAATCTAACAAAACTCAGGGAAGAGAGGGAAATGCACGAATATAAATTATAAAGTATTGGAGCCAAAACGAGAAAAATTAAATATTCAATATTTAATTATAAATAAAGTCACTTACGTTAGGAAATAATCGTTACTTCCTATCTCAAATAATCGACTTCAAGTTAATTTGGATCCAATTCCAATATTTATTACTAATCTGTATTTAACTGCCAGTTATCAAAATTATAGATTAATTAGAATTAGATTAGAAAGAAATAGATTAATTAGAATTGACGAGTTTCTCTCGTCTAACTTTCAATTACTTTACATTATATAATCTCGTGCTTCTATCATCTAACTCATCGAACCTAAATGTTTAAATATACGACATGATTTGCATAGATCGCATCTTCTTCTTCTGGAGAAAGTTTTTAATTGAACAATATTTAATTTTTAAAAAATTCCCCAAGAGGATTAGTGAAAGGTAGCGAACAGACACGTTACAACTGGAATGTGCACATGTGCAATATTCACAACGTAATCGAAAAATCTGGCCATTCCTATAATGATGTGATTCGATTCACTAAGTTGCACTCTAAGGCAACGAGAGGGCTATTGGTCAAGTGACGAGAACGACAGCTGACCTATAGTAAAACTCTCCACCACGACGATTTGAAGACTTAAAGCCTCGACAGATCTAACGTGCATTGACCCCTCTACAATTTGGGTCTTTAGTAGAACAACGATGGCCACCAAACTGTATTGTGAGAAAGAAATTTGTAAGCATAAATCATAACGGAATATTAATAAAATGCGTAAAAGTTAATTTATCCATATTGTCCTTTACTGATTAAAATCTCTATCAAATTGCTTATAATGTACAGACAAAAAAATAAAATTTTTAGATGGAAAAATTGTGTTTGATTTTTCTGAAATTTTTTAAATATTTTAATAATATATAATTCCGATTATAGAAGTTACGATTACGAAGAAATTACGATTATGGAAACATCTGATTCAAAATTATAGATATATTCACCGTAAAATCCGGCTTAAAATGTTCACTTATACTTTCTAGCTGCAAATTTTAATGTTTAGATATATTTGCCGCATAAGACGCACCCCCTTTTATACGAAGGAACCTCATTTATTCGAGGTATGATTCGAAACTTTAGAAAAAATAGTGTACTTCTAGAATTGTTGTTTCTAATTCCATCTGTCTAACGGTGTGAGATCGAGGCCCACGAAATTCATCTTGGCAAAGGGCTGAATGTACGCCTGTCGTTAGCCGTAGCTTTGAGTACCATGAAGGTAACAGAACGTTTTGGCTCGGTTCCACCACAATTTCGAGAGAAAACACCCTGGAGGAGTGGTCAGGGGTCTCCCACCTCTCTTCCCTTTCCACCAATCTCACGAAAGGAAGTGTGAAGAAAAACATCAAAAAATATTGTTGTAAGTTCAGCTTGTCTGTGGTATCAAATAAAATCCACTTACTGAAATTAGATTTAAAATATTTAAATTCAAACCAGATCTTTCATCTCAGAGATTCTAATACATTTGTCCCATTATCAGAACTGTTCGGAACTCTTCTTTCTCAGAACGGAGCAGATTGATTACGAAATAAACTCACCTGGGGGCGGTGATAGTCTTTCGACACAAGTATAGATGCATCCATTGAAACAGCAGCTTTGGTTTTTGGAGGAACAATCTTCGTCGTTCTTGCACGTCGGTAATCTGCAGTCGTCGTCCAGCAGAGGTAGTCTTGGAGCAGGACACGATCGAAAAGATGCATTCTGAGACATTATAGCGGTCAGATAGGATTTAATCTCTTCCTGTAAAATAAGATGATAGTATTGATACTCACCCAGTTCTTTTTACTTATTAAAAATGTTGCAAAATAATCTAATATGAAAATAAAGTTCTCTCATTTTTGTTTAAAAATTTTATAATTTTCTTCTGTTAGAGAAGTGATTCCCAAAGTGGTCTATATAGACCCCCAGGGTATATGACAACCTGCAAGGGGTCCATGTCAGCGAAAAAATAATTTGGGGGTCCATGAGGTGTAAATGGGGGTCTACGATAGTGACTCTGATTAAATCAGTACATGACTTTAATTTTAAAAGAAAATTTAATCAAGTGGGAACCAGATTTATTTACTAAATTTATATAAATGAAGTTAATTTGCAATTACAAGAACCACCACACACACACATTTCGACGTTTCTTGCCAGAATGAAGCTAAGGAGTATAATATTGAACATCCCGAATTTGCCTAGTTTCTCTATTTGTCACACACAATCTGCTAGTAAAAGGACGTTTTAACCTACGTTCAACATTTAAATACTATTTATTCAGATTTTGAAACTAAGTTTCAGAATGCTTTGCCTATGGTAATACCATAGTAGCCAATGAATTAATACGGTCACATTAAAAGAAAAAACGAATATCATATTACAAGAGGAACTAATCCTAATAGTCACTAAGAAGATCTTAAAGTAAAATTTAGAAATACGGATATCAGCAATTTTGAAAGCACCAGATTCATCCCTCCCATTAAAAGCATTTATTTGTTGCTGAGTTACTTTATGTAACAGTTATTTTATGTTTTATTTTAATTCAATTCATTAACATGTGCTGCTTAAGTTTTAAAAGCTATGCTCACTACAATTATAAATTTAATTTTTTTAAAGTAAGTAATAGTATCAGCTGTCAAAAATATATTTAAGTTGATAAATTAGCAAAAATTCATTTTTAGGTAAGTAGGGGTCTACCCAAAACCGAAAGACATGGCAAGGGGTCTATGAGACAAAAAAATTTGGGAACCTCTGCGTTATAGAGTAAAAGCAAATATATACAAAGTGATTATAAAATCATGGGGAAAATTTTGAAAGGTTGTAAAACTCACTAAAACAAACAATTTTTGTATCGGAACATTTAGGTGGAAATGCCACGTGTGAGGGTGTGGCACAAACAGAAAAAAATAACACATTGACAGAAACATAAGACTCACAAATTGTGTTTTTTTCCCCCTTTTGTACGCAAATGCTCAATAAAATGCCTTTTTTCCCCTGCCAAACGTGTGTCAGTTTTTTCTCGTACAGCCTAGCACGACTGTATATCCTGCATCAATCATCAAAATCAGTTTTTCCCAAAGTGGTTTATATCGACCCCCAGGGGTCCAAAACGACCTACAAGGGGTCCACACCAACGAAAAAATAATTTGGGGGTCCATGAGGTAATCTATAATAGTGACTCTCATTAAACCAGAGATCGTGACTTTAATTTTTTTTAAAAAATTTATCTAGTGGAAACCAGATTTTACCAAATTAACTGAAAGGTGGTGTCGCCATCTATCGTTAAGAAGTCCAACTTGTCTCACAGGCTCTGGCAACTTTCATTCCTTCCCTTCGGGAAGGACACGGCAACAACAACTGATCTATTTTCTAAATTTATTGAGATTAATTTTCTGTTACAAGGTGACAGCATAAATTTTATTAAGACAAGGACTATTTCAGCATTTTTTTACCATAATTAAGCTAAAGAAATTTAATATTGGACGTCGCAAATTTTCTCAATTAGTCACGGACAATCTGTCAGGCCATTTTAACCTACGTTCAACATTTAAATGCCCGTTATTCAGATTTTGAAATTAGGATTGAGAATGCTTTGAATATAGTAATACCCCACAGTAGACAACAGATTCATATGGTCACATTGAAAAACAAAACGTCATATCACTATAGGAACTGATCAGAATAGGCCGTAACGAAGATTTTAAAGTAAATTTTAGAAACGGATGTCAGAATTTTGATTTTAAAAAGACATACCTGTTATTTGTCACGAATTATGGAATATCGCGAGAAAGTTTTTGATTGCTTTTCCTAGTGAGAAATTGCACTGAGTTTGACAATCTAAAAAAGAAACTTAACATACTATCAGAGATTTAGGGTTAAAACTGAGTAGATTGATATTAAATGTTGAAAATTTGAAATTGAAGCAATAGATTTACCTCTCCTTTTAAAAGCATTTGTTTGCTGTTCAGTTATTTTATGTAACAGTTATTTAATATACTAATTAAATTTTACTTTAATCAATTAACATGTGCTTCCTAAGTTTTAAAAACTATACTTCACTGCAATTATAAATTTAATTTTTTTACAGTGCAAAAATTCATTATTAGGTAAGCAGGGTCTACCCCAAACCGAAAAATATGACAAGGGGTCTATGAGACAAAAAAGTTTGAGAACCTCTGATCTCTAAAATATTCCTTACAACCGCAAGATTCATATCCTTCAATTGTTTTCAGTACTTTAGTCATGAGGAAAAATATAAAGACTACTAAATATATTTTTCGTCGTCATCTAACTCCCGAAAATAAGTAAAACAAATAATTTCTTTTCGAAATCATACAATAAGTAGGGCCATGGGTAGCCTAGTGGCTAGATCACTGGACTCCAGACCGGAAGGCCTGGGTTCGATGCCCGATGCCACCAAACGCCCGCCGAGTATAAACGGAGAACGTGCTCGTTAAATCAGTGGGTCCGAATGGTGTCGCCATCTATCGTGTTGTTCCGAGCAAAATCACACTGTCACCTTCTAGGGGGCTCAAAGCTTAGGCTAACGACAGGCGTAAAATTCTAGCCCTTAGCCGCGAAGAATTTCGTGGACCTTGATCTGATGTTACTGTCGATCAGGTGGCATAAGCAACAACGACAACATATAATAAGTGATAAATAATTTTCATGAAAATATTAAGCACCTGTTTTATGTGTAAAATAACGACATTAAGCATTGAGAATTGTTCTTGAATATAAAAAAGAATAAGAATTTCTGATTAATTTCAGCAATGTGTTAAAATCGTAAATTATGTTTCAATTGTCTTTATCTGAGGAAATTATCTATTTAAATACTATAACATAATGAAAATCTTTTTAATCGAGAAGAAGTTTTTACTATTCAATTAACATTCACTTTTTTTTCACTTTCTGTTAAATTGTGTTTGTGTATCTATTTTATTACTTTCATAATAGAATTTGGCAGATAATTCCATTATGAATTTATTAAAGGAAATAGATCTAATGAATTAACTGATTATAAACAAAAAGGAAAGGTGGGAAAACCACCAAATCTTAGTTTACCTTGCTTAAAAACAGTCCTCAGCCTGTGGTTTATCAGTGCGTGCATCTATATTGAAAAATTTAGTGATTTCTACGTCACATGTTTTTTCTTGTAACGTAGGATAAATTTTTAAATATATATACTTATTATCATGTTTTCCTGATTATTTGCCTGATTTATTAATGCGAAATTTTATAATTAATGCATATGTACGTACCATATTTATTCTAAGCCGCACCCGGAATTCTCAACATGTTTTTGAGAAAAATATAAACAACATTGTAAAATTCTTATACGGTATATATATATATATATATATATATATATATATACTCTTGGAAAAAGTCTGCGTTCACGTACTATATTGCTTACATAAACAACGAAAAAAAATTTTAAACTGGAATTTGAAATTTTTTAAAAATTATATTTTATTTAGTTCATTCCAAGTATTGAGAATAACTAAAGTAAACTCGGTTTGCTTTCACAGCTTTTAAAATAAAGACAGGTTTGTAGCGATAGTAACAAAAATCAAGCAGAAAAAGTCTGCGTTCACTGTTTTAGCAGTAACTATAAAAATTATTTAAAAAGGATTATGAGTTATTTAATAGCTGGTTGGGATAACCCTGTCTTTTGAGAACCTCCTGAAGTCGTTTCGGCATTGAATTATTAAGTCTACTGGTTTCTTCAGTGCTTATCTTTTTGGCATTATCTATTTGACATCTCTTCAGCATATCCTTGCTAGATATATTGAATTCCATAGATGTTCTGTAGGATTCAGATCAGGTGACTGCGAGGGCATGTGCAATTGATTTGGGACATTATACAAGAGACAAAGCTTCACAATCTCAGTGGTATGCTTAGGATCGTTGTCGTGTTGGAAACGAAGCGAGGATTCTAGGCCGAGTTTGGTGGCACTTTCCTTTAAATTGTTTTTAGGACATCAAGGTAATCATATTTGTTCATAATTGATTCGATATATTCCAACTTGCCAACACCCTTGCTCACCATGCACCCCCACACTATAACTTCACCGCGCCGTACTTACCGTTGGTACTAAATGCTCTTTATGAAGGAAGCACTTATACAAGTTTTCTACATATTAATTTACGATCTTTCATGCCAAAGATATAAACTTTGCTCTCTCTCGGAGAATATCACAGTTCTCCAGAACTCTGGAGGCTTATGTATATGCTCTTTTGCAAAAGCTACCCGTTAGTTTTTGAAATATAAGACTTTTTGTGAGCCACTCGACTACGGTATCCGGCATTTTTCAAGATTTTTCTTGCAGTATCCACACAAATGTTTTCCTTAAACTTCTTGTGAATATCTGTTGCTGTTTGAGTTGCAGTCAAACGCGTATTTTTTTCACTACGGATACCATACTTCATTTATCTTTGATTGCAAGTTTAGATGAACGACCTGAACGAGGTTTGGATGAGTAAACTTTTCTGTAGTAACTTCTATAAATAACACGCTGGAAAGATGAATACTGCCATCCAACGGATCTGGTTATATCCCGACGACTTTTTCCAACTTTCCACATTTTCACAATGATTTTAAGCTCACTGATTCTAATTTTCTTCTTTTTATTTTCCATGTTTTTGAATTGCTTCGTATCTAACAAAAACATAAAAATTATTGCTCTACAACTTTCTTAAGCTATTTTACTTGATAACTGAAAGCAAAAATTCCGTTAACCCATAACGCCGGTTGATAAAAAGGCCAGGAATCAAGAATATTTAAATAGTGAACGCAGACTTTTTCTGCCTAATATTCGTGTGCTTTGCAACAAAAATTCCATTATTTTACGTAATTTTATTTCAAAATTAACGAATTCTTTTGCATGTTCAATATTTAAATAGTAGTAAACAAATTCATGAAACTTTGTTAGAAAAAAAATTATATTTCTATTAAATTTTTTAGCTTTGCTGAAAATTTGTTACGGGTGAACGCAGACTTTTTCTAGCTAGATAATCCGATATTTACGAAATTAAAAAAAATTAAATTGAGAACTAATAAACTAAATTCAGTGGTGCAACAGCTCATGAGAGCCAAGGCGTACTACACCCATCTCAGTTTTCATGACCTTGGGCACTGAGATGCATGACCAGATGTTCCGGTCAAATGGTCAGTCTGACGTGAAACCTCCAGTGTTTAGTTCCCAAGCAAGCTCGGTACTCCTTTATCGACCCACTGAAGGGATGAAAGGCTGAGTCGACCTTGCCCAGCCCGGGATTCGAACCCCGGATGTGCTACATGAAAGCGCGATACGCTACCACATGAGAACTAATACAGGAATAATTAAACCAGTATTAAAAGCTTTTAAATACAAGAATCTGTATTGCAATGTTTAAAGTCTCCATCCAATTAATTTTTTTCGTCTTCGATTCTTAGTCGCGCCCGATTTTCAGAGCATTAACAGTGGAAAAAAATTGTGGCTTGAATTCGAATAAATATGGTATACAAAAACAATGACAATCGCTTAACACGAAACTGAGGGGTCCGAAATATTTTTTCGCGTTAAAGAATTTTGTTTTGAAAGGAAATTGCAAAAAAAAAACAAAAAAAAAAAAAACCCTATATTTAATAAAAAATTAAATTTATTAGAATACATTTTAATTAAATAAACGTGTATACATACATTTATTTAACATGCATACATTTATTGAGTTTTTGGAAAATAATCTGATATTTCCTTTGCATTGTTTTTTTAGCATTAAATTGTCAACAAATTACTCGAGGTAGAGAGAGAGATGTCACCCATTTTATAATTCATTACACCATGGGAATGTGTATCTAAAATAACTGCGCATATTTTTCATTATGTTCCTCATTTCGGTTGACATGTGAACAGGAGCAGCATAATTCATTTCATTTTCGTCGCCAGAATCTGCATCAATGATTTTTTTTTTTTTTTTTTTTTTAGCTTTGAACAAACTTTAAAATGTCTTTATCTGCCATAAATGGTGCTGTACACATTATCATCATCTACTGCAATGAATTCCTTCGATGATACAGTAGGATAGACCAATAATACAGATACTTTATCAAACATTTCAGTTTCTAGTGTTTTCCGTATTTTGTTCATCCCAGTCGGGAAATCTTTTCGTGTTAAGTGATTTTCATTTCGTATTGAGAGAAAAAAAAGGCATGAAAATACATAGTAGTTTGTCGGGACCATTTTATTATTTCGTGTAAACCGATATTTCATCTTAAGGTATCCGACTACTTGCGGCAACTCTTTTTTTAAAAAATTGAGGTATGGGGTTTTTTTTTGTGGTTTTTAAATTTGTTTAGTATACTTTAAGAAAATTATGCTACAACTAAGAAGAGAAAAATAAATTATTATTATAATGGGAAGGAATTTGTAAAAACTTACAAAAAAAATAGCATAAACGGGGCCCATTCAGTACCAAAATTTTAGGAACAAATTTTCGATTTTTAGATTCTAATGAGTTGCTACGTTATTCATTTTTGAAATGACCATCCGGATAAGAGATATTTTAATTTTTACGAAAACTAGAGCACTTATTCTAGTTATTACATGAAATTGCTTTGTAAATAGTGATTATATTCACATAAGAGACTATAAATTCTGTAATTTAACAGTGATTGATAAACCTGAAGGATAAAACGCATCTACTATTATACAGAACATACACAAAAAATTTCAGTTAATTATTTTCAAAACATTTTTGGCAATCGCTGGCCCTGTTTGAGGATTTTCAAAAAAACACTTTCCGAGTAAGACGCGTTTTAAAGTATGACATATATCTTGCTTAAAGTAATGGCATCTGCTTTTACTAAAACACTTGTAGTTTTTGTTCTAGCGAACGGAAAATAATAAACTTTGTATTTTTATAAAGCTAATACTATGGCCTATAAAATAAACGATAAAAAAGATAGGCCAATTTTTGGCAAAGTTCACAATTTAAGAGTAGTTGGATACCTTAAATTCGAACTTGCCATTTGGTTTTGAAAATAAATCCTGTTTTGTGCTTCATTATAACTGTATTTTTGTCCCATTCCAATTTGTATTGCTTGTTTCAAAAATCTTTATTATACATTTTCTTCTAAATGATATTTTTTTTCAATTGTAGAGTTTTTCTTATTTTGCCGCTTGTGCGTTAGAATTAATTATTCATGGCAAAATTAGATTTAAAAGGACTATTTCAAGACACATTACAAATTCTTTTCAATCAGTAACGGTGTGGCCGTGGTAGCCAAGCGGTCAAGGCATCGGATCATTGCTAGCGTGTCATGAGTTCGAGCCCAGTACCTCTGAAGACCCGCCGTGTATGGGAGCGATACACGTTTAATCTGTCCAGAGTTCAAACGTCTTCCCATCGATGTGGTGTTGTAGTTAGGAGAGGGGATACTAGATCAGGTGTGTGAGAAGCAATAAAATCTCATCACCTATCATTGTTTATCATTGTTTAAAACTACTTTCAACTTGACGTTTTCAAATCATATTACGAAAATCAACTTCGTATCTTCTTACAGATTAAAAGAAAGTTTATTATAATTATTCTTGAATTCCTTGACCCATTAACAATGCCCCAAAAGGTCCTGTCAGAAAAAGCATTCACCGAGTAATTCAATGCTTGGAGATCAGTAGATAGTTTTCTGGAGTTTGTTTTTTTCTATTCTTCTTGGATTTAATACCTTTCCCGACCTTGAACTGCAGCTGAGAGAAAAATTCTTTTTTCATGCTCTTCTACCTAATCCGATTAGTTTCAAATTCAATGCAGTATATCAATCAATTTATCTTACATTCACAAGTCGATCGTATTTAATGGAAAAAAAGTCAATTGATTGCCGCTTGTTACTCTTCAAGGTCAGATCGTTCATGCCTTTGTATGGTCGGGACACTGTCGTTTGTGTTATTTTTTTTTTTTTTTTTTTTTTTGCATTGCGAAAAGTTCAATTAAAATTCTCCTTTCCTGGTAAGATATTTATAATATGATTGGATTTGTTTCATGTTTTGACACACCGTAAAATCCGGCGTATAACGCGCACTTTTAACACACACAAAAAAAGATTGAAATTTACGAGGGCCCGTTATACCCGGGTATAAAAATGATAGCTTAAAAAAAATTAATTTAAAAAAATGAGTATAGAAAAATTATAGACTTCTATATATATCGGAATACTGTTTATTAAAAAGAAATGACATTTTTCTTGTGAAGTGACAGGGTTGTAGTTCTGGAAGGACTATTTTTCAATTCTTACTATAGTTCACACCCTCCCGAAAAAAATTTATTTATATATGTATCTTGTTCAAGTTTTCAATCGTTCGTAAAATACTTTTTATTCATCCACTCAAGTTCAAATACATTTTTTTAAACTTGTAGTGGATGACATTTGAAGTTAATAGCTTTTTTTAATATTAATTCATTAAAAAAATTAACAAAAATTAACAAAAAGTAACAAACAAAAATAATAGTTCAACAGCAATAGAATGTGAAGTCGTTCTTTGTGTCCCTGTAACTCAATGGTTAGCGCTTTGAACATTTAATCCAAAGGTCAGGGGTTCGCCTCCCACCTGGGATGGCCTAGTTTCTGAGAAAGTGCTTTCTTTTTTAATATACTATTTTATTAGAATAATTAAATTTAATTAATAAATAAATAGTAACAAAAATAAACAAAGTAGTCCAACACCATATATAGAAAGGAAAATGGAAAATCGCTTTTTATTTTGTCACAATATTGTGATTCTGTCATATGTATAAACATTTTCTTTATTATAAGAATGAAATGAAAAGTAACCAAAAAATGAAATTTTTCTGTATTGACCTAAGTAGGAATTGACGTTACTTTTTTTTTTATATGACTTGTTTTTCTGAAGCTTGAAATATTCCTCGAAGAAATGACTTCAAAACAACAAATGAACATAGCGCACATACATTTCAGGTTTCTCCGTAAAAGGGGGGCGGTAAGCGTGTTATACAGCGAATCTAATCTAGAAATTAAAAATATTTCAGATTGAAAGTACAGGTGCGCTTTAAAAGCAGGATCTTACGGTACATAAAGTGTTAAAGTAATTTGATAAATTTCGAACGATAGGAAAAAACTTATTCTAGAAGGAAGAAAAATTTTAGTGGAGAAAAAAAATTAGGAAATTTAATATTTGTCACATGGATGCAAAAATTATAAAATTAAAATGGAGGAAGAAGTCGTTGTTCTTTTTAATAGTTTTTTAAAAGATCATATTAAAACACAAATTATTTTAAATGAACTATCAATGTAATTTCGCAAAGGTAGTTTTTGCACACTTTTGACCGATGACACTACAATAATTTCATAATTTTGTTCCATTGTCCTTATCAGGATCGTCTGGAATAGCGATAATCAGATTTGGTGACAATTCCATATACCACTTCCAGATTTCGCAACTTAATGCATATACAATTTTCAAATTTGGTGACTAATGCCATATACCATTTCCAAATTTGGCAACTAATTCCAGATCTGGCGATTAAAAAACTAAGGTATAACTCTAAAATTGAAAACAGCTTGTGATTAATAGAATTAAAAAAAAAGAAACGAGCCTAGCAGTAGTCGCAGACGATGTGTAACATCTGACATGTTATCGTGGTAAATTCGCAATAGCAACTTAAATCCTGAAAAAATGAATCGAGTAGATTGGAAATCATTTTCTATAGAATAATTATATCTTTAATGAAAATTTTATTTAATAAACACAAGGAGTAATGCAATTTTTTATCAAAAATAATTATTCTTGTTCAATTTGGAGAAGAGTGGTAATGATAACTTATGATAACTAAAATATGACACATATACTTGTGATTTCAAAGTATTTAAAAACCGTTGAAAAATAGCGTCAATAACAGTACCACTGTTAGTTGTCGAAACATTTCGATTTGTGTTCATTTCGAGCTTGAGTTCATCATTCAAAAAAGCTATGAGTGGCTCGGCTTCTAGCAAACTGAAGTTAACTTTAAAATCACCACTCAAAGCCATGAGAAGCGAGTGATAGTTTTTTAATTTTTTAAAAAGAGCAGAACCATCTTCGGTATATGGTAAAAGTAAAAAATGCAGGAAATCTTTAATTTTTTGAACCGTTTGATTCGGAGAAATGCATACGACCACCGAAATCCCTTTTTGTCCATTTTCAAATAAGCATTTTGCCGCACATATGTCCCCAATATCTTGACTCACAATACCTAATCCACTTGTTTGACGATAAGTAATATCCATATGTCGAGCCGCAACATGCGAGTTGTTCTGTTTACGATAGATCGCAACACCAGCTGCTCTGTGGCCCGGTCGTTTAAATTGTACGCAGCAATCGAAGTCAGGTATCAAAACACGTTCGTCATTGTCTAACCACGACTCTGCCTAAAGACTTAGCTTCTTCTCTGATCCTAAAGTGCGAAAACGAAAACAAAGATCCCACGGCCTAGACCGCAGGGGGTGGGGGATGGGGCGGAGTCCCTCCCGAATGAAGGAGAAAAACAGAACTTCACTGAATAGCGCGAGCGCTTCCCAACTTCCTGACACGCATTTCCGTCCCTTTTCACGAAATCACTCCCACAAATCTCCAGCAATCGAGAGGAAAGATGTTACACATCAATAAACAAAAAAAAAAAGTGTTCGTTCTTTATGTGACAAAAGGGAGAGTGGGTGCGCACCTATTCTTACCATAATATAAACAATTGTCTAATTTTTCGGAAAATACAAATAAAAAAGACTTGTGCATGTGAACAAAAATTTTGTGTTCTGTTAAATATTTTTTGTTTTCATAAAGCAATACGTTTAGAAGTGATAATACGATTGACACTTTATATTACGATGTTTTTATTAACTCTCACTTTCTTGTTTGTCTGTCCGGGTAGAATTGTGTAATTGATTTTAAACAGACTTCCCGATGAGCTAGAGACTTGAAATTTGGACCATAACTCAGAAGTGGATGACAATGCATGAAAATGTAAAAAAAGAACGAAAAGGAGGAATTTTATACTTTTTAGTCCGTTATATAAAAACATATTTTTAATAATTTGAACTTTTCTTTTTAACACACTTATATTAGTTTGACCTGTATGTATAAAGATGGAATCTTTGTAATATAACGATACGGGACTCATTGTTGACGAAAATGGGCCCAGTAAACGGAGAGAATAAAATGCCCTTCAGGCCCGTTAATTAATATCCATTGAAGAGCAGCCATGTATATAATTTCGTCTTCAAATATCAAACTCAAGGATAAATTCAACAATGAATAAATGATAGTTTAAAAAACTAAAAAACTCGCTTTTATTGTAGATTGAACTAAAAAATTAAAAATAAATTATAGTTTTAAAAAAAAAAACTAAAGAACACGCTTTTATACTGATTCGAACTAAAAAGTAAAAAAATAATTCTTAATATAAGAATAAAATGATGAACGAGAAAATTAATGTCATTGGGGTAAAAGCGTGGGGGGTGCTTTGTATTACATTTTCACACAAACTCAGCATTTCGGAAGAGAAGTTAGAAACTATAACAATTGATATATTTACAGAACACCCCACGCTTTTATCCCAATGACATTAATTTTCTCGCTCATCATTTTATTCTTATATTAAGAATTATTTTTTTACTTTTTAGTTCGAATCATTATAAAAGCGTGTTCTTTAGTTTTTTTTAAAACTATAATTTTTTTTTTTTAAAAAAGTTAAGGTGACCAATCGCTCTCCTCCAGGGAGGACAGTCCTTCTTTTACGGTTTCTGTCTTTCCTCCAAAAGTGTCCTCCTACTTGCCCTCCTTTTCAATATTTTAAAACTAATCAATTAACTCTGTATTCAGAGATGTCAGGCCGAACTTTTTCACATCACTTCATCCCAAGTAAATTGGGCAGATATAGAAAATTGTGTTGATTTTTTATGGAAAGAAATGTCTGGTATTAAAATTGATGACAATCGACTGTTTGCGGAAGTTAGAAGATTGAATGTATATTTCAACACTGATAAATTAAAACAAAGGGAAAATCAACATGAAATTGATTTAAAAAAAAAACGAGTGGAAATATTTAACCATTTCAAAAATGAACACATTCTATATGAAAGTTTAGTTATTCTTGTTGAATTTACGTTATGCTGCCCTGGAACTAATGAGTTTTTTGAATTGGTAATTATTATTGGACATGTGACAAATCAAGATTAAATGTTGATACTTTAGATGCAGCACTTATTGTAATATTCAATATGAGAAGTAATTTTCTTGATCTGAATTTCCGGTATATTAAAAAATGATATATTGACAACAAAAAAATTCTTGGAATTCAATGGAAAAATACTTGTTTAAGCGAATAATTAAAAGGAATATTAGCCTAATTATAGTGTACTCATTTTTGGATTAATAAAATGTTTCATATGTTTTTTCTTCGATTTTTTCGTTCTTTTCATTGTAAAAAACTGGTCATCTTAATAAGGTATATCTGAATTTTCAAAAGATGCCAGAAGGAAAAATCTATTCATTTCTTCAAATTTCTACAATAATTTGTTGTAAAAAAAATATCTATCAACAATTTAAGATAGCCCTTGCTTACCTTTAAAGAATAGGAACTCAAATTGGATCAATATTTTTTTTAGACGTATAAGTTCTCAAACAGTAATATTAGATTCCGGTTTTGCTATTCTATTGAGAATAATGTATTTTATTATTCTACTAAGTTCCATTTGGCTTGATTCATTTTATCTGTTATAAAAAGTTTTCGACATTACGTCTGTTATACCTAAATGTGAAATTTTTTACTCTACTGTTTTAAGGAAAAAATTGCCTACTCATAGAACGTTTATAGATTTTTAAAATACAGCTACAAAACATTTTCTTATTCCAAGGTTAATGTTCAATTTTAAATAAACATCGTAAAATTTTTTCATTTAATAAAAACAAACTAAACCACATAACATAGAACAGTTACTAAAACAACAAATAAAATCAGACGATAACGTTACATACAGTAATCGATTGAATTAAAATACATGGGTAAAGAACTATATCGTTGCCACAGTGTTAAAGAAATAATTAATTATTTCGCCTTTTAACTGTTTGAATTTCCCTATCGGAAAGGGATGATTCGCTTAAAATTCTCTTTCGTAGGGATTATCAAGGGATTTTGTAGGGTTTATTTACGAGTTGTTACAGTAGTATGTTGTATGAACAGTTGTATGAATTGCAACGTTGCGAATTTTCGTGAAAATGGAGACATCTTCCCGTCAGAAAATGTGTTCCATAATTGATCAGGTTCTTTCACATTCGACGAAGATAGCTTTAATCATCTCAGTAATACCATGCGATATTACATCATAAATTATTTAATGATCTAGTAACTATTACAGTAACTTCTCATAATTCAAGTCTGAGACATCGAACGTTTCAAAAGAAAATCTTTCTAGGAAGAATATTCGAAGGTTTGTCAATTCTGTTTGATGCTTAGAAAATTTAAACATTAGACAATATTAATTTGTCTGAAGAGAATTTGTAAAACTGTAAACATTAAGTGTTGTTACTGACTAGTGAAAAACTTATCAATTTATCGGCAACCTATGGCACACGTGTGACACAAGTGTCACTCGGTCAATTCTCAGTGGCACTCTGCACTACTCTACAAATTTGTTAATTTTCAAGTGGATGGAAATTGATAAATTTGTAATGGACCTTATTTGACGATCCTTTTCAGAATAATGGAAATTTACGGAATTACGAAATAATCTGAAAAATATCTCTTAAGGATAAATTTGCAGCTATTTTGTGAATTATTGAATGTCATTGTTGGTGAAATGTATTAGTTTGAAGAGACAAACTTGTGATGTACTCTGCTTTTCGCTTTTGGTTCTATATATTTAAGTAAAAAAATCTTTCCACATATGAAAAATATTTCGAGTCTGCAAAGAAATTGTTTAACAACCCAATACTTAAATTCCTGTCAAATTGAAAGTCATACCTTATACCCTTGATTTTGCGAAATTAAAGTAGAGCGCAAGCACTGGAGTTTCAAGTGTAAGTACTAGGTGCACATTGAAAATTTTATTTAACTATAATGAAGAAAAATGCATAATATATGTACAATTTTAATTTTTTTTTTTTATTTTTGTGGAAGAAATAGTTATATTTGATGCTGGTTATTTTTTCTTTGTTGAGAAATACCTTTAAATGATGCACAAAAAAATAATAATAATTAAAACTGAAAAAAATATTTCTCTCTAACTCTACAAAAATTATCTAAAGAATCGAATTGTTTCAAAAATGTCCTACTGTGTGGCACGCTGAATCCTATTGGTAGATGGGTTTGGCACGCCTCAACTGAAAGGTTGCAGACCGCTGTTATAGACTAAAACTTTTACGTCAAGAATAATTTAATCAAAACAATATTTTAAAAAATTAATTGATGATGGCAAGGTTCCAGCAGCTCAATATCTGGAATAAAGCATCACTGAAAACTGGTGATCAAATCTTTGAGAAATTATCCCTTTTTTCTCTCATACAGTTTTAATGCAAGTTATAATTTTTGTCAAGAAAATGTTGATGAGTAGCATAACTTACATTTGAGTATATAATATGTAAACATTCAGTGAAACCAATATAGACATCTTTCTTTCACTCAGTATGAATGACTCATAAGGAAGAGTAATTATTCTCCTTCTTGGCGCCGGCGGATGGAATTTTTGCGGTTAGCATAATGATGGGAGAAAAATAAAAGATAAGATAAATTCTATTGCAAATTTTCGAGGAATAAGTTATTTTGCCATGACATAATCATTTACAGTGGCGTTACATTCATTCCTTTATTTTTTCTTTGTTGAAACAGTGGATCATCAGAATTTTTGTTCAGCTAACATAATATAATAGTTCTCTAAAAAGTTCATAAAAGATTGCGCTTTATAAACTTTTGAACTGTTCAATGTACAGTCGACTCTTGATAATTCAAACCTTCGATAACACGAACCTCTCAGTAATTCGAAATATATGCTCAGTCCCTGTAAAAACTCTTGATATTTTGAACTTCAGCAATACGTTTTGGAACACTCGATATTTCGAAGTAAAATCTGTGGCTGGCCAGACTACAACACGCTATAAGATGCGTATTAACTCTTTCAATTCGTTAAAACTATCGACAATTCGATCACTCACTATCATGTGCTGTCCTGTAATAAACAGGTTGGAGCTTACAAGCTTTGCGTTAAGTTGTCTCTGCGTGTTTCCCCTGTAACGTAGTCTCTTTAATGACCATCTGTCTGCTACCCCTTCTTTGTGTTTTCCGGTTCCTCAAGCAAAAAGACACTTTTATTGTTTTCATTCTCTTGAGTGGACAATAGACCAACCGCACCTGTTGTCAGCCGTCCATATCTTTCGTTTAACACGTGGCCTTGCTACACATGTGTTCAGAAAGGATGGTCCGCTATTGTGAAGAAGAGATACGTAGGATTGTGTATGAATGCATTGAATGTATCCTTTTAATACAGGATTTTCAACTCCTGTAAAATATTTATACTGTATATAAAGTCTCCTGTCGTAAACGTCAGCACAATTGCGAATGGCGTATAGACATCTACTGCCCCCTACCGGTAACGCAACCAACCACTAACTTCATTTCTCTGTTCTTTTATTTTCCCTGTTTGCTCCTCACCGCGTCACTTGCGCCCATGCAATCCTATACAATAAATGATTGTTACAGTGTCCTGTATCCACTTTTAAAGTTTGTACCATGAATTTGGGACCACCCTGTTTTAAGACGATTGCTATAAATATTATATCACAATCTGAGTAGCAATTGAAATAAGTAAGCACAAATAGAGAATAAAATATCTTACAAACCTCAAATGCGTGATAGATGCTAATGCTCAGAAACGGAAATGACTCAGTCAGAAACTTTCCCACTAAATGTCAGTTATCAATGTTCCAGGAAGTTATAACGACTGATTGATAGTATTTACATGTTTGATTTTTGTCCTTTCTAGACGTAACTTAAAACTAGGGAATTAAAAGTGATCAAACACAAAGGGAATTTTTTTACCTTTAGATAATTCTAACTTCTTTTCAAGAATGATTTCAACTGATTCTATATGATTAATTTCCACAAATTATGCAGCTTGATTGCAACCATTCAATAATTTAAAAATTGCTTCTCAAAATAGTTCTTGATCCTGAAATTTTTTTTAAAAAATGGATGAATGAATCGAAATGGTTTAAAAAGAACTGTATTTGTTTGTAATTTTACAAATTAAGGATAATGAGAATTTAAATTAATATTCTTTCGAATGTTAAATTAATATCTGCGGTTTAAAAAAATGGAAGTTTCATATCATAATTTTTAGAAGAAATTTTTTTCAAGGAAAAAAATTGTATAAAAACTCTATATTAGAAATCTGCTAACATTTCGAAAAATAAAATTTTTAAAAGACTTGCAACATAATTGAAAAGATTCCCTGAAAATTTCAAAGAACGGCTAAAAAAGCAATACAAAAAGTCGTAAGACTACATAAACGTCCTTCTGAATGTATATATACAATCAACTCTCGCTGATTCAAACCTTCGATAATACGAACCTCTCGCTAATTCGAAGTATATGCTCAGTCCTTAGAAAAACTCTTGATATTCCGAACTAAAACAATGCGTTTTGGTGCACTCAATATTTCGAAGTAAAATCTGTGGCCGTCCAGAATACAACACGTGATAATTCGAAGTGATCTAATAAGACTCTCGACAATTCAAACACTCACTATCATGTAGAGTCCTGTAGAAAACAGGTTGGAGCTTACATCTTTTGCGTTGTATTGTCTCTGTTTGTCACCCTTTTAACGTAGGCCCTTTGATGACCATCGGAGCTGATTCCGGCAACTCTGACAGAAGCTAAAGTGTCACTAAACATACTACGCAACTTTTTCCTTCAAAATCATGTTGTTGCGGGCGTTTTTCAAACTTCATTTATTCTAGAAAAATTTATTGACAAAGTTAGATTGAATGCCATAAAACAGATAACAGATTTCTCGTCAAAAAAATTATTTATGTATAGTATGTATTCTTTTATTAGTTGTTTTTAATACATAAATGAATTATTTTAATACAGGAATTTTAGCTTGTGTTTAATATTTATACTGTATAAATGTACTTTTTAAAAATACTTTAAAATAATTTATACGTATGTACAGTTGTTGTTTTATTGCATAGTTTCAAATTTTTATGTGTGTGATAAAAAAAAATTTACCTTCGTGTATTTTGGGAGTTTTTTCCTACCCTCTTGATAATTCGAAGTTTTTCATTGGTCCCTTCAACTTCGAATTATCGAGAGTCGACTATGAAAACCATGATCGATACCTATATAAAATTTAGAAGTACCTAAGATTTAGTAGCGAAAGGATGATGTCTAAACTCAATTGGATGAAGAAAATAGCATAAAATAAAGAATAAGTTTATGACGGATCTATACGCGGCTCTACTAACCCCTTGGGGATTCTTCTGGAGAAAAAAATTTATTAACCAACTTTCACCGAGTAAGGAAGCATGATTATGCAAATTAAGTATATTATATAAATTCTGTATTCGCGAGTTTGAAGAGTTGGCAAGTTAGCTGGCGAGTTAGTTGGTTCGTTGGAGAGTGAAAAATCGTGGAATGAGTTTATAGATCGTGCATTTGGAGTTTAAAGATGGAAGATTACTGAGATTGGATATATCGACGGTGATTAAATCCAGATAAGGGTCGCCTTCAAGGTTCAAGTGTAGGACTCAACTTCATAAAAGTACAGGTATCGGGATCCTTATTTAAATGGTAGTTAGCTTATTAGTGTGCGACGTGTGTTAGTTTATATTGAACGTGTTTAAGCTATTGTGGAATCAGTTGAGGATCCGTATTATTATCTCAGGCTATTGAGTCTCACCTCCGCGCTCTACTATCTGATCTGTTATCTTAATTAGATTGTTATTGTGTCTGCTTGATATTTTGGTGACAATAAAATAATTAGAGTGAATCATGTCTACTGATTATTCAGTTTCTCCCACACACACCTAGCCGGGTCTGAGGGTAGACAAGGGGTTTCAGAGGGAAGCAGGAACCGACCGGCATTACAAGTTATACAAATATTCTTTTTTTTTAAAAGAAAAATTTCATCTTTAGTGTCAAAAACAGTTGTTAATGAATTACACATATTATTATATGATCAATAATCATTTATACAGAATAGGCGTGGGTGAAACAAAACGTTTATTTTTGATGTAGGTGGAAAGGAATGTTGTCCATTTTATTATGCAATGACAAAACTCCTTAAACTTTGGGTGATATATATATATCACAGTTGAATATATTGGTATTCTAAGAACTGTTAATAATTTATGACTTATTTATCTGGCAAAAATATAGATAAATAATAAATCGCCTGGATAAATTAAAAATAACTGTGATGATTTAGAGCGGTATACGCCCAGGTTTCCAAATGATCTAAGACTTGTTTTTTTAATGCTGGAAAAAACAAGAAGCCGGAATTATTTATTGAGTAATGAAAAGTAGGCCTGTATAAATCTATATCTGCCCACATGTTCTACTCGAAATGAAGCCATTGCTCCAGAAGCAGTCAAAGAATTCAAGTAGAACTCGTTGGTGCGAGTTTATCGCACTATTTCTACGGTTTTAATGCTTGAAGAAAAAATGAAATGAAAATATTTTTTTTATTCCATCAATGAATTTGAATACAAAACAAGTTACAAAAAAAAATTAAGTCAATTCCTACTTAGGTCAACAAAGAAAAATTTTATTTTAGTTACTTTGAAAAAAAAAACACTGCTGGCCACCATAAATGCAACACCCTGAAGGAAGCACGTAAATAACATGAAATTTACAACATGGATTAGCGGAGGTGAGATATGCAAATGATTAGAATTTCAGCGCAGACACACATCACGCACGCCTGTGGTGCCACCTCAAAGCGCTATTTAAGGCTTGGAGATTTCGACGATTTCAAGTTCGGCAATTGTGTTTTTCTTGTGGTTTTTTCAAAAAACGATCAGTTATGTCTCGTAGAAAACAGCGACCAGCTTTTGATCAAGTATCCGAGTTCGACAGAGGAAGGATAGTGGCCTACCGAGATTGTGGATTATCTTTCAGGGAAATCGGTAGTCGTGTTGGACGAAATCAAACAACTGTAACGTGGATATGTGACCGTTGGATGCAGGAGGGTACGACAACCAACGTGGTCGATCGCATCTACCTCAGTGCACCACTTCACGTGAGGACAGGCAAATTGTGCGCATGGCAGTGACGGATCGCTCAGTCACATCACGAACCATAGCACAGCACGTTGAGTCTGTAACGCATCATTCAGTGTCTTCCATTTGACGCCGTTTACAGCAGAGTGGTCTGTCCGCGAGACGCCATTGCTTGGTCTACCCTTGACGCAGAACCACAGACGTCTCCGCCGCCAATGGTGCGATGAAAGAAGGATGTGGGCGGCAGAATGGAATGAAGTTGTCTTTACTGACGAGTCATGCATCTGTCTGCAACACCACGATGGTCGGATTCGAATCTGGAGACACCGTGGAGAGAGGATGCTGAACAGCTGCGTTATGCACCGCCACACTGGTCCTGCACCGGGTATTATGGTATGGGGCGGTATTCGATATCACTCTCGCACTCCTCTAGTATGCATTGCCGGTACTTTAAACAGCCAGCGCTACATCTCCGAGGTGTTGGACCCAGTTGTCCTTCCTTACCTTCAGGGCTTGGCCACAGCCATATTTCAATAGGATAATGCGTGACCACACTTGGCACTCATTGTCCAAAGGTTCTTCGTCAATCACCAGATTGAATTGCTTCCCTGACCGGCTCGCTCTCCGGATCTTTCGCCGATAGAAAACATGTGGCCCATTGTTGCTCAACGATTGACCCAGATTACACCCCCAGCTGCCACACCAGATCAACTTTGGCAACGTGTGGAAGCTGCTTGGTCTTCTGTACCCCAAGAACACATCCAAAGTCTCTTTGAATCAATGCCGAGGCGTGTGGCAGCGGTGATCTCCAACAATGGCGGCTACAGATTCTGGCAGGAACCACACTTCACAGAAGTCTATAAATTTAATCATTTGATACTTGGTCAACATGTTATCTACAAAATAAGTTTTGTTGTGCTCTCTCTTGTCTTTCTTGGTGTTGCATGTACGGTATCCAGCAGTGTAATTACAATAAAATGAGAAAACATTTGACATGATCGCAATTTTAAGTGGCAAAATAGAAAGCGATTTTCCTTGCAATTTTCCTTTCTATATATGGTGTTGTACTGTCATAAAAAATATATATATATTTATTTTTTACTATTTATATTCATTAAATAAATTTAATTATTCAAATAAAATAGTATAGTAAAAAGTTACCACATTCGCAGAAATTAAACTATCCCTAGTGGGATTCAAACCCACGACCGTTGAATTAGAAGTCCAACGCGCTATCCATTGCGCTATAGGGACACAACGAGCGATTTTCCTTTTTATATATGGTGTTAAACTATTATTTTTGTTTATTACTATTTATTAATTAAATTAAATTAATGAATTAATATTTGAAAAAACTGTATTAACATCAAGTATCATCCACTACAAGTTCAAATAAATGTATTTGAACTTGAGTGGATGAATAAAAAGTATTTAATGAGATATTGAAAATTTGAACTAGATATATATGTAAATAAATTTTTTTAGGGAGAGTGTGAACTGTGGGAATTGAAAAACAAAGTGAATGTCAGAAAATTAATCTCATTAATTTTTTTTGGCCCTACTACGATTTATTTTGAAACCTATGTAAATTAACCCATTTATTATGCATACGTTGAAGTATAGTGTAATTCTCTCTCTTTCTCAAAATACTTTGACTTCATTTATTGTATTTTTAACACCTTTTTATAAGATTCACTTGTATGTAACAGAAACTTTGAATTCAATCTTTACCCACTTTAAAAGGTTAGATTAATTCGAAATTTTGCTTACTTGTCCAGGACCGATGACAATACAATAATTTAATAATTTTGTTCCATTGTCTTGATCAGGATCATCAGGATTAACGATTTCCCATTTTCAGATCCCGTCCCACATCTGGAGATTAATTTGAGATCCCATTTCCAGATTTGGCGACTAAAAGATTAAGTTCAACTTAGTTCGATTAACTATAAAAGGATAGCACCCTTTTATAGTTAATCGCACTAAGTTGTTTTAGGTTTTTTTAAACTATAATTTATTACTGCTTGACCTTCAATGAATATGTTGCACAGATTCATATTTATAAATCATCTTTGAATGAGTGTGTACATTCTCAAAAGCAACATCTCAATGAAATCAAAGAAGGCTGACATATAAAGATAAAATAAGGATTCATTTTATATTATCAAATATGTAAATAGCTTTTATTTGGATAGAAAACTATTACTAGAAATTATAAAAACTTAAAAGCAGCAAAAGCACACCTTTTATGCAATTATCAATTATTTCTATAGTTTAAGGGTAAGGGGAATTACTCCCCCTGGATGAATTTTCACCTGTTGTAACATGGTAGCGATAGTCTAGTGATTATGGACATGGAATCATGACCGGCGTGTCATCAGTTTGGGCCCGAGTACAGTTGAATACACGCAGTGGCACACACAAAAATGTTTCAAAGAAATGTTTCCAGGGTGAAAGCCCACCATTTTTGCATCATACCTCAATACGCCACCAAACATATTCTTTTGATTTTATCGATTTCGGGAACAAAAAGTAGTAAGAAATAAATATCGAATAATTAATTAGGATTAATTAATAAAATAAATTGTTAAAAACAAATATTTATTAAAATTAAATTACTATATACACAGGATTACTATCCATCGAAAAAAAATCAAGGGATATTGTGGGGTCCAGTTCCGTGGACCCCACAAGATCAACTTAATTTTAATTTTGTCATTAAATCGTGGAACAATAGTCGATACTGGCAGATGAAATATTCATTATTTTTCTCAATGTTCTTTCGATTTAATCGATACTTTGATTTTATAGTTGTTAAAGGCGAAAATGTGTGTGTGTGTGTGGGCCGTCTCAAATAAATTGTAGGAAAAAAATTAAAGAAAGATATGGTGTATTACAGTTTCAGAAACTGTTGGAAATTCTCTTTTGCAACTTTCTCTCTCTATATATATAAGACAAAATTCATCTAAGAACTTCGTATTAAAATTAATTTCTAACCCTAGTTAGTTTATATACAGATATACCAAAAAATTCCTAAAAATTTTAGCGACACACTGCTATATTTTAATAAATACAGACAAATTAATAATAATTAAATGGGTTCTGTTTTATTTTTCAGGTTTTAAATTATATTGGGAATTTTCCCAAACTTTTTTACCTCACACATCTACATGTACTTTTTATGTGCGAATAAATATATATTTTGCAACAGACTGTTACAATAAGGCAAATTCCACGAATTATATATCATGATTATTTCTTACGTAGAAATGTTTTCTATCATCTATCATCATAAAGTCTGCTCCATTTATCACAATAATGCCTGGTACACTATGACTACCAAAAAAAGAGGCCTCCACCAATTTCAAACGGGGAAAACGTCGCGAAATGGTTAATGGCTGAATGCCAACTAAAAGAACACACAAATCCGTTTGATAAATTCGTCCAGTATGCATCTCTGTGTATCCCAAACACATAAATTCATTTTGCTGGAAAAATTCCCATTGGGTTATTTTTCAAACAATGAAATACGAGGCGTGAACTTCCTCCAAAAGAATTGAGGAAGAATACAATTCACTGTAAAATATATTCCCATTAACCCTGCCAAAAAAGCGATCGTTGAAGGTCAGCTAGTTGGTGAGCCACTGTGACAAAAATTACTGGCTCTGTAGGTGGGCAGGTAATAAAAAGCATCTCAATTTTTAACGATGCCTCATAACTTAATCAAGACAATTTTGCAAGATTTGTTTTTGAAGAACCGAATCGAAAATTGCCATAGAAATGACAGTGATTAAAAATAACGAATGGGTTTGCTGGATAACTAATTTACTCGCATTTTTAATACCCTGAAGTCCACGGATTAAGGATTCTCTTTCTTCATCATCAGTACTTTATGAACTTGTAGACAATGTTATTTACATTAAAAAGTACCACCAAAAGTCTTCATTTAAAAGAATAACCAAAGACTTCATTCACTTTTAATTGGTATTACTTACTTAGCATGAAAACAAATTACCGTAAAATTCGACACATAACGCACACTTTTAATGCAAAAAATAAGATCGAAATTAACGGGTGCGCGTTATACCCCGGGTATAAAAATTATACTTACAAAAATAATAAAAAAGACGAGCACATAGAAGAAAATTAGATACCTACATATATCAAAATACTCTTTATTTAAAAGAAATGATATTCCCCTTATGAACTTAAAAAGTTGTAGCTCTAGAAGTATACTATTTTTTTTTTCTAAAGCCTGGAATAATACCTCGAATAAATGACTTCAAAACATATAAGCATTGTGCACGCACATTTCAGGTTTCTTCGTAAAAAAAGGAAATGCGCGATGTACGGCGAATATACCGAAAAATTAAAAATTTCAGCTTGAAAGTATAGGTGCGAGTTATACGCTGGATTTTACGGTACATACTTTTTCTCCAAGTATTTTACATTTAGATGAAAAAATAAGCATACAGTACAGTACGTTTAATGCAAAAACCTTACAACTGGGAGGAAAGGGGGAGGGGAAACAATACAACGGTTCCGACAAATTGCTATATATTTTCAAGAACTTTTTTTCTATTAACAAGGAATGAAAAAAGCTTAACACGGAAATATTTTCTTTCTGGGAATGAACAAAATACGAAAAACACCAGCCATTTAATGAATTCTTTGAGAGATTTTCTGTATTATTGCACTGTCCAACTGCATCATCGGAAGAATTCGTTGCAGTATATGACGATAATGTGTGTACAGCCCCAATTATGGAAAATAAATTTTGGAGTGTGTTCAAAGCTCAAAAAATATTATTGGTGCAGATTCCGCAGACGAAAAATGAATAGAGTAATGCGTTCACACGTCATCCGAAATAAAGAACCCCGTGAAAAGTATGCATATTCGTTTAGACGCTCTTTCTCAAAAGGTGAAATGAATAACAAAATAGAAGACATCGAACAATTTGTTGCTAAAAAATACAATACAAGGAAAAATTACAGATTATTTTCCCAAAACTCATTAAATAGTTTTTTTCCAAAAAAACTTCAAAATTTTGTATCATATTTCATTAAATTCTTGTGAAATTTTTGTTTCACTGATTTTTATTGAACACATGCATATATACATATTTATGTAAGCAAAATGTGCTCTACTAAACTTGATTTTGTTGAATGTATTTCTTTCCTAGTATTAACATGAAAAAATATTTCAGTCCCCTCAGTTTCGTGTGAAGCAATTTTCATTGTATATAAACAAGGGGCGTCAAAAGTTCGTTTAGACTTTAAAAATTCATTAAAAAGGATGAAATGACGATAAAGAAGTGCTGTTTGCAAGAAAGTTTTCACAATAATATCAGATTTTTTTTAGTGACAGTAATGTTTACAGTTAAAAATAGCCCTGGTAGAGGACGTTGATAATTTGAAACGCAATGTACAGGACAACAGTTCGCTCCATTAATTTGTTCTTGCAATAACAATTGTTCAACATGCCTCTAGAATATTGTCCGACGCAAATAAGGCAGCCATGCGATCTTTCAATCTTGACCAACCACTCTGTCCTCACCAAAAGTAGTCAACAGAAATCGTTTTACTGGATTGGCTTAGATTAGAGGTGCACCATTCTGCATGAAGCAGATGGACTTCTTGTACAGACCTCTTTATTTTAATGCGGGCACTATTGAACAAATTTTTGCTGCTAAAAAACTCTGACTACCTTGTGAGCCTTTTCCTGCAAACAACATTTCTTTATCATCATTTCTTCCACGTTTTATTAATTTTTAAAGCTTATACCAGTGATTCCCAAAGTGGTCTATATAGACCCCCAGGGGTCTATGACGATCTGCAAGGGGTCCACGACAGCAAAAAAATAATTTGGGGGTCCATGAGGTGTAAATGGGGGTCCACGATGGTGGCTCTCATCAAACCAGATCGTGACTAATATTAAAAGGAAATTAAATCAAGTGGAAACTAGACTTACCTATTAACAGATTTATTTACTAAATTTTACGAGGTTGAATTGCAGTTACAAGGCGACAGCATCAATTTTACTTTAAAAAAATTCCATTTCAGCTTTTCTTGCCAGCATTAAGCTAAAGGAGCATAATTTTGGATGTCACGCAAAAATTTAAATGCCCTTTTTTTAGATTTTGAAACTAGGTTTGAGAATGCCTTGACTATCGTAGTACCACAGTAGATAATGAATTAATATGGTCACTTTGAAAAAAAAAAGTGAAGTTTAGTGAAGTTTAAAGTGAAGTTTAGAAACGATGTCAACAATTTTAGCTTTAAAAAGATATACCTGTTATTTATTCCATATTATGGAATATCTTGAGAATGTTTTTGTTTCAGTGCGCTTGACAATCTCAAAACAAAAAAGAAAGAAGAAAATACTGGACACTATTTACCGAAGAAATATATTTAGTGTTAAAACCTAATAAGATTGATGCCAAATGTTGAAATTTATTATTGTATCTCCAGATTCCTCCCTCTCTCAAAAAACTTTTGTTTGTTGCTCTCAGTTATTTTATGTAACAGTTATTTTATGCATTAATTAAATTTTAATTTAATTAACATGTGTTTTCTTAAGTTTTAAACTCTTCTATACTTCACTACAGTTAAAATTTTTAATCTTTTAAAGTAAATAGCTCTATACCGGCTGTCAAAACACATTTAAGTTGATAAATTTGCACAAATTTAATATTAGGTAAGTAGGGGGTCTACCCCAAACTGAAAAACCTTTCAAGGGGTCTATGAGGCTAAAACGTTTGGGAACCTATGGCTTAGACGAACTTTTGGCGCACTCGGTGATATGTGTGTTTGTATGCATATACACGTATAGTATAAGTATGTACATACGTAATAATTCCAGACTTGATTTAAGGTACGAGTATTTAGTATTAAGGCAGGAACGTAGCTACCACCGTATCAATGATACGAGGCCCCTGACATGTGTAACTACGGTCCCACTAACAGGGCTATTATATTTTTTTTAAATGCCCCGAAAGAATTTTAATACAGGGTTCACTTTGAACTGGCTATGCCAGTGTATTAAGGTAAACCTTTTGACAGGTTTTTGAAATCGTGGAAAGGATGTAAGGAGGCTTTTATAATTTAAACTTTCATATTTTATTCACAAACAAACGGGTAAAGTGTTGATACGAAAAGTACAGCTCAAACACAAATAGACAAACACGCACACATTTAAGGCTGTCACAAAAACATTCGTTGTTCATCTGAGACCTCGGCCTTTTATAGTTCTGGTCAATCAGAAACTGTTAAAATCATACTAATTCCGGCAGACGGTAATATGATAGGTCTGAATATGCGGGTGATGCAAGACTGAAAAATAATGTTTTAAAATAATTTTCTTAGTAAAAAAACATTTTTATGTACCATGTTTTTATACCCATTTTCATGCATTGTCATCCACTTCTGAGCTATGGTCTAAATTTCAAGTCTCTAGCTCATCGGGAAGTTAGTTTAAAATCAATTACAAAATTCCACCCGGACAGACATACAAGAAAGCGAGTTAATAAAAAAAAACCTGGTAACCTCTTTGACCCCAGAGCCACGAAATTGCATATATATAGACTCAGCTCGACCCGTGCTATCCATAGGTGATCTTTTTTCATGTAAATTCTTTTAAGTTCCGAAGTTACGGGGCTCCTGTCGAAATCGGGGCCCGGGTTCAAGACTAGAACTTCTTTCCCCCCATTTTCATGCATTGTCATCCACTTCTGAGCTATGGTCCAAATTTCAAGTCTCTAGCTCATCGAGAAGTTAGTTTAAAATCAATTACAAAATTCCACCCGGACAGACAAGAAAGCGAGTTATTAAAAGCATGGTAAAAAAAGCTTAACCTTCAGTTTTGGGGGAGATAAAGTTGGGGGATTAATTCCCGTTAGGCTGGTAAAATAAAAAATTAACTATCACGCGAGTAGTCTTTGTGGGCTCAAGACCCTTACGAATTAAAATCTCTCAAGACAAAATTTAAGTAAATTATTGCATACAAATGCAAAGCTGTAGTAAAATGTAACGTTCTTTTCAAGATAAAAATTTTAAATTTGTTTACTCCCTTTTTATTGATAATTTGCAATGGTATTTGCAATTGATATTTCGTATTTTATGATAAGGTTATCAGCTTTCTATTTTTCGAAATTATATCAGGTCTAATTCTGTGAATTGCATAACTAATGTTTCAAAACTTTTAAGAAAGCAGGCTCATACAGAACAAAATGAAAATTAAAATAGTTCATTTTCTATTCAATTAAGGAATTCACGCTCTAAATTGAAAAGTAAAATATAAGTAACCCCCAAACTTTTGTGGTTAATGCAATACTTTCGTAATTTAGTAGAAAAAGACAAGATAATCAAATTAAAACTAAATAATTCGTGAAGTTAGATATTATTCCGAGTCTAAATCACCGTATGTCAACGTAATAACTAAAATGGTTGTTGGCGATTTATTATATTAGACAAAAATCCAATGCATATATATCTCCTCGCTCTCTCGACTATGTCTAAGAATATCATCATTTACTAAACTTGAAAATGCATTTCACTTTAGGTTTTTACACACCAGTACAAAAACAAAATTTCGGGAACGTTGAAAAATAAAATCGATAAAAATGAATAAGCGATATTTTACGCAATTTTTAATCCCTGCATTTTATTTCTAATTTAGAAATGGAAAAGCAACATTATCTAACAACACAATGGCTAATAGCTTGAATTATTAATTTTAATTTTTCAAAACAAATTATCACCAGCATTTTAATTTCTATTAGAACTTTAAATATTTATTCGCGTTCTATAGTTGGAAATATCAATTATTTCATGAACCAAAAAATTCATATAGTATTCAAACAAAACAAAACAAAAAACTTCATTTAATTGCCATTTCACAAGACACCAAATAAAACTCGGAGTTACGCGATTTTGTATCGTGATCTCCTTGATACGTCTTTTGTTTGAGCGCTACACAACTCGATTACTCATTCCCCGCTTTCAACAAATTTAGAAGTGGATAGTGATAGCGTTCAAGAACTGCTGGATTCCCACAATCAGGAGCTGAAAATTGATGAGCTCGTAGAAATGCATGAGCTAGACATTGCAGAACTCTCGAGTCTTTAGACACAGTCCAATCGTAGGATCGAATGACGGTGTGTTTGGAATTCGACAGAAGGCCTCAATTGAAAAAGGGTTATACGTTTTAATAAATATAGACTCCTCCGAAGACCAAATTTTTTTTCAACGAAACAAGGAATAAAAAAATATTAGCATGCTACGAGGAAATTTGCGGGGGGGGGGGGGGGGATCTTTGAGCCGACAGGCTACTGTGTACGATTTCATGAAACCATCTACATCATAGGTTCCCAACCTTTTTTGAACTGGCACCCCCTTTTCTAGTGAATATTTCGTTACCGCCCCCTTTTCTTGAGAATATTTTGATACCACCCCCTCCCTCTCTACAGAAATAAGAGTGTACATAAGACATGGTGAAAACACACAAGAGATACATTTTAAAAATATTCTATTACTAATAGAATATATTTTTGAATTTAAGTTTTTTTCTAAAGCCCCATTTTTTTTACTTGCGAATCTGAAATAGCTACTGTCACAAATATATTTAAATGTGAAATATATATTTTAGTCATACATAGGATATTGTTGGATTTGAAACGCTACTGAATTTCTTCTTCACTTAAAAGAATGAGATAAAAGCTTTAGCTTACCTGTTTTAAAGACAGGCAGGGGTTTTTATGATACAAAATAATTCATAATAAACTATCGCTTTCAAAATAAATAAAAATTGCAGTTTCAGCCTTCAAAGAATCACATAAATTCCTGGTAAACATATTTAATTATCTTTCTTGGATAATATACGTAATGAAATGCAGTGGACGAAACATTTTTCCTACTCCCCTCAGACAAAGACAACACAAGCACTACAGAAATTTTTTAAAAAATGCACTATATCATCCAATTTAATTTTTTGTCTGAATGTAATGTACGTATTATAAATTTTCATCCACTTCCCGAACTACCGAAATATGTGAATTTTCGTACATGTGATGTCGAAATGATTTAAAAATACATACAACCAACATAAGGTAAACAGTATTAAAGTTTACGTTTGTTAGTACATAAACAGCGTTTGTTTTTGTGGTCTTTTTTTAGATTATATTTGGTTAACTTGTCCAAGAACCTCCGTGCCAACTCAACCCCCCCCCCTCCTAATATTCTCTGGGTCTTTTACTGCCCCCCCCTGAAAGCCTCAAACGCCCACAAGGGGGCGCTATCGCCCACGTTGAGAACCTATGATCTACATAAAAAAAACTAAGGTTTACGATTTTGTATTTGTGTAATTCAATATAATATTTAAAAAAAATTCTAAATTAATACTTCTTTCATTTGCGGCCCCAACTAAAATTAATTTTAATTTTTTATATGCGCAATTATTTATTACGCGAATATTCGATTTACGCGGTTATCACTCAGTTCTATCAACCGCGCAAGTTCGGGGTATTACTGTTTATTGATTCTGTTTCCAACAAAAAAGTGTTACAGAATTACTATTATGCATTCTTAAGCAAATTAAAAAATGTTTAAAAGACAATTTCAGTTTCTGAAAAACAACGGCTTCCACGTTTGACTATGCACAAAAGAGACTGCCCTTGAATATTTTAAGGAAGTTTCATTTTAGATAAACAAACAAATCCCTTTGATTTATATTTCTGGCGCATTCAAACTACTTCCAATGCAAAACATTATTAGACAGTATTAGTAAGCCTAATGGTAACAAAACAAGTTCAAGGTCGGAGTCAGGTTCTGTGTTCTATTTAAAAGAAAGGCATAATGCACTAAATATAAATTGCCTGTACACTTACTCGAAATCGAGAGAGAAGCTCATTACTAATTTACCATTAAGTATGAGGTATTATTTTCATTTTGAATCGTCTTTCACAATTCTCTGGTACAAGGGAACGAATGAAATGATTACTAATCAAACTCTGAGCGTTGGCATTGTCTTCACAACTATCAATAAACGGAACTGTCTTTCAGAACTTAACTGTGAATGACGCTAAATGCATGACGCATTTTGTGAGGTCAGAATAAATTCTTAAAATATATTGAAGCAATAGTTAATGAATCGGTTGCATTGTTTATTTCATGCACACATTTTTCTCATTCATGCTATTCGATAAAATTTCAACCGTTTTCATTCTTTTTATTGGTCTGTTGGACAAAAAATGAGATTAAAATGTAACAGAGGCAAAATAAATTATTAAAAAACATAAATTAAAATTAATTATGATTTGTCTCTTTCCTTCTTATAAAAATTATTCTTTTTTAAATTTTAAAAACTAATGTATGGACAACTATGCACATGATTTTTTTAATTTATGATTTCTTTATTTGTTTCCATATATTAGCATCCATTACTTATTTGCTTACCCAAGGAGACTAATCTCATTGGGCGGGGGTTACAGCTACTAAAACGGCAGCCGGGAAACTACTATTTTAACTTTTAAGAGGAAATGTTAAATGAATTTCTAGGGGAAAAGGAAGTTAGTATTTATTACTAAGTTATAGTTTTAAAAAAACTAAATTACGCTTTTATACTGAATCGAACTAAAAAGTAAAAAAATAATTCTTAATATATGAATAAAATAATGAACGAGAAAATTAATGTCATTGGAGTAAAAGCGTGGGGTGTTCTATAAATATATCAATTGTTATAATTTCTAACTTCTATTCCGAAATGCTGAGTTAATGTAAAACTTAGTACAAAGCACCCTAAACTTTTACCACAATGACATTAATTTTCTCGTTCATCATTTTATTCTTATATTAAGAACTATTTTTTTACTTTTTAGTTCGATTTAGTATAAAAGCGTGCTTTTGGGGGTTTTTTTTAAACTATAATTTATTTTTCATTTTCTTAGTTCGATCTACAATAAAAGCTTTTTTTAAACTATAATTTATTCATTGTTGAATTTATCCTTGAGTTTGATACTTGGAGCCAGAATTACGTGGCTGCTGGAATGAGTCTTGCTTTTAAATGGATATTAATTAAAGGGCCTGAAGTGTATTTATTCTCTCCGCTTACGAGGCTTTGGATGAGTCCCGTATCGTTATATTAGATTCTGTCTCTATAGAACAGGTCAAACAAATAAAAATGCGTTAAGATTAAAAAGTTCGAATTTTAAAAAAATTTAATGTACCGTGTTTTTATAACGTACTAAAAAGTATTTAAAAAAAGTTTCTCCTTTTCGTTTTTTTTAATTCTTTTTTCACATTTTTATGCATTGTCATCCACTACTGAGCTATGGTCTAAATTTCAAGTCTCTAGCTCATTGGAAAGTCACACAGTTTAAAATCAATTACAAAATTCCACCCGGACAGACATTCAAGAAAGCGAGTTAATAAAAACATGGTAATATTAAGTGTCAATCGTATTATCCCCTTTTAAACGTATTGCTATAATGTTAATTCGTATCATCACTTCTAAACATATTGCTTTATAAAAATAAAAAATATTTAGCAGTTAGAACACAAATTATTATTTTGTTTACATGCACGAGCCTTTTTTTTTATTTTTATTTTCAGAAAAATGTTTATATTATGGTAAGAAATTGCTAACACACACCCACCCTCCAGTTTCTCACATTAGAATTTTTTTTTTTATTTGTATTAACCACAAGTGTATTTTGCACTAACAAATTAGCTTTAAATTAAAAAACACTCGCTTTTAGGGTTACACCTTATTTTTTTAGTCACTAAATCTGGAATTAGTCGCCAAATCTGGAAATGGTATATGGAATTAGTTGCTAAATCTGAAAAGTTTTTTGGAATTAGTCGCCAAATCTGAAAAAAAATTTGGAATTAGTCGCCAAATTTGAAAATGCTATGTGCAATAAGTTGCCAAATCTGGAAGTGGTATATGGTATTGCCGCCAAATCTGATTATTGTTATTCCTGACTATCCTGACAAGGACGATGGAACAAAATTATGAAATTATTGTATTTTCATCGGTCTTTGACAAGTGTGCAAAATTTCGAATTGTCCGACCTTTTAAAGTGGATAAAAATTGAGTTCAAAGGTTCCGTTACTTTCAACTGAAACTTACAGAAGCGTGTTAAAAAAAAAATTAATTGATCTAAAGAATAAGTATTTAAAATAAATTCTTAGAAAGAACAAGCTCATATCAAAACGTGATAGAAAAAAAAACTTCCGAAAAAAAAGCTTGACGTATGAAATTACGATTAGGCCCCAATTTAACGAATTCATAGGGACTGAACATTTTGTTCGTTAGTTCGGGGTTATTCGTTATATCAGGGTCCAAGCAAAATGCAAATTTTTTGCACTTTGGAAATTCTATAACATGCCACTACACACACAAAAAAACTATCTTTAGTTAGAAATTGCGCACTTTTTATTCAACAACTAAGAATACTATTAGTGAATTATTATGCACTAATTGATAGAGAATTTTAAAATACTGACCAACAAATGTCTGAAAATCTTTTTGATTTCTGACACGAAAAAGTTCTTTTTCGACTTTATGCAGGGAAGAAAATACTGCATAATTTACATCCTGCTGTATAAGAGAGAGGTATGGTTTCATAGTTTCCAAACGAGGTAAAACGTTAGAAAATGTAACTGTTTTTATAGGAGTTTAGTTATCAATTTCTCCATTAGAATCGCTATTCATGTGGCTTAGAACAAATCAGATATTTCCTCAACTTTAGTTACACAGATAAGTAGTACATCATTAAATGTATAATAACCGTTCTTAAGATATCTCCTGCGTTGACGATTGGGATGAGATAAGAATGGAACTTCCTGTCCTACTCAAGACTCACACGATAGGTTACACCTATGGCTCATTTGTACCTGTTAAGTTTAATAATAGCATCGCCCTTTTAGATTGAAATTTGCTGCTTCCAAAAAGAGTTTTTTCTGTTCCGGAGAAGAAAAATATGTTATTTGAAGGGAAAAAATCCTATTTTGCTAATACAAACTCATAAAGACATTTTCAAGCTATTTAAATAATTCATTAATTCAGAGTTTATTATTCGTTAAATAGATGCTCTTTAAATAGGGGTTCGACTGTATATGTAAAATTATATGAAATGTGTAATCATAGATTCAATACGTTGTTCACTTTTTTATACTCGTTCTGTAGGTTCGAATTATGTTACTAATTGTAAGAATTCAAAATAAATAATTAGAAAGAACAAGTTCGTATTAAAACATGATAAAATACTTCCGAAAAAAATATTACGTTCGTTGAACAAAATCAGGTCCATCGTATATTATATGTAGCCAAAGATTTAATTCGTTACTCAATCTTTGTTATGCTTGCGCTTTCGAATTGAAACGAAATAATATTTTCCCTAGAAAATAATATATTTTGTTTAAGGAGATGAGTAGGCGGCAAGAAAAATCACAAATTAAGAAAAGCTAAACACAACTTTAAAAACATATCTCATAAGAAACTGATACCATTATAAATTTTAATAAAATATTTTACTAAATAATTATTTTTAACCATAGATTGCATTCACAGTCTATTTCACAATGTTTGTTTACACAAATGGTTACTTTCTTTATTGCTCCATTCAAAGTAATTATGGATTGTCAGATCAAAAATCCATAAAGCTTTGTCAGAGCAAAGACCAATGACTTCCATTTAAAAAAAGAAAGCTAAAGGGTTGTATTTCACTTGAGTGAGCTCCCGGCCTAGATTGAAGGGAAACAGTAATTATGGAGTACAAATTGTGCCTGTATTTAAGAACTCTATTATCTTATCAAGTAAGGTTTTCAGCTGTCATAAAAAAATAGTACCTTGTCAACAAGACGTCTTCTGGGAAATGATGGGCGTCGTATAGACTGGCTTTATATAACATAACCTTTTTTGAACTTTGTGCCCATAATACCCTGCATTTGCCTACCGTAGATGACATAAAAAAGGAATTTGTAGCAGTTATACTTATCGGACATTTTTGAAGTGAAAACTTCTTTAGCGGCGTGGGGCACTTTTTGGTAGGGGAAAATCTTATGGGTTCGCGTCACCGACATGCTCTGACTGGCGCATGCGCAGTGTGCTGTTTTCCTTAGACACTTTTTGGATGGGTGAAATCTCGTGCGTTAGCGTCACCGGCACGCTTATAGCAGTATATATATATAGCTATACAGCTGACGTATAGTGCTGTGTATATCAAAAAGTGAAATTGAATGAATTTAGTAAAAACTTCAATATTTATATTCTGTGCATTGTTGAAATAGTGTCTATGTTTGATTATTATTTGAATCGTTTAATTGAAGAATCATTGTGCAGTATAATAGTGAGTACTAAATAAATATACAAAGATTTTTAAGATAAAAAATATACAACAGAAAATTATTTTATAATACTCGTATTTATTTTGGCATTTGAAAATTTTATATTACTTAAAATTATTTTAAACCTTCGTATTTATTCTGGCGTTTGAAAATTTTGTATTATTTATTTTCAAATATTTAATCTTTGCAATGCATCACGCAATCCGGATTAGCATTTCACAGTGGCTTAGACGTTTTCTTACTACCATGGAAAAACAGACTTCTAGTTGTTCAATCATATTTTTATTCCGGATTTTGAAATTAAAAATTTTATAAAATCTAATAATAATTCAAGATTAATGTGTTGAAGTTTAAAATATGATTATTAATGCAAATACACATCATAAAAGATCAACAAGTAGTCCAGAGGATATAATGTTAGAATTGAAAAGGTTTCAAAACTACAGACGGTCACCAAAACGTTTTTAGATATTTTCATTCAATTGTCAAAGTTTGCAAGCGCATGCAGCTGACCTAAAAAATGATGCAATCGTAAAAAAGCCAAATGTTCTACTTTTGTCAGACATTCGTATGAAAAACGAAGAACCACGTGATATTCCGAATTTCAACTTTGTTGTAAATTATAAACGACCCGAAGTTCCAGCAGCAGGCGTAGCTATTTATCACAATACTCAAGATACGGATGATTTTAAATGGAGACTTCAATATTAACTTTGCAGATGATAAAAATCTACCACTAATTGAATTTCTAAATGAAACAATTTAAATATGTCCAATGGTCAAAAACTCAGTACTACAAAATATAAAACGACGATCGATGCGGTTTTAACTCGGTACTTAGATAAATTTGAATTAAACATTTTCCTTTCTTACTTCAGTTACCATAAGCCTATTGTATCTTTATGAGAACAAAATGAAATAATTGAAAGTACAAAAAGTCTAAGTATTGTTGAAATTAAGGATGATAATGATGCAAACAATTAAAATAATGTTAAAAATCAAGTACATTGAAATTTAAGTAAATACAAGTACTATCCATAAATAATATGATTGTGTATTTATTGTTATTTCAATTGAATTGTATTTATATTTTGTCATGATCTTGTACAGCTCGTAATATAGTTGAATAATAAAAAACCATATAAACATACATATAATTGTTGCTTGGAGTGTCAATAGATATGAAAACCAGATTGAAGTTAATAATTTTGAATCAAACGTTATGAAATTTCAAATTTTAATACTAAAAGTTCTAAGTTTTCACTTCAATCGGCAGTCTCTGTAATTGCCAATTTCTTTTTTTAATATTATAAATCTCACATATTTTTTCTTCAACGCATCCTTTGAATGGAAATCTTTTTATTTGAATGAAATTCTATGTCTTTAATTTTTCTAGTTCCTTAATTCCTTTATTAATTTTAATTTGAACTTATACATATTTTAGAAATATTTTAAGGGTAATCTAAGATAATTTAACATAAAAGAGAAATTCGTAATCAAATATAACAGTTTGAAATTAACACACAGGTATCCTTTATAAGAAAAACATAATTTATATAAACATGTTACTCTTCAGCATTATGCAATACAGAAATGATTTTTGAACAATTTTTCAAAAAATATTTTTTGTGATTTTTAAATACTTTTATATTATGTGTCAACTTATTCATGACCACCAGGTTCTAATTCATCGCGTTCTCTTAAAAGGACAAATAAACTTTTAAAACAATTTATTTTTTCGCAACCTTGATTTATAAAATACATATTATTTAACTAAACTTGATACTGAATTATTTTTACACAAGTCAATACTCAATCAGAAATATTTCAGAGTAGATATTAAAAGTAATTGTAAATATAAATAAATTAATAAACAACAACATTAAAAAATTTGAGTAGTTCAGTTCTAGTCAAGAATAATGTCTACACACAATTATATCATAACAATATGTGTCAAAATGTGTGTCATATATATATATATATATAATATATTTTCAGTCGACTCTCGATAATTCGAAGTTGGAAGGACCAGTGAAAAACTTCGAATTATCAAGAGGGTAGAAAAAACTCCCAAAATACAAGAAGAGGAAATTTTTTTCAAACACATTTAAATTTTAAAGTATGTAATAAAACAAGAATTGTACATATGTATAAAATTATTTTAAAGTATTTTTAAAAATACATTTTTTTTAGTATAAATATTATAAAAAAGTTAAAAGTCCTGTATTAAAAGAATACATGCATACACAATCCTACACATCTCTTCTTCACAATAGCGGACTTTCCTTTCTGAACACATGTGTAGTAAAGCCCCGAGTTAAGCGAAAGATATGGAAGGCTGACAACAGGTGCGTATGGTCTATTGTTCACTTGAAGAAGGAAAGCAATAAAAGTGTATTTTCGCCTGATGAACCGGAAAACACTAAGAAGGGGTAGTATACAGTTAGTAATCAAAGGGGCTACGTTTCAGGAGAGATACACAGAAACAATACAACGCAAAACTTGTTAGCTCCAACCTGTTTGCTAAAGGACTGTACATGATAGTGCGTGTTCGAATTGTCCAGAGTTTTATAAGATAACTTCGAATTATCGCGTTTTGTAGTCTGGCTAGCCACAGATTTTTCTTCAAAATATTGAGTGCACAAAAACGTATTGTTTTAGTTCGAAATATCAAGAGTTTTTCAAGGGACCGAGTATACACTTCGAATTATCGAGAGTCGACTGTATATAATATCAAACATTATATTTTAGTTGCGACAATTTATTAGAATAAAATAAAAATATGATATTTACTAGAAATGATTAGAGATTGAAACATGCTTTCTTCAAGTATGTTCTAGTCATCAAGCTTATAAAAGAACATTTTGAGAATAATTGTAAAAGAAACTTTCTTAGCAGAGTTATATCGAAAGAGCTATCGAGTTAAAGAAAGAAAAACGAAAAATGTAATTTTTTTACACAGGAACATCAAGAATTTTTTTTTTGGTATTTGAAGGACAAAACCTTTATTTGTGCTTTCGATAAACACAAGTGGTATTCCTTAAAAATCTTTAAATTTGTCGACCGTTCATCCATGAAAGATAAATAGTGTAAACTGAAATGAAAATGCATTCTGGTGCTCTAAAAAAATATGTTTTGGATGGCACTTGTAGGAAGAATTATTCACACACGTTTTTTCCGCCTATAATCAATTATTTATCGCAAAGAAAATGTTCTAAAATGTTTCACTTAAGAAATGAGAGAGGAGAAGAAAGGGATGAAAATGGGAAACATACAAATTTGAATAGGAACTTGAAAAAAATGGATATTACCATAGTAAAAAATCTCTAGCTATTTTTTCTAGCGTAATAAATATATTTAAATACATATAAATAAACTTTTTTTCAAGAATGCCTTACTTATGGGCATCTGTATTAGAGACATGCAAGATATTCTAGTCCGACTACTTGACTATTTATTAACAAGTTAAATCGTTCATAAATTATCCTTCCATTCCTGGCATTTTAAAGGAATTTAATTTCCATATTTTATAAATATATCTATGCCATTTCATCCTCTTTTAGGGAAAATTAGTATATATATTCCAAGTTAGGAATAATAATACTGAGATAAAATCAGTTCAAGCACTTGCTTTCAAAGCGAATAAATATGTTCCAGTGGTACAGTAACTTATGAGAGCAAAAAACCTAAAACTGGTTTTTAATAATATTATCCTCTCGATTTTTATGTTTTTTTCTGTTTGTTTTAATAACGATCTATATTTCCCGAACATATGTTGTTTTGTACTGAATATCTTTGCAGTTGCATGAAAAGAGATTTATTTTGTGTGTTCAGTTCATACGATTTTTTTTTCGAATTCTCTCTCTCTATTTCTGCGCTACTTTAAACGTTACGTAAAAAATTTAAAAATAGAAACGCGGTTATTCGGAAAGAGCAGTCACCTTTAATTAATGGTGCGTGAACAACGCTCCTACCTATAAGCAGCAGGTACAGAAGAAACTAAGTCAGTGTGTAACGCAGATAAAAATGCTAGCCCTTAAAGTCTCGTTAAAGATAAGCATAAGCCTGCACAATACTATAAATCTTTGTAATTGGCCTTCTTAAATCACGTGAGCAACACAACTGAGGGAAACTAAATCACCTTTGAGACACACAACAAACTTAGACTTTCATAAATACAAGTGTCACGTTTTTTTTTTAAAGAACTACTGATTGGTGGACTAAACAAGACAAAAAGTGCATTGAATAGTTTTTCTTCTCTAATATTTTTTTACAAATTTAGCCTAATACATGTATAACACTTAAACTACAGGTCTTACCTAGTAACATTATCGAATAACTACAGCTAATATATTTCTTTTAACGTATTAATTTTATATTCTCCCTTAAATCGTTTGGTTGTTATAATTAGTATTTTAGTACTATATTTGTCTGAATTTATAAAAATCGTCTGCAATAATGTTCAACTGATAACTGTTTCTGTAACTATTTCAAATTAGAATTTGTTAAAAAAATATTATTGTACTGTTCGACTTCTTTTCTCAGATATTTTAATATTTTTATACAATCTGCATTTTGTTACTATAGTGATTGTATAGTGTATATTATTGAAACAGACATATATGTGTTACACAGCGTGATAAATAAAAAAGTATACACTCTCTCTTACCAGATATTGTAAAACAGTAACAGTTGAGGCAGGGGCGTAATGGAAAATATTAGGTCCCCCTGAAAAATCAGGCCCCAAGCCCTAATTTGTACTTGGCGTCAGTCAGGCTTGGGGCTCTCTAGAATCCTTAGGGCCAACTCGTAATGCGGGGGTTGCGGTAGTGTAGGTTACGCCACTGAGTTGAGTACAGACACCACCTCAGCGCAGCGCAGGTTTATCCATTGGGCGCTTGGGGCGGGCACCAGGGGCCCGGAAGGGCCCAGATAAGCTGGATTTAACCGGATTCAAAAGCGCCTCCTTGGATCCGACAGTGCCGAGGGGCCCGTGGATCTTCTGCACCCAGGGCTCGAAATGAGCTTAAACCGGCACTACCTCAGCGAACCTTAAGGTAGATGTACTCTTTTAGTTAGTGTTCAGGCCCTGATGGAAGTGACGTAAGCAATTGAAAGTGTGTCACGTGTCTATTCAGCTTAAATGGCGGTGTCGGCAGTGGTCATGGCTTTTCATGTAATTGAATGGAATCCGCAACTGCTGTGCAACGGCAATTTCGATCACCGTTCGGAGAAAACCTGCAACTAGAAAATCTGTCTAACAATGGTATGAAAAACTTAAAACTACGGGCTGTTTGTGCAAAAGTAAAACTCCTCGATGAAGCTGAAACATCGTATCACAGGCGTTATCCATGGACTTGTTACCTTTACACCCGTTTGGGTGGAAATGGAGTAAGGGCTTGATGTATGTCGTATGCTTAAGGGCTGGAACATAGAACATCTGTGATTGTCTCAAACAAATCTTGAAATAATTCCATACAATTCTGTAACAGGTGACATATAATATCTTATATTGTTCTTGATTTATAGTGCATTGAAACTGTACACTTATTTATAAATCGCCCTGTATAATTCTACAGCATTTGTTGTCAATACGAAACGTGTTTCAAGTTCAGATTGATTCTGTGAAAAAGTGAAATCAATTTTAATGAGCTCAATTCATGACAGTCACGTGATAAAGGCAATCACGTGTTCACGACTTAGTAATTCAAAAATAACATTAAACAACTAGCTTGTACTTGTCGTTCTCTTTGTAGAATTTAAATAAAATTTCAAATTTCATAATTGGGTAAGGATGCTGAAATATTACGAAAACAAAATTCAGCAAAAAGAATGTAAAGGGTCTGTTCGCGTACCTCCTACTAATTCTCTTAGGGAAACAATTTCTTTAAATACTATTCCATTGAAAACTTTCTCCCGTAGAAGAAGATGTGACTTATGCAAATCAAGGCTTATATTTAAACATTAACTTTCAGGTTCGAGGGGAAAAAAGGTTAGGAGCTAAATGATAGTAGTTAGTGATTAACGAAAAGTAATAGAAAGCTAGGCTTCTATTCCGTAGATTAATTGCTTAATATTTAAGATTGACGATTTGTCAATTAGATATTAAATTGGATTAGCATAGGCTTGAAGTAGATTAACTCAGAACGTATCTTCGATTATTTGGAATGTGTACGGCTAAGACGATCCTAGAGAAAGTGATTAAATTTATAATTAAATATTACTTACATCGTCTTCCTCGCTTTTGCCCCCATATTCATTTAAAGGTGAATTTCCTAACTTGGGTTCTTCAGGTTTGTTAGGTTGTTGAGACTTGTAAATAAATTGTGTTTGTTTTGACCTATCGCTAATCTTCCTTCTAACTCTCGTACACTGATAGCCCAACCATCATTAGACGAAGAAAAATCTTATTTTATTCGTGTACTTTTAAATGATGTATATTTTGCTTACTTATGTGCATTATTATAGTTGACAAATATCTTCGTTTTAAAATAAGGTTTCTGCAAAAGTGCAGAAGTTGGCAACAACGAAGCGCTTGAACTGATTAGCTGGAAACACATGATTGTATTTATCCTATAATTATATCGGCACATGAATTTAAAAACTAAGTGGATAGAAACACGTGTTTGTCATTATCATGTGACCATGACGTCACAGGAACTTAGCCTATTGAAGACTACTCCTGTCAAGCGAAGGTGTAATTCCATACTGCTAAACCATCTAATGATTTATGAGGAGCTTATAAAATGCATAAAAATGATGAAAACTTGCAGATTAATATGGCCTTATAAATATTATTTCTTTGTTTTCATTATATATATATATATATAATATAAACTATATTTTCAAGTATATTTAAACTGCTCAGCACGATTCAAAATTTAAAATACTGCGCGAAATATAAAAGCTTATATTTAAACATAGAATAAATAATTTAACATTTGATAAAGGAGGAAAAAATTCTATCTTTATTGCGCTCATTTTTTTTCTGAAAATACACTTAAAACACTTTTTTGTTGCGAATTTTTATTCTTTTTAACTCTACAATAAAATATAACATTTAAATAATGTATCTCTCAAATAATGACTGGCTAAGAAACATTCGGTATTTGTCTTCCAACACTAAACAAATACTCGTGATTGAAAAATTCCTATTTGGACACATTTGGTTGCAAAAGATAGATAATTGCTTATAGTGCTTTTTCAGTCACAAAACTTCATTTGAGAAATGTGTTCTGATGAGATCTGCATAACACTGGAATACACCCGTTTGAAAAAGAAATTGAGACTC
>BMAO01020514.1:0-35419 GCA_019973975.1 Trichonephila clavata
CCTGACCACTTGCTCCTATGTGTGAAAAATCTGTGATGATATTCAAAAATAAAGATGGTACAGGAGAGGAAAAAGTTCCTATTGGTAATAATGATGACTATAAACTAATATAAGAAATAGGGAAAAGAAGGAAAAATTTTTGTAGGTTACGACAATAAAGGCTGTTTTAGCTCGTATGTCTCTGAAGCTTGTTACAATCAGGCAGGGAGTAAATCATTAGCTCCTATTCCCGTAACTTCTATGATAGTGCAATGCATTAAGGAATCGTTAGATAATTTAGTTGCAGGTAAAGGTGCACCAAATGGTGAGAGTTTTATATCTGTAGCACAGAAAAGGCTGAAAAACACTGTAACTGCTGTTTTAGTTTTAGCTTTAATACTGTTCTCTATAAAAGCCATGTCTGGTGGAGTTCAGAGGCCTCAAGAAATGTATATGTTGATCATAAAATTCGCTTTAGTGATTTACTTCACAACAGGCAGTACCATGTCTCATTATTATGGAGAATTAACTCGTTTCTCAAATGGTTTGTCAGAGATAGTGCTAAAAGCGTCATCTGAAAGTAAAGGCATATGTAACTATAAAGCAGGTACAGATTATGAATATATACTCGTGCAGGAAAGAAGGTATCTTACAGTTATCCTTGCACCTTGGGATAGGCTTGATTGTAGAATTTTATTTTATTTAGGTGCCCCTTTAGATGGAATTGGTGGCAAAATTGGTACTGGAGGTGTTGCAACGTTAGCAGTCTTGCTTGGTGCTGCTCCTGTCTTGTTAGTTGCAGGTTCGGTAATCGGTATTATTTTTGCTGGTGGACAGATTTTAATAGCTCTTGTTGCTATATTTATGGCCATTCTGATGATGATGGTTATTTTGTGGCTGTGCTACGTATTTATTTTATCTCTAGTTGCTTTAAGTGTAATCATCATTTTATCACCTTTGTTCATTCTATGGTTTATTCCAACACACCAAAGGATATTTTGACAGCTGGGTGAAAGAGTTGATTACATATAGCTTATACCCGGTTATCCTTTTTGCGTTTTTGTCCTTTATGTTCATAGCATGTGATTAAAATATATTTTAAAAATTTGAAATTTGAATCGGATAAGCTATATGAAAAGAATCAACCAGGAACCTCAGACAGTAAGAAAAAACAGTGGTTCAAATTGAAGGATGGTGAATGTGATAAAAATGAAACTATTCTTGCATGTATGATGCAAAATTATAGCTTTAAAAAGAGCAGCATACTTGGTCTATTCGACTTTACATACATGGAGTTTGGCAGCTCTCTCATCGGAGAGTTATTAAAGTTGTGTCTAGTGTATTCCTCTTTTACCACTTTTTAAACATTCTTCCTAACATGGCTGCCGAACTTGCTGGTAACCATAGAGCAGCACTTGGCTCAGGTCATACACCTGGACAAAATGGTGGGCAAAGCTTTATCTACTGCAAAAGCTGCTGCTGGAGGTGTTGGTCAAGCTGCTGCTGCGGCTGTCAAGAAGGCAAGAGGTGGTGCTGGTGGAGGAGCTGACAAAGGGGGCGGGGGCTCTAGCGAAACTATGAAAGCTACTAGAGGGTGATTCTTGAAGTGGTCAATAAATGCCTAAATGTTCAGAAAGAAAGTTTCGGATGGGTTATGCATAAGTTTTTGTTAATAGTCACGCTTTTTTTACTGTCCGGTTGCAGTGATCACTGTATTAAGCCAGAAAATTTATCAGATTTGCGTAAAAAACTAGATATAGTGTCAACAGAGCAGAAGTGGGTTGATTCTGGTGTTAATATCTCAGATAGAATAAGAGTAACAGAGATTGATATAGTGCCTAGTAAGGTTAATTTTTGTCCTAAGCAGTACGCAGATTTTGCAATTGGGCCTGGGAGAAATGACATTACATTACCATTTGCACTTGAAGCTGGTGATACGATAAGCTTTAGTGTTATTGGAAGTAAAGTGTGTAAAGATAAAGAGAGTGAGAAAAAAATCAGGTATGTGAAAATCGATGAAAAGTGTAGCGAGCAAGAAACGGAATATTTTGCACATGTTTTAAATCAAGAAGAATGTCAAGGTAGTATTCAAGATGGTATATGTCCCAACAAGTATATTATAGGTAATCCACAGTGGTTGAATGGAAAAGAGTACTGGAATTCAGATTTTTCGAAGTTAGATCAAGATGAAAGAAAAAAGGAAATTGAAAATATTATTAACTCTATAAAACGACAAGGAAAAGATATAGACTGCAGCTCGCTTTCAAGTAGTCAGAAAAGCAAAATAGATACGCGCATTTTGAATTTACTCTGTGGACGTATATGTAAATTTCCTTCGGCAGCGGAAACAAAGGTTGCGCATATATTGAATATAATAGTGTAGAAGGTGAGATATTCAATGCTTTAAATTCTAGTGATGGATCTGTTATTGCTGAAATTATTAGTAACGTATTAAAGGAAAAACAGGTAAAAACTGACATTACACTATTACATGTTCACATGGATGGTGAATACATTCCAACAGGTGGCATATGTACTAACTGTGATTATAAGATAGAAAAATACCATCGAACACCAAGTTTAACTTTTAGTTTATGTAGTAGAAATGACAAGCACTGCTACAATAGAAATGACAAAGGTGGTTTCAATATAAGAGTAACAAAGAACCACAGTCTGGAGAATAGCTTGTATATAAGCGTCTCTGACAAACTTCCTGAACATAAGCCTGGTGAAAACCAAGCGGATATATCTGTAAATATTAGCGAAGTTCATGACATCCAATATATGGAAAACTTGAAAGGAAAATTAAAAAACAAAAGTGGCACCATATATTACGGAATAAGAGACCATGGCTGCGATTACAAAAATGAAGGTCAGTTTAGCATTAACCTAACAACTAAAGAGCCACCTACAAGAACTTTTAGTGCAATATATAATTTTTTTGATGAGAAAGTGAAAACTGCATTTTTCGGCTCTAGTTATAAAGACTCTAACGCAATTCACTCTGATATTAGTCCTGTAAAGTCTCTTTACGAAAGTTTTATAAAATCAAGCAGAACAAATACCATTAGATCCACGATAATATCGCTGTTAGTATTATACATAACCTTATATACCCTTTACTACTTTTTTGGGTTAACTCATATTTCTATATATGAATTTTTAATTGTATGCGTAAAGATAGGAATCATCGTCCAGCTGCTGCAGGACAAAAGTTGGAACTTTTTTTATAACAATGCATTCTCTATGCTTATTAACACTCCAAAACAACTAATAGAAATAGCAAATTTTAGAGGCACTACTTCAAATGTTTTTGAGTTTCTTGATTTGCCGTTAAATAGATTTCTGTCATCGCATTCAGTATTGTTAATAGTATCTCTTATATTTTCTGGCCCTTTGGGCATTGTATCTTTTTGCTTGGTGATTTGGGGTTTAATCACAGTGAGCTTATCTATTTTCAACGCCTTATTTTCTTTTATTACATCCATAGCAATAGTTGCGTTATTACTTTCTTTAGCACCTATTTTTATTATTTGTCTTTTATTTGCGTATACTAGGCAGATGTTTCACAACTGGGTTAAAAATTTAGCAAGATTTGCGATTCATCCAGTAGTGCTTTTAATTTTTATATCATTGATAAGTCAGGTTATGGATTATATCATATATTCAGTATTTGATTTTGAAGTCTGCTCTACGTGTATACTTAGTATTAACCTAAAGATTTTTAACCCTTGTATCTTCTATGGTTATGCTTCCAAATATACACCTAATATTACCGCTATGATGGCTTTTGTTATCTTAGGTCATGCTATGAAAGCTTTAGTTGAAGCTTCTTCGAAAATATCTGACTCGTTGTTTGGTGTTTATGTGCAAAACGAACCTGGAAAAGAATATCAACAAAGCTTAATGGGAACAGTAGGGTTAGATGAACAAAGCGTTCAAAGAAGAGGAGCAGAAGGCGGAAGAGGAGGAGGTACTTCTCAACAGTCAGGTGCATCAAGACCTCAAATACCGCAAAGGGCTCAAGGACCTCAAGGACCTAAGATACCAGGGGGCTCATAATGATAAGTAAAAGATCACTATTATTGATACTGTGTCTTGCAATCACTGGTTGTAACATGGATTGTGTCGAACCTGGGTTACAGAGCAGAAACACCAGCGTTAATGTGGATGTTCCAGTTCATAAAGCAGATGAAGGAGTTAAAATTCATTGGGTTGATTCTGGTCAGGTAATTAGTAAGGGTAAGGAAATCAAATTCACCCTCGATGGATCAGTAAATTTTTGCCCTTTTAAAGAAGACAAAAATCCAAGGAAAGTACTTGTGCCAGCTAGCTTTTGTGCTGATGGCTCAGAACCAAATTATAGTAAAGCTGCAAATATTAACGATGTGCCTAATGATTATGGCGTTGATGAAAAAGGCGTAAATGAAAACGAATTGTGCGGCGGTAAAGGATTTGGCAGCAATAGACGTTATGTAGACACTGGAATTAAAGTAAATCCTGGTGATAAGTTAAGCTTCAGCTTAATTCCCAGGAAGATAACAATTGATTATGATAATCCAGGAGGAGAAGGCATCAGCTTTGATGACAATTGTTATAGAGCTGAAGAAGGAGGTGAAAAAGTGTCAGCAAGTGAAATATTGAATGTTAGCAAGCAAGAGGGAGAGGAATTTTTTTGTGAGGGCAAGGATGGAAAGAGAAATAAAATAAAATTTTTACCTCTTGATAAAACAAAAGCAAAGGAAAGCAAAGTGCTAGTTGGCAATGGATACACTCCATATGATAATAAGGTGCATTTTAATAAAAGTTACATTGAAGACAACAAACCATGGATTCATGGCTCGCTGCTCGATTTACGTCGCGCTAAAATAGGATTGAATGAATTATGTAACGGAAAAAACTGTGATCTTAACGAGATAAAAAAGTACAGCTCTTATGAGCTTAACTGTTACTATCAGAATATGTGCTATACCAAAGAGGGTATAAGTCGTCCGGGGAGTTGCGTCTCTTCTATAAGATACAACAAATATGATAGTAAAAACGGCGAATGTGATATGTATCCTCAGCTTAAAGAGGTTGAAGATAGACTTGAGAAGATTAAGAAAAATAAAGGGGATCCCAAGCAGATTAACATTATTGATTTTGCATCAAACACTGAAGAAGATATTTCCTGGGCCGAAGCTCTCGTTGCAAAAATTAATGATCTTGACAAGTCTGACAAGGAAGAAGGTGGTACTGTGAGTAATCAATGTTTTCCAAAGGAAAAGGGTGCAGGCGAAAATGATAAGCGAGAAGGTTATGATTATGTGCGTAAGTGTTCAAAAACCAATGATAATTTTGAGGATTTTTCTTTAAGGTTGAACCATAATTATGAAGTAAATAAAGGTATAAAGTCCGGTAGTGATGTAATGCTTGCTATAGCAAGTAATGGCGAATACTACCTTCATAGAGGCGGATATCATGTTAAAGTAAGTAGATCATGTGAATACATTAATGGCGAAAAACTGTATGTGTATTTGGGTGATGAGCCACCTAAAGATTTGCATGGTGTGGGAACTAATGATTTCAAAGTGGTAGGAGTGAGAAAAAGAGTAGACGGAAAAGATGAGTACACCATATTAGATGTAATAAGCGGAGAACACTTTCAGAACAAAGAATCTAAGAAGATATATTTCGGTATTGATGTAAGCAATGTAGAGAAAGGTGATATTACAGACAAATATGGCAAATATTATGAAAATAATAAGTACACAGTAACTTTATTTGTCAAAAGAAAAATTAATGATTTTATTTCATCGAATGTAAACGGGGTATTTAAACTTATAAAAGAAGAAGTAATTGGGGACAGCGTTAAAGATTCATACAAAGGATATGCAAGAGGTCTTCTTCAAGGAGTAAGAGCTTTGCTTACTCTATACGTTATATTTACTGTCGTTGGCTATATGCTTGGAACAATACAGCTAAGTAAATTTGATTTCATTGTAAGAATGTTCAAGATAGCATTTATAGCTTTTGCCTTTAGCGATAGAAGCTGGAAACTTTTTGGTACAACTTTATCCAGACTTTTTATAGATGGTAGCACTTATTTAGTTGATAGCTTTTCTGGCTATATAGGGGAAGGGGGAGAAAATTTGCATTCTTAGACTTGACAGCAGGAGTATTATTCACAGCAGAAACTTGGTTAAAGTTTTTATCGTTGATGCTCTCTGGTCCTTTTGGCTTTATTGCATTTTTGGCAATACTCTACGCTACTTTTGCGTTTTTAAAATGCATTATTAGCGCTACGTTTAAATATGTAATATCTACTGTTCTAGCGGCGTTTTTGCTATCATTAACACCTTTATTTATCGTATTTGTTTTATTCCAACAGACTAAACCTTTGTTTGATAACTGGATAAAAACATTGGCTCATGTTTCGTTGCAACCAGTCATTTTGTTTTCATCTTTATCCCTTTTAAATCAACTGATGTATTCAGTCTTATATAACCTAACGAATTTTTCTGCATGCTATCAATGTTTAATTAGCGTAAATTTCTTATCGTATGATCTGTGCTTGATGAAATCAATACTGCCTCTTGGATACAGTCCTGGCACTAATGTTGATGTTGCACTCAGTACCGGAGAAAGGGCTGGTGGGCACTTTGCAGCGTTGCCCATAGATCTGATCCAAGCATTTATGTACTTAATTATTGCTAGTGCAATGGAATCTTTTGTTTCTATATCGGAAGCTATGGCACAAGCACTATTCAGCTCTGGTTGGGGAGTTGCTGGCAGTGTTGGTCAAGTTGCCACAAGCGCATCACAATCTATACTGTCGGCTGTTGGCCTTGATAATAAGACCCAAGGTATGATACAGAACATTAGGCAACAAGTGGGTAAAGATCGGACGGAAGTTGACGTGAAGGATAATTCCATGAGCCCTAAATCTGAAATACCAGAACAATCAGGTAAGCAAGAGGATCCTGATAAAAAGGAGAGGGGGAGCTCTAAACCTGGAGCACCAAAACAATCAGGTCAGCAAAAAAATCCTGATGAAACAATAAGAAGTGATCCTAGTGATAAAGCTAAAAACAAGGAAGGAAATGGAGAGAAGTAAGATATGAATGATGTTATGGAGTAACTAATTAAAAAGATATTTTAAGTAAAGTTTTAGAAATTTATTTCTATATTTGGAAAAAGTTTAGATATGCAATCACGCTTAGGCAAATGTTGGTTTAGGGTATTACTTCTTGCAGCTTATATGCTGATCACAGGTTGTAGTAAGAATGATATGCCTTTTCCAAGGTGCATATCTGCTGACTATTTTGGTCCTAAACCTATTGCAGTAAGCGCTCATTTTTCAAGCGACCACGATGCGTTTATTCCAGGAGATGGAGAAGTTATTGATCCTGAAACTGGCGAAATTAATTATGGTTTTCACCATAACCAAGTGGTGAAGTGGGAGGATACCGGACTTGAAACCAATGGAGATAGTTTAAAAGTGCGAGTTAATGGTGCATGGACATCTTGGAGTAATAATAACAAGAAGGAATCTAAAAAAGGCAGTTATACCTTACAAAGCTTGGAGCAGTTAAAATATGCAACTAAATTTGAAGGCAAGTCAGGTGATAATAGTCTACCTGACTTTCACTTAGTTTGTAATGATTATAAACCTAGCATAAAAAAAATTTCAAGTAAGCCTAATCCAAGTTGCACTGTAGATTGCAAGTGCATTAATGAAGATGATAGCGCAAATACAGTATCACGTGGTGCTCCATGTTGGTTTACCAATGGTCATGGTGCTTATCTTTTGTTTCAAAGGCTTGGTGACGATAGTCCTAACAAAGATTTGAAATCTATGCGCAATCCTCAATCTCCCACTATACATCTAGGTTATAACTCTGTAGCAGAAAATGGAAGCGGGCTTTTTACTTTGAAAAAAGGCGAGAAAAAGTTAAAGGACAGAAATTGTAAACTACTGGAGTTAGAAAAGGGATGGAAAATATATGTAAAAATATTAGATAGATATTACTTAGATAATGCAGGTGGCTACTCTTTTGAGTTTTTGGGTGGAGTACAAAAACCAGGTACCTTTGGATTTTTCAATGAAGTTTATCATTATCTAAAATGTGTATTATTGATTAACAAAAATTGCAAAGAACATTTTAATAGCAATGATCCTGCAGTTGCACAAGCTATGTTCGAAAATATAGCTGAAAAAAGTACGAGCTTTCACAATTTTGTTCTTTCCTTGCTTGTTCTATTTGTAATGATTTCATCACTTCTTTATCTTTTTGGCATGATACGAGAAACTAAGCATGATATGCTCATCAGAATGATGAAAATCACTCTAGTAATAGTGCTTATATCTCCTGGAAGTTTTAGATTTTTCTATGATCATTTTCTCGTTCTATTCGTTAAAGGTCTTGAACAACTGATAAGTATAATTACTAATTTTGCTCCCAACATGAACACCGGAAGTATTGCTCAAGGAGATGAAGCTGCTCGTATTAAGTTGTTTAGCTTCATGGAGGACATGTTCAATAAGTTTTTTGCTTATTCTGTTTGGAAAAAGTTTGCAGCGTTTTTACATTACCAAATGTGGGCAAGCTTACTTATGATACCAGCAATTTTCATAGGGATAGTTTTATATTTCTTGCTGTGCTTATATGCTTACATAATATTTCTCTCTGGTTTTATGGGTATAGCTTTTCTTATAGCTATCATGCCATTATTCCTGATCTCTATTTTATTTTCACCGCTGAAAAGTCTGTTTGAAGGTTGGATAAAATTCTGCATCAGCTTTTGTTTACAGTCGATTATGATATTTGCTCTCTTGTCATTACTGGCTTCCATTATAATGAATACCTTTTATAGGCAGTTAGGTTTTACTGTATGCTACAATAAATGGTTTGAGGTAAGGTTGTGTGCTCCAAAATGGGTGTTTGGCGGTTTTTGTATCGTTGATAAGCAGTACTTTGGTTGGACCCCAGGGCAAATTTTCGTACCTTACACTCTTGGAGAAGCTTCTCCACTTAACATAGATAAAAATATAGAAGGCATAGAAAAGATAAGCAGAGAAGGTGGTACAATAAAATTTACTGGCGGTGCTGGGTATATCCTTCTTCCACCGGATTACATTGAAAAAGGTTTTCGTTATATAGATTACCCTTTCTTTAATCCAATTCCTGGCACTAAAAATAATCCAGCAGGCCATTATATTGTAGAAAGTGATATGGTAGTAGATAATAGCTGTAGTGCGAAAGATTTAGTGCGTTTAACAAATAGTTTATCCCATGCGTCAGAAAAGGCTGATATCCTATTGTTAATCAACAATATAGAAAAAAAGATAGGTAGTATGGATAGTGAGATAACAAAGCACTACTGTCAATCTACACAAGATGGAACCGAATGCAACAATTATCGAAAGATGATAAATGATTATAGAAAAGGTATCATAGGACCAGATCTGAAAAGAGAGATAAAGTCTTTAGTGCAGAAAGTAGTAGAACGACGGGGTTGTAGAGTACTGAAACTTCATGATTTATATAAGGATCCCAACAGTGAATACTGTCAGAAATGTAAAGATTGTGAGAATTGCAAAAATTATCAAGATAATAGCGATTATCAAAGGGTGCAAGACATACAGAGAGGTTATTTAATCAATGCAGGAGAGATCTTTGTACTATTCTTGCTTTCATTTTTAATGTTCTCCTTATGCGAGTTCGTACAACAAATGGGCTCAAGTATAGCTGGTGGTGGATTCAGCGTTTACAATATATCTAAAATGTATGAAGCATCGCCTTTGGTTGGCATAATGGAAGGATTCAAACATCAGTGGCAAAATTTTGCTGGTGGAAAACTAGAGTCTTTAGGCAGTTGGGCTACTCATTTACCGGATAGATTAGCCGGAGGTGCAGCTAATTTACTGGGCAGGATACCAAGAGTTGGAGGAGTGCTAAAATACGCTATTGATGTGCCACGTAAATTTGTAGGTGCTACTATTGAAGCAACGAAGTTTGCAACATCGCCTGAAAATGATGTTGACAAGCTTGAGGAAAAAATTTACAGGGCATTTGGAGTTGATAAAGAAGATATTACACATAGAAGGATTGGTAAATATTTAGATTATTATAAAGGATATGTAGGGTCACATTTGGGCTATACAATAGAAGATGCTATGAAGTTTACTTGGGAGCATGGCCTTGATTCTATAGGAGTTAGCCACCGTACAGGAGAAAAAGATGGTTACCAAGGTAATCTACTCTGTAGAGCAAAATCGCATAGGCGAGATTTCTTAGAAAAACTTCATGATTACACTATCGGACGTAAGAGAGAACCAGAAAAAGACAAGCTTGATCAACCACTAAAGGAAAATAAGTCTAATCAATCAAATGAATTAGCACGAGAGTTAGGCACAGAAAAATACACTAATACTCCGGAAGCTATAGAAAAACGTGCTGAAAGAGCTAGAAGAAAAAAAGAAAGAGATCGAGAAGGCGAAAATTACGACACCTCATTACTTTTTGGAGAAGATACAGAACGTGAGAATAATGAAAGGGCTGATAACAGGGGTGATAATGACGAAGAGTCGTAACTTTAAAGGATTAAATTATTATGGTCTGCAGCAAGACGATGATGGCAATATAAAGTTAAATGACTATGATGACATCTTGAATGCGCGCAGAGCAAGAGTGGATCTATTATTAGATAATACATTGCCAGATAACGACATCGACTTCGTTAAATTGAATAAAGCTTTGAGTGAGAAATTTATAGATAATCATGAGTTGTTATCCGAATTTGATAAGGAAGATAAAGAGATTGCACAAGAAAGGCTTAAGGTGTTTAATATTTTAGACAATCTTGATAATCTTGCAAACATTAAAAGTGAAGATCTATTAGAGGTTAGTTTATTGCTATCAGACCTTAGCTTCATAGAGAGAAATGTTGTACTAAATACCGATCAGAATTCTGATCTTACAGAGTTTAAAAGTCTATTTATCGAAAAAAAGGCATCTGGTAAAGAGTATAGTGAAGAAGAATGTAAAGGCTTCCTAGATGATATAGATAAAATCAACACCATAATTAAGTTAGAATTAGAAAGTAGAATTGAAGGGATCAATCACGATGAAGGAAATAGTTATGGTGATTTACAAGATGAGATTGGTCAAGCAATAAATGCAACAGGCAAATCAAAAAAAAATAACTGATGAGTCTTGTGTTTTTCTTACAAGCAACTCGATAGCTTCTCTCTATTAAACTGCTAAAGTCATATTGACATTAATCATATAGTATAAAATAATTAGTTATTTTGGAGCTTATTTAGTATGCTACGCATCATTGCAGGCAAATATCGCGGAAGAAAAATAACTACAGGTAAGCATTTAGCTGCACGGCCAACTATGAGTATTGTCCGAGAAGCAATATTTAATATGCTTTCCTCAAGAAAACCTATTTATAACTTGAATGTACTTGATTTATTCTGTGGTAGTGGCTCTTTTTCATTTGAAGCACTTTCTCGCGGCGCTAAACATGCATTCATGGTAGATTCAGACTATTACAATTTACAATTACCTAAAAAAACAGCAGAAGATTTTGGAATTATGGACAATGTTACGCTAATTTGCTGCAGTGCTAACGGATTACCAAAACCTATTTCAAAATGCGACATAGTTTTTATAGACCCACCTTACAATAGCAATCTAGTTGAATCAACGTTGAATGGACTAGCTCACTCAGGCTGGTTAAGTGATAATGCATTGATAATTCTAGAGATTAGGAAAAATGAAGGTTTTGAGTGCAATAAAAACTTCGGTATAATCTTGGAACGTACCTACGGTATAGCAAGAATAATTTTTCTTTCTCTATTAACTTAAACTTGCATATACCTTTCATTGATGGGTTTCAGTTCTATTTTCGTCAAGTTTCCGGAGAAATTACTTATTCTGTACTGCCCTAGATCAAAATTTTTATTAAATTCAGAGTCTATTAAATATTCATGTGCTTCTTCAATAAATTTATTTTCTTTTTCTTCGTAACTGGTGTATTTTGTTGTACCATTATTATCCTCACGATAAACTAAATGTTCTTTATGATCAGCATGAATATTTTTATTTTCACAAACCTTTTCAGGATCGTGCTCAAGTACTTTTCTACCAACAATCAATAGCTTATAAGAAATTTCCTATGATTCCTTTTAAGCGAGTTTTGAATTTTTGAAATGTCATGACATTGTTGATACGTTTATCAAGAAACGATAAAGTATTCGCAAAATCTTCTGAATAATCATTGATAAAAAAAAGTATCGTACTTAAGTACACTCCAGCTAATATTGCTCTTTTTGTATAGTAGTTAAAATCTGTTGATTGGTCATGAATGCCATACCAAATCGCGCTAATAGTTCTGTATAAAAGTTTACTAGAAAAATATGTATTTTTTGGTGATACAGAGAATGATAAAACATTTTTTAAAAGTTCTCTATAATTCGGTAGCTTAGCGTAGTTTGAAAGGTGTATTTGAATAGCTAACTTTACCCGCTCTCGCACTTTCATATCTTCTAAATTGGAATTTCTTAGTTCAGCTTCCATTGAGCTATTTAAGTCCTCTGCTATGTGCTCCAAAGCGCTATATATTCCATTCTGAAATTTGCAAAAGCTATTAGCTAGATTAAGGTCAGTGCACACCTTTAATAGGGTTTCATCGCTTATCCCTTCAAATGGAATAACCCTAATTAGCTTATCTATTATTAACTTTTGTTCCACGCAACATTATACTAAACAGCATGTGTGATTGTACCTGAGATTTTCAAACATTCTACAAAATGCTTCACCACGTTCCTCGAAATTTTTCCATTGATCAAAAGAAGCACACGCGGGAGAAAGTAATATTGTTACTTCTTCTGCGCTATTTAAGGCCTCTTCAAAAGCCAATCTGAATGCATCTTCTAGATTGCAACATTTAACATAATCTACTTTATTCTCCATAACATTTGCAAAAGCTTCGGTTGATTCTCCAATAAGAAAAGCTTTTCTAACCCTTGTAAAATGCTTGCTTAATGATTCTATTCCACCTTTTTTGCTTCTTCCACCAACGATCCAATTTATGTTTTCATAAGATAAGATCGCCTTTTCGCTCGATTTTGCATTAGTTGCTTTGCTATCGTTCACGAAAAACACATTTCTTATTTTGCCAAGCAGTTCATTTCTATGCCTCAGTCCTGAAAAGGACTTGATTCCATTGATAATAGTGTTGCTATCTACTCCAAGTACCTTACATACGGCATATGTGGCTGCTATGTTTTCTGCGTTGGATATTAGGTTTATTTTCACGTCGCTTACTGATAAGCTATGATTCTCTAGTTTTAACGAGATCTTCTGGATCCCAGTGCCCCTTTTGTCATCCAAGTAGCTGACACTGGGATCCAGATAATTTCGATCTATACCAGTAATCTGTTCACTATAATCAAGCAAATTGTTACCTGCCAATGATATTAGATCTCTTGCACCACCCTCTGTCATCTGAGTAGTTGGCAATGGTTTTTCTTTTCTGGATTCCAGCGTCACGCGCTGGAATGACATCGGGGAATATGTTACTGAGATTGGAATTTTGTCTCCAGTGAATTTGTTGAATATATCAGCAGTAATCTCATTGTCACATCCTATTACGGCAACCTCACTACCGTTTATCAGTTTTAATTTAGTTGCTATGTAGTTCTCCATACTTCCATGCCTATCTATGTGATCTGGTGTAATATTGAGCAGTGCTGAAATGTCCACGTTAATTTCATTCATCAACTCCAATTGAAAAGAGGAAAATTCAATTACATAAATTTCTGCATCTCTTTCTAGATCCAAAACAGGAACGCCTAAATTTCCGCCAATAGTCACTTTTTTCCCTGCAGATTTTAATATGTGCCCTATTAGTGATGTAGTGGTTGATTTACCATTTGTTCCTGTGATGCCTATTACCTTCTGGTTTGTAGTTTTAGCTTCAAGAAATAGCTCAATGTCTGATTTTATTTTGCAATCAAATCTCCTTGCAAGTTTTACTATCCAATGTGGCTCTGTTGGCACCCCAGGGCTTAAAACCAATGCACTGATCTCATGCCAATTGTATTCCTTGGGATGAATAAAATTACATTTTTTATACATCATTTTTGCATTTGCTATTTGCTCTTCATGATCATCCCATGCATATATTCTTGCACCATTCTTTATTAGAGCGTTAATGGCGGATAAACCAGTTTTACCAAGACCAAAAACCGCGACGTTTTGATTTTTGTATTTGTTTAGTTGCACTGCTAGATAACTTATGCGAACCATTTTATAAAGATATCGTACAAACTACAACAGACTTCTTGCATAGGTTACAGCTGTCATTCAGTAGAAACGAAAAACTTACTTGACAAACTCCGCCAGCCCCCTTATCATAAAACTGAAGCTATGTATAGTCCCGGAGTGTGATGGTGTGGATTTAGTATGAACAATTCAGGAGACTTTGTCCACTGTAAACATATAAACTCAAAAGGAGTAAGACCTTAAGAGTTTTGAGTCTTTTAGCGTAATTATAGGCCATAACAAAGTCATAAAGATGCTCTTTGAGTTGCTGGTGAGACTGACTTCTTAACTGTGGCATTCTTTAAAGTTTTGTTCATACGTTCAACTTGCCCATTTGTCCAAGGATGGCTAACTTTTGTTAGACGGTGTTCAATGTCATTTTCTTCACAAGCTCTATCAAATATATGTTGAAAAGCTTATTTATGGCGTTTTTGGTTGGTAAATTTTATACCATTATCTGTCAAAATAGTGTGGATTTTATATGGTAAAATTTTAATCAAATTACGTAGAAACTCAGCAGCTATAGGTTTTGTAGCACTTTTATGCAACTCAACATACGTAAATTTGATCTATTGCAACAAACAAATATATCTTTCCTTCTTCTGTTCTGACTTCTGCAATATCAATATGCTATAGGATATTGTTTGAATTTCTTTTTTGGTTTAACTTCACCATCAACATCTGGTAGTCTACTAATGCTGTAGCAACGATGTAGACTAGAAGTGTGGGATTGAGGTCTGCAAAGCGTAGAGATAGTCATCTAATGGCAATAGAGTATGCTTACGAAATGCAACACTCCTCTTCTAAAGTTAAAACAGTTGATCTTGCATGCTTCGGCCCCATATCAGCGTCTTTGGCAAAAGACCTTTTTCTCCATTTAATGATAGTTTTTGGATTAAGGTTATAGTACTTAGAGAGCTTTGCTATGCTCTCTTTTCTATTTTGTATTGCTCTACGAATCGTCTCTTTTGTTTTGGCTTAACCATAGACCTGCTGCAAAAGGTGATGACAAAATGATGTGAGAGAGGTAAAAGAAGAATAAGCAGATTGAGTAAGGTAAAAAAATGAGCTTTAGTTACTATAACATAAAGAAACATCCAAGAAACTTTCGTAATATAACAGGTTTAACTGTAGAGGAGTTCGAAAAGGTGGTGGAAAAAGTGAGGTCTGAGTGGGAAAAACTTGAAAAACAAAAAAAGTGCCATGGTAGAAGATCACAACTACCAACTCTGGAAGATAAGTTATTTTGCGTAATTTTGTACTATCGCACTTACATAACACACAGATTTTTAGGGTGCCTGTTCAATGTGCACAACGCAAATGTGTGTAGGTTACTGAAGAAAATAGAGCCATTACTTGCCAAAAAAGTTACTATCACAAAAGATAGAAGTATGACGCCAGAAAAAACACTGAAGATTTTGGCTGATGTTACAGAACAGCAAATACAGAGACCAGAAGATAGTAAAAAACGGAAGAAATCATATTCAGGAAAAAAAAGAACCAACACTATGAAAACTGAGATTATTATCGAAGAAGGAGGAAGAATTTTATCAGTGTCAAAGTCATACCGTGGTAGAATTAGTGATTTTCGCATAAGGAAACAAGAAAAATATTTACCACTTGATAGCATAAAACATGCCGATTCTGGATATCAAGGTTGGCAAAAATTGCAAAGCAATGTTATAATTCCATATAAAAAGTATCGTAAAAAGCCATTAACTCAAGAGCAGAAAGAGCATAATAGAAGATTAGCATCATTTAGAATGAGAGTAGAAAATAAGATCCGAGAGATAAAGATATTTAAAATTATGTCGAATGTTTATCGCAATTTTCAGAAAAAATATAACCTGAGGTTCAATATTATTGCTGGTATTGTAAATCTTAAGCACGCCTTTTAGTTAACCTTGATTTTATTCACCCTCCTTCCCTTTTTTTTATCGCTTGATTCGCAGCAGGTCTCATGTAATACTTGTCCCATAACTCCTCCTTTGATGGTATTTTTTTCTCATATTTTATCATACTATTACACTCCGGGACTGTACATCTAAGAAACTGTTATAGATGACTGCTAGAAATTCTCATCGCTGCCTTTTTGTTAACAGTGGTGTTGCTAATGCTAGACTTCAAATTACTGCAAAAAATGTTTTAAAACATAGTTGATATCTTGACTTTATCTAGTTAATACTCCAAATTATAAAAAACAGATAGTTCTATGACGACAAGTCTATTACAAGGCAAAAAGGGATTAATAACCGGAATAATAAATAAGAGATCGATAGCATGCGGTATAGCAAAAGCTCTCTCAGAGCACGGGGCAGAACTTGCAATCACCTACCAGAATGAAATAATAAAAGAAAAACTATCACCAATAGCAGATGAATTAAATGTGGAGCTAATATTACACTGTGACGTTTCAAATGAAAAAATCATAGATAACGCTTTTGAAATAATAGAGAAAAAATGGGGTACTCTTGACTTTTTGGTGCATGCAATAGCATTCTCCGATAAAAATGAGTTAGATGGTAAATATGTCAATACTTCACTGAACAACTTTCTCAATGCAATGCATATATCGTGCTATTCTTTCACTGCTTTAGCGCAAAGAGCTGAAAGAATGATGTCAGGTGGTGGTAATTTACTTACTTTATCTTATTATGGCGCTGAAAAAGTTATGCCAAATTATAACGTTATGGGTTTATGTAAAGCAGCACTTGAAGCAAGTGTAAAATATATAGCATGTGACCTTGGACCACAAAATATCAGAGTAAATGCCATTTCCGCTGGTCCAATCAGAACTTTAGCATCTTCTGGAATAAGCGATTTTCACTTCATATCAGAATGGAATAGAAATAATTCTCCACTTAGACGCAACGTCACAATAGAAGATGTTGGCAAAGCAGCGCTATACTTATTAAGCGACTTAAGCAGTGGCACTACTGGAGAAATTTTGCACGTCGATTCAGGATATAACGTTGTGGGAATGAAGGTAGTTGACTAACAAAGCACTAGTTCCTTCGGGTTCATACACAACTCTATCAGGAGTTTTGTGACTGTGATTGCAGAAAACATCGAACATAAAATTCCTATTGATAGAGTGACAGAAAAGCCTCTTATTGCTCCACTGCCAATAATGAACATTATTCCTGCAGCAATTAATGTAGTGATATTTGAATCCAGTATTGTCTTTATAGCGTTTTTAAACCCTTCTTCAATAGCACGTTCCACTCTCTTGCCAGATTTGATTTCCTCACGAATTCGCTCAAATATTAAAACATTTGCATCCACCGCCATACCAACAGTAAGTGCAATACCGGCAATTCCAGGTAAAGTTAGAGTTGCTTCAAGCAGAGTGAGAATTGATAATATAAGAACTACATTAGAAAAAAGTGCAACAGAGGCCAATACACCTAATTTGCCGTAAGTGATGATTATAAATAAAGCCACGGCTATAATAGAGATTGTTGCTGCCATTTCCCCTGCCTTTATTGATTCTTCTCCAAGACTTGGGCCAATGTTTTTTTCTTCAATTATTTTAAGTGGTGCTGGCAGTGCTCCAGATTTTAAAAGTATTGCAAGTTCGCTTGCTTGTTTTCAGTGAAATTACCGCTAATTTCTCCCTCTCCATTTAAAATTGGCTCACGTATTGTAGGTACTGTTAAGACTGTGTTATCCAGAACAATTGCAAAAGGTTTTCCCACATTTTCTTTAGTGATTTTTGCGAATCTTTTACTCGCTATGCTGTCAAATTTAAAATGCACTGTTGGTTTACCTAAGTGACCAAATCTAACTGATGCGTTAACCAGCGAATCACCACCTATTTCAGTTTTGCGGAATATTGGATAAGAATTACCTAAAGAATCCTTGAGCATGACAGTGGTTTCATGGTCTATATCCTGCACCTTGGCTATGTTAGTGTTTGCCAAATGAAAAGCTAGCTTAGCAGTTTTGCCAAGCAGAGATTTTATCTGCTTGGTATCTTCTACTCCAGGCACCTGCACTAATATTTTATTCTGCCCTTGTTTTTGAACGCTGACTTCCTTTGTGCCAAGTTTGTCCAAACGGCGCTGGACATTGTTTATTGATTCTGCAGCTACTTCACTGATCAAAGAATTTTTATAATGGGGTTTATACGAAATGAGAATTGAAGAATCTTTTCTATTTAGCTCTAAATTTGGATTTATCGCATTAATCAACACAGATGCTTTTTTATAATCATCAATATTATTTAAAGTTATAACGCTATTTTGTACGTTAGATTCAATATTTTTTGTTAGCAATGTCTCTTTTATTTCGTTAGCTAGCATGCTTAGCTTTTCCTTAAAATAGAAGTCTAAGTCTATGTTTAAAAGCAAAGATGCCCCTCCTTTCAGGTCAAGGCCTAAGTTTATTCTTTTTTTCGAAATAAAAAGCTTATTATCAAAGAAATTTGGCAGTGTTATGTATAAAGCAAATAAACAGATGCATAATACTGAAAAAGATTTGACTATAAGCCTGTTGTACATAAGTTGTAGGTTTAAAATTGCAGTGTAAGTTAAAAATAGATTTTTGTAAAATTCTCTATTGTCCAAATAACCTATCCAAGTAGCTATAGAAACGAAAAAACTTGCTTGACAAACTCCACCAGCCCCTTTATCATGGTACTGAAGGTATTCATTTATCTTCAATCTGTGCAGATTAAATGACAACAGCATTACGTGATTGGCGTCTTATTTTTAATTTTTTGCACTATGTGCACCTTATGTCTTCACAACATTTCTGGGTTTTTACCCACACAAGCTGAAACGCGTTTATAAGTCGTTTAAGACAGTATAGTACGCCGATTTGCAGGATTAGAGAGTGACAACTAGCTAACACGGGATATCTTTTGCCTTTTTTTCTGCTTAGTAAATTTCTTAAACATTTAAACTAAGGTGAGTTGCATTTAAAAGCAGCTAAATTGCAGTGTTTAAGACTTAAAAAAACGCCAATACAGAAAATAGACAATGACTAGGGTTTCTTTTGCCTTTTTTTTATTTGGTAAATTTTTTAATGTTTATACAGAAGGTGTCATTCCAGCGCGTGACGCTGGAATCCAGTTTTCCATATAATCTCATCGAAAACGTTTTTCTATGCTAGTTTGCTTGCTTACAAGCAAACTTTTCTGGATCCCAGTGTCTGGGCACTGGGATGACAAAGAAATAGGCACTGGGATGACGAGAAAGGAGCACTGGAATGACATCATAGGCGCTACTCGGATGACAAAAAAAGGAGCACTGGAATGACAGGAGAAGGAGGCGCTGGGATGACACCATGACAATCGTCATCCCGCTACGTGTTAGCGGGATCTATGTTAAGAGATACCGCGGCGGTATGACGTAGGGCTACAGGTGTCATTCCAGTGCCCCTTTTTTGTCATCCGAGTAGCTGACACTGGATAGGAGCGCTGCCGTCATAAAGGAACCAGTGTCAGCTACTTGGATAGGGGACACTAGAATCCAGTAAGCTTATTTATGCATATAAAAGATTATTATTTTGTAAAGTCAAAGTTGCTTTTGGTTTTAAGTTAAAGTACAATAAATGCAAAGGTTTATATAATGAATTAAACTGGATCCAAGTAGTCAGCTACTTGAATGACATCAGACAAACAATCGTACACATGCTAGTCAAAATAGGCACCAGAGGAAGCAAGCTTGCAGTTGCCCAGGCTTTGGAAGCAAAACAAAAGTTGCTGGACTCTTTTCCTAACTTATCTATTGAAATTGTTAAGATAAAAACTTCTGGAGATAAGTATGCAAACGCAAATCTTGCTGAAATAGGAGGTAAAGGATTATTCATTAAAGAAATTGAGGCTGAATTGCTCGAAAATAATATAGATATGGCAGTTCATTCGCTAAAGGATGTGCCTGCGTTTTTCTCAGGAGATTTAACAATTCCTTGTGTTTTAGAAAGGCTAAGTCCATGCGATGCGTTTATTTCTCATAAACACAATAGCCTTGAGTCTTTGCCACAGCAGGCTACTATTGCCACTTCTTCAATAAGAAGAAAAGTTCAGTTGTTAAATGTTAGACCAGATCTAAATATAATATCGCTACGTGGAAATGTAACAACCAGATTGCAAAATCAAAGTTTTGATGGAATAATTTTAGCTGAAGCAGGACTCATAAGATTAGAAAAACATCACTTAATTACAGAGGTATTGCCACAAAAAGTTATGTTAAGTGCAGTGGGACAGGGGCGGTTTGTATTCAATGTAGAAGGAATGATGTAAAAATTATCGATCTTTTAGAGAAAATTAATAATAATATGTCTTTTATAAGAGTGAAATCAGAGCGCAGTTTTATGAAGACAGTGAATGGTTCATGTTTTACACCACTTGCAGCTTTGGCTGAATATGTGAACGGAAATATGCTACACCTTTGTTGTATGTTAGCAAGTGGAAAAAATATATACTTCACTGAGCGCACTTCATTTATAGAAGATGCGGAGAAAATGGGTATGGATGCAGGACTAGAGTTGAAATCAAAATGCTTATAAGCTTACCTAAAGTACGTGGAATCTATCGTTATGACATCTTAATGTCTAAAGCGACGTGGTTAAACGTCGGTGGACGAGCTGATGTGTTATTTAAACCATGTGATATTGAAGATTTAACATACTTGATTAAAAATACTGAACTGCCAGTTAGCGTTATTGGTGCAACATCCAACATAATAGTACGAGATAGTGGCATTCGAGGAATAACAGTAAAATTAGGTAAGGAGTTTGCATATATTAAAAGTAAGGGTAACAACTCTATTGTAGCTGGGGGAGCTGTGCTGCTCAGGAACCTTGCTTACTTTGCAGGAGAGCAACAAATTAGTGGACTCGAGTTTCTAGTTGGAATTCCAGGAACAGTTGGTGGTGGAATAGAAATGAATGCAGGTGCGTATGGTAGTGACATCGCAAGCGTTGTACAATCCATAAAAGCAGTGAATCTAGAGGATGGAAACCTATATAAGTTCTCCAGCGAAGAAATGGGGTATTTTTACCGTGGACATAGCCTAAAAGGAAATTGGATTTTTGTTGAAGCTGAGTTTAAAGGAGTAAACTCAGAGTATGAGCTTATATTGCAAAGGTTAAAGGAAATTGTTGAGAAAAAAAATAAAAGCCAGCCAATAAGAGGAAAAACTGCTGGGTGCATATTCAAAAATCCAAAAAACTGCCGAGCATGGGAGTTAATTGATAAATCTGGCTGCCTAGGGTTAAATATTGGTGGAGCTAGAATCTCTAAGAAACATTGTAACTTCTTGCTCAATTACGATAATGCAACTGCATCTGACTTGGAAAACCTTGGCAACAGAGTAAAAGATGCAGTAAAGGATAAATTTAATGTTGAACTTGAGTGGGAGATAAGGGTTTTGGGTAGCTATTAGACAGTTTTTATAGCTTCTGTATATTCCAATCTTTCCTAATGACTCAGCATGATCGTAACCTTTCACACTTAATTAAACAGACTAAATTCTGTAATTTTGGGATGTTGAAAAATTTACCTTACGTTGTTATTCCAGCACATAATGCTGAAATCCAGATTTATAGAAACGAAAAAACTTGCTTGACAAGTTTCGCCAGCCCCCTTATTATGAAACTGAAGGTATTCAGTTATCTTCATCTGTGCAGATTAAACAGCAAGAAAACAACGTAGTTGGCGTCTTATTTTTAATTTTTTGCACTATGTGCATCGTATGTCTTTATAAAATTCCTAGGTTTTTACCTACATAAGCTGAGTCGCGGTTATTAAGTGTTTAAAACATAAAAAAAACGCCAATGTTTTAAAATAGATATTAACCGGGGCTTCTTTTGCCTTTTTTTTATTCGGTAAGTTTCTTAAATATTTATGGCTAACATGAGCTGGGCAGGAAGGTGTCATTCCAGTGCTTGACACTGGAATCCAGTTTTCCATGTAATCTCATCGAAAATGTTGTAACCACTTTCTATGCTAGTTTGCTTGTGAGCAACCTGGATCCCAGTGTCTGGGCACTGGGATGACAAAAAAAGGAGGCTACTTAGATGACAAGAAAGGGGCTACTGGGATGACAGCAGATCACCTCTTCACAAAAATTTTATCAGTAATACGCATATCAATAATACTCCAATCGCTGAAAGTAAAATCAGTTGTATTGTGCAAGTGGTTTAAATAGTCCCATGCACTATAAGGGTTATCTTCAGGCAGTTTTACTGTGGAATCGTTATCAAGTATGATATTCCATCTTCTATTCCCTATATAAGCAAAAGAAGAAATGTGGTCTCTTAATTGAGTTTTACTCTCCAACACATCTCTAACAAATTCTAGGTTTGATAACGAGTTTTGTCCTGTAATTACAACAAGATCATCTACTAGATAGTCATCTACGATCACTTTACCTTCAAAATCAATTACCGAGGTTTTGTTATTATCTTTCCAGAGAGCAAACGGTTTATGCTCATCTATATTAATGTGTAGAGTATTGGGCAAAATTCTGTGAACTCTTACGTGTTTTATCCATCTGCTTACGGATTGTATGTTACCGGCAAGTTTTGAAAGTGATATATACAGGATAGGTTGCGTTCTATCTGTCAAACTTAGAATATCCTTTTTGTTTGTAAATTTATTGCCGCTCACGACTACTTCGTCGATTGAAAATCCACTACTGAGTAATAAACTAGATAGGCAGTCATTATACCAAGTAAAGTAGTAATTAAATCGATTTATTATTTTATCAAGTGAGCTGTAAAGTATTAGCGTAAGAAAAAGTGCTGTGATAATAACCAAGGCACACTTACGCAAAAAACTCCTTTGGCTTCTAGTAATACTGCTCAACATGACTTAAATCCCTAATATTTTTGTGCTGCAAACTATCTTCAATAATAATTTTAACTAATTCATTAAAATTGATTCCTTTTGCCAATTTTGCAATTTCTGGCACTAACGATAACTCAGTAAAGCCAGGATGTGTATTAATCTCAAGCATTTTTAAAGTGTTATTTTTGGGATTATAACGGAAATCTGAGCGGGAAATAGTTTTGCATCCTAAAAATTGATGAACTTTCAGTGCGTGTTCCAAGGTCATTTTATATATATTGTTAGGAATTTCAGCAGGAAATATATGTTCTGCAAATCCATCTGTATACTTTGCTTCATAATCATAGAATTTATTTTTTGGTCGTACTTCTATAGTGCCAATTGCTTCATCCAGCAATATAGCAGTATGTAACTCTATGCCCGGTATGTATTCTTCTACGATCATCTTTTCCATTATAGTAGAACTATTATCTTTCAGTTCTAAGTAATCCTCGTGCGAGAAAATTATGTGCACTCCGATGCTAGAGCCTTCGTTAATTGGTTTTAAGACGTACGGATAATCGATTTTAATATTATTTTTTAGTAGATCTTCTCGGCTAATTACATAACCTTTTGGAGTGTCGATACTAAGGGATCGAAATATATGCTTTGACATCACTTTATTCATAGCAACAGCAGAAGCCATAATTCCTGAGTGTGTATATTTTATACCTAAGATTTCCAATAAACCTTGAATGCAGCCATCTTCACCATAAGGTCCATGCAGAGCGATAAAAGCAAGGCCCGGATTAATTTTTCTAAGCTTTTCAGCAATGTTGCTGTCAACATCTATTTCTATTGCATTATATGAAAGGCTATCAAGCGCCTTCTTTACTGCTTTTCCGCTCATAAGCGACACTTCTCTCTCACAAGAAAACCCACCACTTAAAATTGCTATAGTTGGAACCATAAGCATTCTATGTTTTACTATATAGCATATATAAAAGATGCTCTTATCTTCAATAGAAAAAACGCTTTGAAAAATTCTATAGCTCTATCCTATGCACAACTGTACGAACGTTTGTTTTGTTAAGATACAACAAATGGTGTCATCCCAGTGCTCCTTTTTTTGTCATCCCAGTGCTTGACACTGGGATCTATTTTGCATGTAACTCCAATTGTGTTTTGGCATAAAACGCGACGCGTATTAGACTTATTTGCAAGCAAAGCTTGCTAGATCCCAGTGTCAAGCACTGGGATGACATCAAAAGACCTGCTGCGAATCAAGCGATAAAAAAAAGGGAAGGAGGGTGAATAAAATCAAGGTTAACTAAAAGGCGTGCTTAAGATTTACAATACCAGCAATAATATTGAACCTCAGGTTATATTTTTTCTGAAAATTGCGATAAACATTCGACATAATTTTAAATATCTTTATCTCTCGGATCTTATTTTCTACTCTCATTCTAAATGATGCTAATCTTCTATTATGCTCTTTCTGCTCTTGAGTTAATGGCTTTTTACGATACTTTTTATATGGAATTATAACATTGCTTTGCAATTTTTGCCAACCTTGATATCCAGAATCGGCATGTTTTATGCTATCAAGTGGTAAATATTTTTCTTGTTTCCTTATGCGAAAATCACTAATTCTACCACGGTATGACTTTGACACTGATAAAATTCTTCCTCCTTCTTCGATAATAATCTCAGTTTTCATAGTGTTGGTTCTTTTTTTTCCTGAATATGATTTCTTCCGTTTTTTACTATCTTCTGGTCTCTGTATTTGCTGTTCTGTAACATCAGCCAAAATCTTCAGTGTTTTTTCTGGCGTCATACTTCTATCTTTTGTGATAGTAACTTTTTTGGCAAGTAATGGCTCTATTTTCTTCAGTAACCTACACACATTTGCGTTGTGCACATTGAACAGGCACCCTAAAAATCTGTGTGTTATGTAAGTGCGATAGTACAAAATTACGCAAAATAACTTATCTTCCAGAGTTGGTAGTTGTGATCTTCTACCATGGCACTTTTTTTGTTTTTCAAGTTTTTCCCACTCAGACCTCACTTTTTCCACCACCTTTTCGAACTCCTCTACAGTTAAACCTGTTATATTACGAAAGTTTCTTGGATGTTTCTTTATGTTATAGTAACTAAAGCTCATTTTTTTACCTTACTCAATCTGCTTATTCTTCTTTTACCTCTCTCACATCATTTTGTCATCACCTTTTGCAGCAGGTCTATAGAGGCACTGCCCTTTTTGATGGAAACCAGTGTCAGCTACTTGCATGACACCATCTGCCACCTGCAAATTGCAATGTTCGTACGATTGTGCGTCACGCGCTGGAATGACAAAGAAAAGTGAGTTGCTAGTTTTTCATATGGTTATGCAAGGAGTCTGATCTTTTTCTTTGTTAATATTATTCTAAATTTTCATCAAAATAAGTTGTTTTATCCTTTTTTTCCTTATACTCTTCTGCTGTATAAAGAGGTTGCTTTTTAGCTGTGATATTTGGCCATTTTTGTGAGTATTCTACATTTATATCGTAAAATAACTTGAAAGTTTTTTGTTCGCTGCTCAGCAACTCTTCATCTAGTTCTAAAATATCTTTTATGGAATCATCAGTTACAATTGCATCTACTGGACACTCAGGTATGCACACTCCGCAATCAATACATTCATCTGGGTTAATCACGAGCATGTTTTTACCTTCATAGAAGCAGTCAACGGGACATACTTCCACACAGTCCGTATATTTACATTTTATGCATTTATCTGTAACAAAATGCGTCATAAAACACTGTATATTTGCATTATCTTGGGTACACTAAATTGATAAGAAATTCAAGCCTTTTATGAAGATAAATAAATTGAACAACAAAGAATTAGAAGTATGGTTAAGCTTGGCTAGAACTATAGGACCAATAAAGTTTTTTAGTATACTAAGAACACATGGATCGCTAGATGAGGTGTTGAAATATCTCAATAAGGTGGCTAATAATAAGGTGTATGGCATTCAAGATGCACGAGAAGAAATCAATAATGCAGAAAGAATTGGAGCTAAAATTATACCCGCATGTGACCCAGATTACCCTGATCTTTTAAGAAATATCTCGAATTGTCCTCCTGTAATAACTGCACTTGGTGATATATCATTATTAAGCCGTGAGATAATTGCAATAATCGGTGGGCGTAACTCTTCAATAGACCTCTTTCGAAACTCATATAGACAGCTCGAAATTGTGAATTCCTGCTATTAAATTGAATCTCAAGCCAAAACGTTTTCTCCGATTGCGATATCTGTCTGCAATAATTTTAAATCTTTTTAACAGACCAATTACATTCTCAACTACTACTCTTTTGCTTGCTAGCTCCCGATTTTCTACCTTTTTTTCCTTAATTAAGGGACTCTTTTTCATCCTTCTGTGTGGCAACTCGACATTTTTGTGAATTTTCTGAAAACCTCTATAGCCAGCATCGGCTAAAACTTTTATACCTTCTGATACATGCACTTTTGACTCCTTGAAAAGCCGAAAGTCATGCTTTCTCCCGTTTGAAAATGACGTACAAATAATTTTCTTGCTCTTCTTTTCTGCAATTATTTGTGTTTTTAGTGTATGTTTTTTCTTCTTTCCTGAATAAAATCTTTTCTGCTTTTTTTTGGTCTCTCTACAGGTGTTTCCGTTGCATCAATCACCAAAATCTCATATTCCACGTCGCTTTTTAGGAGTTCTTTTCGTCCTGGCAATGCGAAATCTGGGTGTTGTATTAGAGTATCCTCTACCCATTTTACAGTTTTATATGCCGTACTTTCACTTACTCCATAACTTTGACTTATGTGAAAATATGTACGGTATTCTCGTAAGTATTCTAATACCATGAGCAGCATATTCTCCTCGTTTAGCTTATTTTTCCTTCCTCCTTTAGCTTTCTTTTTTTTATTTTCTTCACATAAAATCCCTACCATTTTGTTAAACGTTGATCTCTTTACTCCTGTTAGTCGACGAAACTCCTCTTTATCGAGCTCTTTCACTATTTCATACTTCATTTCTCCTTACCTCAAAATTACTATTTTTACTGCTTTATCCTAGTTTCGAAAGAAGTCTATTATAAATTTCAAATTTTTTGATAATTTGAATTACGTAAAAATCTATGCAAAGTGGATACACCAAGCTAATCAGGACGTGTTTCAGAATGCAGAGGTCATAATTCCTATACCGTTACATAAAATGCGCTTGTTTAAACGTAAATATAATCAAGCAGCACTGCTTGCAAAAGAATTGAGTAAGTTGTCCAATTTATCCTATACGCCATTTGCAATAAGACGTCTTCGCCATACCACGCCTCAAGCTGGTCTTTCACTTAAACAGCGTGAAAAAAATTTGAAAAAGGCTTTTAGCACAAGCAACAAGAAAATTATCGAAAATAAAATCGTGATATTAGTTGATGATGTGGTAACAACCGGAGCAACTGTAAGATCTTGCTCTCAAGAAATTTTAAACTCCGGTGCAAGAGAAGTGAGAGTGCTATCACTTGCAAGAACGGTGAATGATTGGACCTCTTGCATAAAAAATTAGCAGTCAGTGTCATCCAAGTAGCTTGACTACTTGGATCTATTTTTTTCTAGATTCCAACGCCAGCGTCACGCACATAGCTGTACGAACATTGTTTGCCAAGGAGGGTGTCATCCCAGTGCTTGACACTGGGATGACATCACTTTTGCTTCAATATTCGCACATTAGCGGAGGTAAGCCCATTGCGAAAATCAGCAGGTTAAAACGTGATTTTTAATAACTTCAACATCACTAAATTCAAAAGTTTGGTTGCCTATAATTTGAAATTTCTCATTTCCCTTTCCTGCAACTAGCAGAATCATACCCTCGTTATAGGCAATATCTACGCCTTTCTCTATAGCTTCTCTCCTACCTCCTATCTCCAGTGCATCAGGGCAATGTAGCAAAATATCGTGGCGAATTTTTGCCGGATCTTCATCACGCGGATTATCATCTGTAATTATTACTTTATCTGCATACATTTGTGCTATTCTGCCCATTTCTGCGCGTTTTGTTTGATCACGATTGCCACCACAACCAAAAACTAGAATTATTTTTTTATTGAAGTGCCATTTTAAAGACAACAGAGCTTGTTTAAGTGCACTTGGAGTATGTGCGTAATCCACGAATGCAAAAGGCTTCACTTTTTCCATTCTTCCTGGTGGAGAAACGAGTTTTTCTACGCACATTTCTCTGTAATTCAGTCCAGACGAGGTAACTATACCCATTGCACACAACAGATTATATGCTTGGAATTGCCCCAGAACCGGAAAAAACATGTCATAAATTTCATCGCCAATTTTAATTGTAAGATGTTGACCGTTTGGTGCTGGTGTTTGCTTTAACAAAGTAATATCAGAGCCTTTTTTCCCATAGGTGATAACTTTGTTGCTGCGTTTTTCAGCTATCTTAAGCAACGCGTAGTATTCATCTATATCCGCATTTAAAATCGCTGTTTTTCCTTCTGGTAATACCTCGTAAAATAACCTTTCTTTAGTTTCTAAATATTCACCAAGATTTTTATGGTAATCTAAATGATCTTGCGAGAAATTAGTAAAAGCTGCAGCACTCAACTTTAATCCATGGATTCTATATTGATCAATCCCATGACTTGATGCTTCTAACACTAAGTGTTCTACATTTATACCACGCAATGTTGCGTAAAGATCATCTGTATCTGGAGTGGTAAGACTGTTGCTATTACCTTTTCTACCATTATTGACGCATGTTCCAAGTGTTCCAATAGACGCAGCATTATAGCCAGCATTCTGCCAGATCTGACGGCAAAATTCTACTACTGAAGTTTTACCATTCGTACCCGTTACAGCAGCAACATACTTGGGCTGTTTGAACTGATAAAATCTGCTGACTATTTCGCTGTATATTTCTTGAGGGTTGGGGTGGTCAAGCACTGCAAAACTCGGAGTATTTGTCATGCAAGTAGCTGACACTGGAATCCAGTTTTTATTATGCAATTGCTTAGTGTGTTCATTTGCAATTAAATTTTCTGGATCCAAGTAGTCAAGCACTGGGATGACATCTTTTTTGGTTCCTTGTATGACAACGTCTACACAGTCGTGTGCGTGATACTGGGATCCAGTAGGAAGAATCTGGACACGTGCTGGTTTTCTAGATTCCAGTGTCATGCGCTGAGCAGATACACAAACGAAAAGATAACCTTCCTTGACTCTCTTGGGATTACATGTAACGCCCTTGATTTCAACGTCAAAGTTAACATCAATAATGTTATGCAGTAATTCTCTCAGTTTCATGTTTTACTCTGCCAGTTTTAGTGTTCAAACATGGCAACCTTGCTAGTGCAACATTTAAATCAGAGATTAAATCTTCAGGATCTTCCAGTCCACAAAATATCCGTATAAAACTTCCACCATAATCTGAATTCATTACAGATCTTGACATAGATCTACGATCTATTGGTAATATTAAACTATCGCACCCTCCCCAAGAAGCACCAATACTAAAAACTTTCATATGATCAACCATGCAGCTTAGTTCTTCACATGAATATTCTCTATCTAGTGCTATACTGAATGTGCCGCTTGCTCCTTTGAAGTAACTTTTCCATAATTCGTGTTGAGGATGGGAGGGAAGTGCTGGATACAAAACTTTTTTGATTTTTGAATGTTTTTCTAGCCACTTTGCCACTTCCATTGCTGTATTCTGGTGCCTTTTCATACGTGTGTGCAGTGTTCTTAGTCCCCTGTGTGCAAGGTAGCAGTCGTGCGATTGAATGGTTACTCCATAATTTTTATAGCTCTCATAAAGCAATTTAAAAATTTCACCTTCAGCAATAATAGCCCCCATCAATAAGTCTGAGTGACCGGCTAGATACTTTGTCACCGCATATAGTGCAACATCAATTCCATAATCAAGCGGCTTAAATAACAAAGGAGTGGCCCATGAATTGTCGCAAACGGTTACGATTCCACGTTCTTTAGCAACTTTTACTATATGCTCTACATTCGAAATCTCAAACGCTACAGAACCAGGAGTCTCGATCATTATCAATGAAGTATTACTCTGAATTAAATCAGTTATATCCTGTGTTGGATCATAAAACGTTACTTCTATCCCTCTTTTTGGTAGCTCATTTTCGGCAAATCTCTTAAGTCGGTAATAACTATTATCTTGTATCAAGACATGCGAACCCGCTTTAGTGAAAGTCAAAATAGCAAAAGTAAGTGCAAATAGTCCGGAAGGATAAATAAGCGCTTGTCCACTCCCTTCAATTTCAGCAAGTGCATTTGAAAGATAATGAACAGTAGGAGTACCAACATTACTGTAGCTATAATCCCTTGCAACACCATCGTTGATTACATCGTATATACTTTCTCCATTTGCTGCATTTAAGTAGTCCTTGTAAGTAGGAAATAATATGGTAGAAGAATGATAAACTGGCGGATTCATAGAACCTTTATAGTCATTAAATTTTCTTCCTGCTTTAACTAATATAGACTCTTCCTTCACATTTTTATTATTTATTTTTTCAATTGTACTCGTTTTGCGTATACAAGTGAAGAGAAATTGCATGTATTAGCTCTATCTCACCCTTCAATAACTCATAAATCAACTTGTGTCTTTTTAGAATGCTCATTCCGATGAAGTCGTCAGATATTAATATTAATTTAATATGTGAAGGTAATGTTGAAGATGAAGCAAAATAATGATCAGCATGCTTTACTGATTCATCGATAATGTTGATATCAATTACATCTATCGAATCGTGTATCTTTTCTTCTATTGCCTTAATAATGTCCATAATGGTTTCTTTAAGCAACAATATGCTCCTCCTGTCATCCAGTGTCAGCTACTCGGATGACAGGAAAAGTGATATAACAATACACAATTACTTATTCTCTTCCTTATTATCTATGTCTTGGTAATCAGAGTCTACTACTTTTTCTTCTTTATCATTTGGATTCCCTTCTGATGAAAAGCCATTTTCAGTACTATTTTGTTGAGATGCTTGATACATAGCTTCTCCAAGTTTCATAGATAATTGAGAAAGATTGGCAACTTTCTGCTGTATTGAATCAGCGTCATCAATGTTATCAGATTTACTAACTTCTTTTAATTCGTTAACTGCATTTTCAATAGCAGATTTATCTTCTGGTGAAACTTTATCACCATACTCTGTCAGAGACTTTTCTGTAGAATGGACTAAGCTATCCGCTTGATTCTTCACTTCAATAAACTTTTTGCGCTTTTCATCTTCTTGCGCTTTTTCTTCAGCTTCTTTTACCATGCGATTTATTTCATCATCAGATAAACCACCTGAAGATTGAATGCGTATTTTTTGCTCTTTTCCAGTAGCTTTATCTTTTGCAGAAACGTGTGCTATTCCATTTGCATCTATGTCAAATGTTACTTCGATCTGAGGAACTCCACGAGGAGCAGGAGGTATCCCTTCCAAACTAAACTGACCAAGTAACTTGTTATCAACCGCCAATTTTCTTTCACCTTGATGTACCTTAATTGTAACGGCTGTTTGGTTATCTTCTGCAGTTGAAAACACCTGAGATTTTTTAGTGGGAATAGTAGTATTACGTTCAATAAGTGGAGTGAATACTCCTCCTAGAGTCTCAATACCAAGAGAAAGTGGAGTCACATCAAGTAGTAACACATCTCTTACATCACCTTGAATGATCCCGCCTGTATTGCAGCTCCAATTGCTACAACTTCATCAGGATTTACTCCTCTATGTGGATCTTTGCCAAAGAATTCTTTAACTTTCTCTATGACTTTTGGCATACGAGTCATGCCACCAACGAGAACCACTTCGCCAATTTGACTAGCAGACAAACCAGCATCTTCAAGAGCTTTTTTACAAGGAGCCATAGTTCTTTCGATTAAACCATTCACTAAGCTTTCAAGTTTTGCTCTCGTTAATTTCATATTTAAGTGTTTTGGACCACTTGCATCAGCTGTAATAAACGGTAGATTTATTTCCGTTTCCATTGCACTTGATAATTCAATTTTCGCTTTTTCAGCAGCTTCTTTGATTCTTTGCATAGCCATTGGATCATTCTTCAAATCAACGCCATTATTTTTCTTGAATTCATCTAGTAAATAACTCACTACTCCATTATCAAAGTCTTCACCTCCAAGATGAGTGTCACCATTTGTAGCCTTTACTTCAAAAACCCCTTCACCTATTTCAAGTATTGAGACATCAAATGTACCACCACCAAGGTCATACACCACTATTGTGTGCCCATGTTTCTTATCAAGACCATAAGCAAGCGCTGCGGCAGTTGGTTCATTTACTATTCTGAGTACATTTAATCCGGCGATTTTTCCTGCATCTTTTGTTGCTTGACGTTGAGAGTCGTTGAAGTATGCTGGCACTGTTATCACAGCATCTTTTACTTCCTCTCCAAGATAAGCTTCTGCTGCCTCTTTCATGTTTTGTAGTATAAATGCACCAATTTGACTAGGAGAGTATTCTTTATTATCAGTGGTTTTAACCCATGCATCACCATTTTTTGCTGCAAACACTTTATACGGCACATTTAGATTTTTCATTTCAGAATCACCGTATTGACGGCCTATTAATCTCTTAGTAGCAAAAAAGGTATTACTTGCATTGGTGGTTGCTTGCCTTTTTGCTGGAGCACCAATCAATTTTTCTCCTGACGAAGTGAATGCGACTATAGACGGAGTAGTTCTTGCCCCTTCTTTATTTTCTATTACCTTTGTATCTTTGCCCTGCATTATTGCAACACAAGAATTTGTTGTCCCGAGATCTATACCTATTGCTCTTCCCATAATGAGTACCCCATTGTAAATATTATCTGATATAAGAATATATAAGTATAGGACTCATTAATTACAAGCCCAATTTAGGTTTCTAATTAGTTATTAGAACTTAAAAGGCGCGAAAGCCACTTAGTCAGCCAAAAATTGCTTCGTAGTTTGTTTGAATTATCAGCTTCTTCATTGCTACTATCCCCAATTTGGTATCCAGAGTTCTGTAATGGCTTATAATCGTTTAAATTAACATCATCTCCTTGTTTTAAAACAAATGTGTTTACATCTAAACTGTTATTAACATTAACGTTCAATGTAATATTAAACTCTTTTTCGATTGTAGAAACTGTATTGCGTTTGTTATTAAAAATGTGCGCTATAACTGCACTGTGCGCTACTAAATCAAAAGACTTATTTCGATTCTTATTAGCAATATGTTGTAAGTCCCTTAGTATCGATGCAACAATCACTTCGTTTGATTTTACTCTTCCAGTACCTTTGCAGTGTAAACACTCTGTAGTATTAATTTCTTGTATGTTTGGTTTAATTCTTTGTCTTGAAAATACCATTAAACCAAAGTCATTTATGTAGCTAAATTGAACCTTAGCTTTATCATCTTTAAACGCTTGCCTTATAGCAGACTCAACAGCTCTGCAATACTGATATTTCAACATATCAATAAAATCGACTACTATTAATCCTGATAGGCCTCTAAGATTCACCTGTCTTGATATTTCAGGTACTGCTTCCATGTTGGTTCTATAAGCTGTTTCTTCTATACTATCTTCTCCTGTCATCTTTCCTGAATTTACGTCTATTGAAACAAACGCCTCAGTTAAAGTTATTATCAAAGACCCACCAGATGGCAATTCTACTCTATTGCTATATAACTCAGAAATTTGGTCTTCTATTCCGTAGTAGGTAAAGATAGGAACACAACCTCTATACAATCTATAGCGCAACTTACCACCTTTTAGTGCATTGTTAGCATATTGCCTAACTGCTTCAAAAGCTTCCTTTCCAGACACTATAACTTCTATACCATCACTACAAAAATCACGAACAGATCTCATAATTACATCTGCTTCATTGTAAATTAATGATGGAGCATTTACAGAGAGGGCATTTTTTTGAATGCTCTGCCATAATGAGGATAAGTAATTGTAATCCTGCTCAATTTCTTTCTTATTTTTTCCTGAACCAACAGTTCTTACTATTAAACCTGATCTTTTTGGTAAGCTTATTGAACTCAGTATATCCTTTAACTGCTTTCTGACATTAGCATCTTCAATTCTGCGAGACACTCCACCTTTACTCATGGAATTTGGCATGAAAACACAGTATCTACCCACTAAAGTTATGTATGTTGTAAATGAAGCTCCTTTATTGCTCGTTCCTCTTTTAGTTAGCTGAACCAATACTTTTTGATTTACTGAATAAACATCTTGTAATTTTGTATTTTTTATATAAAGGTACACTTCTTACAAAACCACTACACTGACTCGTTGACATTCTTACTAGCTGCAGAATCTGAAGAGACATTTGTATGGTATCGTTCCCTTTTTTCTGTATAATCGTCATTTGAGTAGCTCTCAAAGAGAGTTTCCTTTTCTTTTTCTGGAATATTGAAGTAATCTAGAGATATCTCGGAAAAAGACAAAAAACCTTGCTTATTTTTTCCATATTCGATAAATACGGCTTGCAAAGAAGGCTCTATACGCTTTATATAAGCAACGTATATATTACTTATTGTTTTTTTTCCTTGAATTCTTGTTCAAATTCTACAACCTTATTATTAACTGACAAGGCAACTCTTACCTCATTAGAACAGGTGGAATTTTCTATCAATAATAACCTTTTACACTATTTACCTTTTATTTACCGTTTGCTTTTCATTCTGAAGTTAACTTCATGCTACTTAATGCACTGTTGATTGTCAAGAATTTTACGATCTGCATTATTCGGTTGACTTTTAGTGTTTTGCGTAATAAACTCGCATAGAATTTATTATATCATTATAAGTATGGCGAAAAAAAATGCTTTTTGCTCGTTAAGTTAGTCAGCACTGCAATCAAGATAACAAAAACTGGTGAAGAAAATCAACTGGCTATTTTATGTAAAAAAGCGTAATCCAAAAAAGCTCACCAGAAAACTGGAGTTTAGGAAGTATGACCCAGTAGTCAGAAGGCACGTATTATTTAAAGAAGAAAAATTAAAGTAGTTTTTTTTATAAGGAATTTTATTATTATGCAAAATTTTACAATTAAGTTATCCTATAATAGTAGAGTTGGGGATGTAAAAGATACAAAACTGAAATTAATAAAGGTCATTGCAATTAATAAGTAAGAGGTACAAAACACAGAAAAAAGCAGCAAATGCTCTAAAGATTGATCAACTAAAGTATCTAAATCAATAGGTCAAAAATCGAAGGGTTTTTCCTTAGAATACTTGCTTAACTTATTGATTGCATTGGACCAAGACATAAACGTAAGAATAAAGCATAATTCTAAACCTGCATAAT
>BMAO01020515.1:0-32920 GCA_019973975.1 Trichonephila clavata
AGTATCTAGTTTAATATATAATTTCTCTTTAAAAGAGCTCAAAACAGAACTGTATACCATATTATATGTCCTTCCGTCAGTTTCACATATGTGAAGATTTGGGCATTGGACACACCGATCAGGCTACATACAGTTGGCCATGTTAAAAACATTGCTTTTCCAAATGCACCTCTGCTACCTGAAATGTTAGCTTTGTTAATAGCAACATTAAAACTGGGGATATTGAAATCGTTTGAGTTGAAACGGTAGGTCAGTGGAGATACTTGGAATTCGAGGTATGATAACACTATCCCTTTTCATGACATATGTTAAAATATTGGCACCAAGTATATTCTGCTTCAGTTTTGTGATCCAAAGCCTCGTTCCTTTACATAGTCGAGGAGCATCGAGATTTTGCATAACTGGTACATTTAGTTTTAATTGAAGTTTATGTGAGGGTACACCCGAAAGTTCAAATGAATTTTAGAACTCCGTGGGATATGAAGTATTTTGTTCTTTATCCATGATTGTATTCATCGATAAATATTTCTTTATTTCCCCCCTCCCCCACACGTCGTATAAATTTTCAGTGTTGATTTTATGGACAATGTCATTGTTAGGCGCCAATATTGATCTTGCGCGCAACCACTGACCCCAATTTAAATTTTGTTGCAAGCCCGGGTAAATTTGAGCAAAAAGATTTACATCATTTTCTCTTCTACATTACAAAATTCTTTGGAAGTAAAATATAACCTCCATCATTTGCGTCCAAACTTCCATAACCGATTTTCAATTGCGTCTCTGCATAATGTTCCAAATCTACGTCATTATGAAGATGCACTCTCATATTCGTTTTCAGACTTAATTTTTCAAATTTTGCCCATAAGCTTGATGATTTAATAGAGAATGATTTCATCTGCGACAGGATTACAGGGGGAGTTTTTGAAAATTCACCAGCCAATATATAATAAAGTACCATTCCTCCTATAATTCTGTACTATCTCGTAAATCCTGAAGAGTCCTGTTTAACGCTTCTATAACTTTCTTGTGAGACATTGTACTTTCATCCCACACTAAAAGCTTCCATTATGGAAGCATCCTGCTTGAGAGCTATTTTTTCTGAAATTTCAGATGAGTGAATCTTCAAATGCAAGATTAAGCGATAATTTTAAAACGGAATTTGCAGTACGACCATTGGTCAGTAAAGTCGCGGCTATACCCGAAGAAGCCATAGATACTGCAATCTTCTGAGTTTTTCTGATGGTCATTAATATTAAGTTTACAAAAAACGTTTTTCCTGTTCCTCCAGGGGCTTCGAGAAAAAAAAGAGTACACCACTGCCAGATTCTATTTTGCGTAACAATTGTTGGAAAATGTGACTTTGTTTTGGAGTTAATTGTGGGATAAATTCTGTTACTTGATGTTGCAATGCTATAAAATCGTAGTTTAATTCTCAAGCAATTTCATTATCGAAGCCATTTCCTTCGACACGTCTAGGAATAATCATTCCAAAATCATGTAGCTTTTTTCCAACCATTTTGAAAACCTTTATTGCGTTTCGTTGTAGATGTGTTGATTGAAAGGCATATTTGCTTGTATTTGCTGCAAAATATCTTCCGTCATGTAGTCTTTGTACTTTTTCTAAAAGGTTTGAGGATTAGAAAGACCGAAGATGAAATAAGTATTGCGTAAAGCTCCCTAATTTTATTCGGTGAGTGACATTCCTCCATAATATTATCTAGTATATCTTCAAAGTAATCCTTCCACGTAAAATATCAAGGTTCAGCATAAGTGAAAAATTTTGTGCAAAATATGAATATTGTATAATTAGATTTTTAAAAAAATCAAAGTGATAAACATTCGAAAAATCAAAACTTTTTATGAAACTGTCAATTAATATTACCATAAAATTTTCAATATCACGCGCGCAATTCGCTAAAACATTATTTCGTTTCCCTCTTTAAAATGTGGTAGAAAATTTGCATTAAAATATCTGGGATTGTCAGAATAGAGAACTTCTAAGCCAACTTGGCGATATATTTCAAAGTTTGAGTTTGACATTTAACAAACGTAACGTAAATAATAATCATAAAAAACCCTTTAAAAAATTGCTTTTTTGTGAAGATGCTAAATAACACTATGTTTCAGTTATTTGTTACAAATGTGAGAAAATATTTATTAAAATTTCCATTATTGAGCAAATGCATAATTTTGCGCCAACTTGGCGGGGAGTAAGCAACGTCAACGTTTTACCCGCATAGTTCCCTTTCCCGTAGGAATATGGGAATAAAATATATTCTATGTTACTCGCTGATAATGTAGCTTTCCATTGGTGAAAGAATTTTTAAAATCGGACCAGAAGTTCCCGAGATTAGCCGGAACAAACAGACAGACAGACAAAAAATTTAAAATTGATTTTTTGACATAAGTACCGTATATACCTTTAAATGCATTTAGTAAAAAGCTGCTAATTTGAAATTACAAACAGACACTTCAATTTTATTTATTTATATAGATAAAACCATAATCTATTAATGTATAACGATAATATTATAGCCTGTAATTCTATACAAATAAATACAATTGAAGTGTCTGTTTGTAATTTCAAATTAACAGCTTTTTACTTAATGCACGTAAAAGTATATGCGGTACTCACAACAAAAAACCAATTTTTAAAATTTTTGTCTGTCTGTCTGTCTATTTGTTCCGGCTAATCTCGGGAACTTCTGGTCCGATTTTAAAAATTCTTTCACCAATGGAAGGCTACATTATCAGCGAGTAACATAAGATATAGTTTATCTCCATATTCCTACGGGAACTATGCGGGTAAAACGTTGACGTTGCTTACTCCCCGCCAAGTTGGCGCAAAAATATGCATTTGGTCAATAATGAAAATTTTAATAAAACATTTCTTACATTTGTTACAAATAGCTGAAACAGTGTAATTTAGCATCTTTACAAAAAGCAATTTTTAAATGGTTTTTATTAAACGTCTAACGTTTATTACGTTACGTTTGTTAAATGTCAAACTCAAACTTTGAGAAATATCGCCAAGTTAGCTAAGAAGTTCTCTATTCCGGCAATCTGTTTCTCCCACTTTTTAAAGAGGGAAAAAAATACAGTTTTAGCAAATTGCACGCGCGTGATATTGAAAATTCCATGGTAACATTAATTGAAGTTTTAATTACTTCAGTAGTTTTGATTAGTTTGAATAGTTTTAAAAGTATTTATTACTTTGAATTTTTTTAACCTAATTTTCAAATTTCATTTATTCAAATATTCATATTTTGCACAAAATTTTTCACTTATACTAAACCTGGATATTTTACATGGAGGTATTACTTTGAAGATAAACTATGGAGGCATCCGTACAATGTCACTCGCCGAATAAAATTAGGGAGCTTTACGCAATACTTATTTCATCTTAGGTCTTTCTAATCCTCAAACCTTTTGGAATAAGTACAAAGACTACATAGCGGAAGAATTTTTGCGACGAAAAACAACCAAATATGCCTTTCAATGAACACATCTACAACGAAACGCAATAAAGGTTTTCAGAATGGTTAGGAAGAAGCTACATGATTTGGAATGATTAGCTCTAGACGTGTCGACGGAAATGGCTTCGATAATGAAATTGCTTGAGAATTAAACTACGATTTTACAGCATTGCAACATCAAGTAACAGAATCTATCTCTCAATTAACTCCAGAACAAGGCCACGTTTTCCAACAAGTGTTACGCAAAATAGAATCCGGCAGTGGTGCACTCTTTTTTCTCGACGCCCCTAGACGAACCGGAAAAACATTTTTGCTTAACTTATTATTAATGACCATCAGAAAAACTCAGAAGATAGCAGTGTCTATGGCTTCTTCGGGTATAGCCGCGACTTTACTGACCAATGGTCGTACTGCAAATTCCGTTTTAAAATTATCGCTTAATCTTGCATTTGAAGATTCACTCATCTGAAATTTCAGAAAAAATAGCTTTCAAGGCGGGATGCTTCCACAATATAAGCTTTTAGTGTGGGATGAAAATACGATGTCTCACAAGAAAGCTATAGAAGCATTAAATCGGACTCTTCAGGATTTACGAGATAGTAAAGAAATACAAGAGGAATGGTAGCTTTATTTTATATTGGCTGGTGAATTTTGAAAAACTCTCCCTGTAATCCAGAGGAGGTACACCGGCAGATGAAATCAGTCTCTATTAAATCATCAAGCTTATGGGCAAAAGCTTATGGAAGTTTTGGATGCAAATGCTGGTGGTTATATTTTACTTCCAGAGAATTTTGTTATGTAGAATTTGTTGTGCGCAAGATCAATATTGGCACCTAACAATGACATTGTCCATAAAATCAACATTGAAAATTTAAACGACGTGTGGGGGGAGGGGGGAATTGAAGAAATATTTATCAATGAATACAATCATGGATAAAGAACAAAGCACTTCATAGCCCACGGAGTTTTTAAATTCACTTGAACTTTCGGGTGTACCCTCACATAAACTTCAATTAAAACTAAATGTACCAGTTATGCAAAATCTCGATGCTCCTCGAATATGTTAGGAGGATCAGAGGAGGATACGAACGAGGCTTTGGATCACAAAACTGATGCAGAATATACTTGGTGCCAATATTTTAACATATGTCATGAAAAGGGATAGTGTTATCATACCTCGAATTCCAAGTATCCCCACTGACCTACCGTTTCAATTCAAACGAGTTCAATTTCCAGTTTTATTGTTGCTATTAACATAGCTAACATTTCAGGTAGCAGGGATGCATTTGGAAAAGCAATGTTTTTCCCATGGCCAACTATATGTAGCTTGATCGGTGTGTCCAATGCCCAAATCTTCACATGTTTGCAACTGATGGAAGCACATATAATATGGTATACAGTAGCATCTTAGAATAATATTTTTTTTGAGTTCTTTTAAAGAGGAATTATATATTAAACGTAGATACTTTCGATTTTTAAAAGTATTAATAGTTTAAGTTATTGAATATTTGTTGTTAATTATTATAATGAATTACGTTTTCAGTTACTTAAAACTAAGCTCAATTTTAGAATTTTTAAATTTTATTGGTTCCAGTCAAGCAATAAAAAAATTACCATATTATATTACTTACTTTCTAATGATAATGATTACGGCTTTGGCAGTTATTTAAAGACATCAACGTGAGCGAAGCCGTGGGTAAAACCTAGTAATTACTAAAATATTTAAAATCAAAGTTAAAGTATTAGATAAAGACTTACCACGTGAGCAATACATATTCCCCGGCTATGGATAATAACAGTATCGCATAAAATTATTAAGTTTTGATAAAATAGCATTAATACTATAAACACACATTTAAAAACTCTATATTTTATTTTAAAATTTAAAGAAAATAAAAGTACCATCCAGACATATACAATTAATTTTTAAGAAAATATAATATTGTTAATTTACTTCGCTAAAGGTGCCATCTATCTATAAACTGTACAACTAATAACTTTTTTTTTTATTTAACTGTTAGGTAACTTTTTATAAATTTAGGAGGATATTCGTGTTCCATACAATGTTTAATAATATATATATATATACATTGATATAAAATAATAATGCTTTGAATCTGATTCATAATATAACGTGATATCAATTAGATATACATAGCATAAAGAAAAATATTTTAATAGGAAATATAAACTGATGAATTTTATCAGAAAAATTAAAGTTAAGAAGATGCACAATGTTTAAACGTAAAATTTATATTAAAAATAATTTGGCAAAAAATAAATATGTTCTTTTTTGTTAGATAAATATTTTCTTTAAACTTTTAAATTCTGTTGATATCAGTATATTCATCACAGCCAATGCATGTAAATGACACAACGCATTCTCATTCTAAGAAATTCTACAAAAATACAAAATAAAATGTGCATTATTTCATTTCAACAGATAAAATAATGTAGAAGCTAGCACTTTCTATCTACATAAATTAAATCAAGTATTTTAAAACTGTTTAAATAAAAGAGAATACGAAAGCATAAATCCCCAAAGTTTGAAACAACAGAAAAAAAGGCGAAAACACACTGTCTAATGCACATTTGTCTTCTCACATTAATTCAAAATAACACGAAAGTTAAACTGCGTCCGCTTAGTAAATTTCGCGAAAATCGCGAAAGAAAATGTTCTGAAAAATAAAATGGCCTTAATGAATAATAATATGACACACTCATTTTGAATCGGTCTCGGCATATCCTCCCGCAAGAGATTAAAACTTTCATACTCAACTTTTTCTACTGAATATTTTTTTTTCTCTAACGGAATCTCAAGTGCCAAGTCATTTGTCATAAGTTCCTAAAAGCCAAAAATTAGCACATCAGTACGGGACTTGGTACTTTTAACTGCAGTGTGCCTTATTACCACTAATTCTAATGAGAAAGAACGTGAAATGTGAAGTGGTGTCATGAAGAAAAACATACTTAGTGTAATGGATGGCCAGCTGGAATGAATATGAATAGGAAAGAAATGCTTATGAAATAAAAGAATTTAATATGGTGTAACATTACGCCTGGTAAATTGCAGTCAGAAAAGATTTAGAGTAATTATTGGTTAAATGACTTTGTGAATAAAAAATATCGCTTTAAAGCTCGACTTTTAAAAGAGTTATGCATTTAGTTTTTTAAAAAAAAATGTTGAATTATTGTGTTTTCACAGCTGTGTTAATTTTTTCATATCTCAACCACTTTAATTTTTGTAAATATTAAAATTGAGATGAAATAATATATAATAATCTAATTGTAAGAAATTACTATTTATAGTCTGGACTTTTAATAATTTTATAATTATATATATATATATATATATATGTGTGTGTGTGTGTGTGTGTGTGTGAGGATCATTAAATTAGATCTAAAACTAAATCTCTAGACCACTTTTAACTTTTATTTTCCGTTACATCTTCAAGTATTAAATTTATTATGCAATTCGGGAATGAAGAGCACATGGCCCTTAGCAGAGCTTTTATTGCGACCATTAATTTTATTACCTCGTATGTCATGTTTAAATTTCAAATATACCTCTTCAATAAAAAGTGTACCTGAAAAACATCTGGCCGATAAGTGGTTGCACATTCTAAAACTTGGTGTCAATTTATCTCTTAGCAAACAGATGCCAAAATGTTTTCAATGAATAAAAATCGCTTTTTCCAAATGCCTTGATGTTACTCGGAAACACGACATATATATATACATCTATATTACTATTTATTCTAATATCTATGCCTATATCCATATTTGTATAAATACATGGATATTTCATGGAATGGTGTCAATTTATCTCTAGCAAACAGATGCCAAAATGTTTTCAATGAATAAAAATCGCTTTTTCCAAATGTCTTGATGTTACTCGGAAACACGACATATATATATATACATCTATATTACCTATTTATCTCTAAATATCTATGCCTATATCCATATTTGTATAAATACATGGAATGTTTCCACTGGAATCAAAATTGAGCTAAATATATCTTTTTCTGGTGAGCGGAAAGTTTTCTTATAGATAATTATAATACATTACATGACTGAAACAATTTCACAATTTGTTTGCCATGGAAACATTTTTATTGGTGATGACACAAAAAGCTTGCAGCAACATTCACAGTTAAAAACAAATAACTTTCGACTATCAAGTGCAATGCTACACCCAATAACTCTTTTCAACTTTGATGACGCTTTAAAGGAAAAACAATTTCTGGAACTTTCCGTGTTAGCTCATGAGTAGAAAATTAATGATAAGAATTTCAGTGGCATTACTTAGGAAAATTATTGTATGATAATTACAATTAGAGTTATTGAAAACTTTTTATTTAATATATCCAAAAAAAGATCAAATTCGTAAGTATTTTTAAAAAAATGAAAATTCAAATGAATTACATATACACTGTTGCAACACCAGGAAGAAATGAAACGATAAACGTCAAAACCATAAGAAAGGAAGAATAGGTTGGTATATGTAATCAATTAGTATTTCAGCACATTTAGATGACGCAGAAGACACATCTGAAGTGCTACATAAAAGAAAAATCGTTTGGTGGATTTTTCATTTAAAAAGAGCTTTGCAAAATCAGAAAATGTTCAGAATATCATATTTTGTCTCGAATAATAAGAAGAAATGCTTTTCAGCAGGTGTAGGCATTTGATATAGGAAGGATCGTTGCCGAACGACAATGTTGATTATCGTTCCATGATATCGCTGGTCGTATTGACGAACTCCAAACATTGTTATGTGAATATGGAATCAAAGGGTTACTGAACGCCAAGCAGAATCTCCACGCCTTCTCATGATTAACGTTTGAGGGAACAGACATACTGTGAACTAGGTCCTGTAAAATCGTACAACCACATCACGGACCATTACTCAGAAAATGGGCATGTTTAGATCCTGCCCAGTATCCACTCGTGTAAGGTGTCATGACATTTGCTAGCGGAGTAGACTGTCACCAAAGCAGACATTACTTCGACTTCCCTTGATAATGCAGCATAGAGAGAGGTGGAGATTCTGGTGCACCGAACAATAAAGCTGAATACATGAATAACACAATGTCGTCCTTTCAGACGAGTTTTGATTTTGCTGCAATTTTTAATGGCCGTATATGAGTCTGGAGACTCTGAAAAAACCACTCGTCACTTTGTTACCGTAGTAATAGACACAACAGACCTACACTTAATGTGATGGTTTAGACAACCATTGGGAAGCGACCTGTCTAGCTATGCCATATCTAGTTTAAACTGGTGGTAGCGAACGAGATCGGTACATTTATAACATCGTACATAACGTGTTTTTGCCAAATCATCTCTCTCTTTCTGTCTGTCTTTCCCTGAAGGTCAGCCAAACTCCCTCTACCATCAAGATAATGAAAACCACACGTTGCACGTTATGTGTGTTCTAACATTTTTCGATACACAGGGCATTCAATTGTTACCCTGGCGTGCACAATTTCCCGATCTGTCGCTCGCTAGAGAGGTAAGTTGCTGAGAAACTCGCCATCCACACACTTCTCATGCAACTCTGGGTAGTGAAATGTGGCATATATTTGAAGCAGCCTGGTATGAGTAACCCATTTTTGTCACCCAAGCTCATTTCGACTCCATTTCTAACAGGATAAATGTCGTTTTAGCTGCCCCGGGGATCAGCTATTTTTACTAATTTCGCACCTCAATAAACAATTTAATTTCTTTCAAATTTAATTTATTTTCTCTCCATGCCATACTGTTTACATACAATAAATATCTCTTTGTACTTTCCTTTCTTCATGGTGTTACAATGTCTTTGGCCAGTAGTGTATTAATAAATCACTTAAGTATAGATATTGGGAAAAGCCCAGTGTTTGAGTGATAGTACATAGAGCTTTCACACTAGTCAGAGGATCAAACCTTAGGTTTGGCAAGGTCGAATCAGCCTTTCATCCCTTCAATGGTTCACTTAACGAGTATCAAGCTTGCTTGGAAACAACACTAAAAATTTCGCGTAAGACTAACCACGCGTCCTGAACATCTGCCCATACATTTCAGGTACCAAGATCAAGTGTACTGAGATGGGCACAGTAGACCTTGGCCCTCAAAGACTGTTGTGCCACTGAATAAAGTTAGTTATAGATATTGGGAGAAAAAGTAAATATAATCTAATATTTGGTAATGTATCTGTAAGAATGCCACACTCTTTTTATTAAACGGATGAATAATTTTATATTATAAAATCAATTACTTTGCAGTTTATTGCATGCTATGATAATTATAGAAAGCTTATGTATAAATTCTTAATTCCTAAAACAAAATATATTATTAAAGTGAGAGAGTTTAAATAAAAGATTTAAGAAACTTTCTTATACTTAAGTGACACAACAGCAGGTTATTAACCGATTTTTTTTAAAGATTTTTTTAGTTCTACTATAAAAAGTATTTACTTTTAAGTCATTAAATAAATTATAAATTTAGAGTTATGTAAAAAATTTGAATACTAAGAAGTTAGAGACTATGTAACACCAAATATTTTAATGAAATTTTATCCAGACGTAAATATAAGTGTACATAATGTTAAATCCTTTTCCTCGAGTTCCATTAAGGAAATCAGAAACTTCTGCACTTTAAATGTAGATAAGGTCAAATTCCATGAAGAGGAGTCATGTTGAATATCAGATAATAAGGAATTAAAGATTATTATATTCATTACTTGAGTCAGAATTAGAGTGTCGAAATATTTCACTAATTGCCCTCATGTACCTCAATGACAAACTAACTTAGCTTGTACGTTGTTTTGTGGAAAGCACCTTTAATAAATAATTATAAAAATTACTAATTTCTTGTTAGTAGTTATTCAAGTGCCTATTTCCTTTAACCCTTAACTGCCGTCGGCGTATATATCAGTCATGCATAAATGGTGCATTGTACATCCGGGACGTATATATACGTCTTACCGAAATAAGACTTTTATATTTGTTCTACTATCAGTAAAAGTATTCCAAAGGTTTTAAAATGCAATAAAATGGCCGTTACAATGTTTGAAAAGAATTTACTTATATCCAAGAAAAATTTGCTGAGATATGACATTTTTCCCCTCCCTTAATACACCTCATACGCACGACCATATAAAAAATGGTGCCCTGCCGTGTAATTTTAATCGGGTGTTAAAGGGTTAACAAAATTTACTTTGACTTTTAACCACAAAAAAATCTCATATATCTGAACTTCATTTCCCTTGTGACATTTCTTAGCATAATTTTTTTTTAAATTTTATTTTTGTCCTTTTTCTATACACCATAGAACAACTTTTCTTCATAGGTATATTTTGAAATTTTGAATTAAATATCCGGTCGACCCTTATATAAAATACACTTCTATTACAAAAGGATAATTCTAATAAATTCAAATCCAAGTCATGAATGTTAATGACACTCTAACACAATCAGCATATATGAACAAATTAGTTTGAAAAAAGGCGTTTTTATTAGATTGTATTATGCATCATAAATATAGAAAATTTAAATGTTGTATTCCCATAAGAAAATTATGAAATTCCTTAGCAAAATATTCGCTTTTAGATTGGATAAGTATAAGGGGGTGTTGTTCACCAAAGAACATGTTGCATTCATAATAATTTTTCGGACAAAATATTGCTTTCTATTTATCCAATAGTCAAAACAATTTTTTTGGAATGTTTTGCTTTATAACTTCAGTGCATAACATGTATTAATATGCAAAATTTTGGATTATTTCATTTACTGATATACGAAATGAACAACGGATTTAATGTACTTTGCTAAGAAAACATCATCTCTTTCGTCATTCGACATTTAGAACACATTTCTCTGGTCGAACGAAATCCATCCTACTTTACAGTTAGTTACTATACAATTCAATCTTAGAAAGAATATTTCCAGTTCATTAATTATAACAGGCGACGTTCTATCTTAGGAGAAACTTGCAAATTGAAACCTTGTGTCTCGAAGGAGAATGGACCCCCTAATTGCTCCTTCAAGAATGTTAATAGACCCTTCCACTAATGAAGGGGCATTGAAGGCAAGGTCTCGTGGAATTCGCTGATAGCGTCAGATCCGGTAAAGTCCAAAGCAAGAAGGGTACTGAGGTTAAATCGATGGCAATTTAAAATACCATGAAATTGTTTTCAGCGCGCTTTAAAAGGGCAGATAGGCTGTTTTCGGAGAGTAAACAAAAGAATTTTGTTGTGTTAATTTATTAGGGAGTTCGGTTGTTGTTCGAAATGTCTTTTTTTATCCTCTTCTTTTTCAGATTGATAATTAACGGTTAATTGGATTGTTTTAGATAACAAAGACAGTTTTTTTTCATCACAATAAACTAGAAAGATGATTCATTTTAAATTTAGTGTAGGAGTATTATTTTCTTTTATTCATTATAATTCTGAAAGTAATTATTTTTAAACAGTTTTTGAGAGCTAACTATTTACTAAATGTGGTATGTTTATTAATACGTAAACCACATGTTAAATGTTTTACACACAAAAAGTTAAATTTAAATGATATGTGATAGCACGAAAGAGATCTGTCAATGTGGCTGGGGTACCTCCTGAAAAAAATAAAATAATTCTTAAAAACATTGCTTCAAAAGTGAATATTTGTATTATGTTTAAATAAGCCTCTAGACCCTCGGAAGAAAAATTCTATGTACGTGGCTCATACTTAAAACATGTTCATGCAGTTTTTGACTTAATGTACAGTAATATTCTCCATCCAAAGAAAAGTAATACTTATTAGATTTATATTTTCGATAGCTGCTTTTTTAAAATCTTACCTTGGTATTTGTTAATTAAACAACTTATTAACTATCATTGTCATTTTATTTTTGACCCTGATCTTTTAAAAACATTATGTTCTGTATTTTCTTACTTTGAAAATATGTTTATGTAGAAAATAAATGTATTTTTTAGAACTTCTATTAAAACACAGGCGATTGAAATAAATTATTTTAATATCAAGTCGTGGAGCATGAATTTATATATTTATGAGTTAAATACAAGGTATATTTTTTCGAAGTTAAGATAACTTAGTGATGCATGTTATGAAGTATAAAAAAATCCACAAGTTAAAAGTACATTAAAAAATATTAAGAAACCATTTTTTAAAATTCTAATGGCTTATTTTCCTTAATAATAATTAAATATTTGCTTCTGTTAAAAAATAATAGCTCAGTTCCAAATCATTTTTATTTTAAAAATGAATATAATTTTCCTCTTTCAGTTTATGTCATATTTGAGGTTTACATAAGCATGGAAAAATTGAATTATTTTCGTTTAAAGAGAGACACAATAAATTTATTTTTCTCTTTTTATTCAATAATTATATTTAATTAAACGCCATTGGGCTTTTAATTAATTTTTAATAAAACTTTTATTACGTAAAAATCCTTCGAGATATTTAAAAATATAATTCTTTACTATTAACTGGGTCAAATTTTCCAGATTTTCTTGTTACTTGTGATTTAATAGAAAAATAAATTAAGAGTAGAGCTCTGTGATCATTCTTTTTAAATTGTGGTTATTCCTTTTCATTACATTAATGATCTGTAGAGAGTTTGAAAAGGACGCTTAAAAAAGAGTAATTACAACATATATAGTAATGCTCGACGAATTTCGGATCATTTTAGAATGTCAATTTATCCTATTTTATTTCATTCTTAATTAGAATTTTTCGTTTTATAAATAAATTGTCCAATTTTGAGTAACGAGACGAAATATAAGTTGCTAATGCAAGAAAGTTTAATTAAAAAAATTACACAATAAATGGTAACTTTTAAAATTTAATTTAATGGGTTTTTTAGGAAATATACATATAAGAGCACAAGAGAGGAAAATAAATTGTTATTAAAGCACAATTTTGTAATTTAAGACTTTACAAATTACTTTACAAATTTTGATTTATCGTACATCAATTACTTCATAAATTAGTGTTTCATTAAATATAAACTTCAGATTCAAACAGTGATATTGTATGGTTCCATTTGATAACGAGTAAGCAATTCCATTCTCTTTCAATGCTTAAAATTTTTTCGAACTATTTCGTAGCGGATAGTTTGGAAGACTCTTGTTTTTAGGAACTAACTGCTTGTTATAATAGTGAATAAAACGTAACAAATTACCTCTTTTGATGTAAATTACAGTCATATAAAAAATTTTAAAAATTTTAAATTAATTAAATTTAAACAAGCAGATATATACAGGGAGTTCCAATACTTGACCTTAATTGGGTTAGAGGTGAAAGATGTGGTCATATCACAGTTCTCAGAAAAATAAAAAAAATCCCCCTTAGTATTTAGTTAAGTGACAAGTAAATTTTTGAAAATGGGGAATATTGACTCCCTCTATCACATCATTAGCTACTGTGACCACAATTTACGATGTTTTTTTCTTAACGACATCCTTCAAAGCTGGGCTATTAGTTGCAGTTACAAGTCGAACAAAATGGTTTGCTTATATAGTTAAAATTAACCTTGTTTGTGTGTGAGTCGGGGTTTGAGAAAAAAATTCACCTAACTTTGACTCTTCTAAAAAGAAAACTATTGCACACAACCCCAGGCAAATTTCTCAAAATTTAGCCTATTTAGTCAATATTCCAAATCGTTACAACAATTGCACATTTCTATGTATTACAATCATACAGAATTTTTTTTATTTACAGATAATCTTCATGTTAAAAACACCTCTGTTGATACCTTTCATTGCATCATTAGGTACTTGACGGCAAATTGACTTTTATAGCCGGGATATTAATCACAATCACAAGTAGAGCAAAATCATTTGCTGGTTTATTTAAAACTAACGTAGTTTAAGCTGGTTAGAAAAAATGATCTCACCTAACTGTGGCTCTTCATAAAAAGAAATATATTATATACTAACCTAAGGAACATATTTTAAGAGATGACCCATTTAATAACAACTCCAAAGCAGTACAACACTTTCTGCCAATCCATAACAATCTGAGTCATTTTGTTTTCTTTTACAAAATGACATTTTTTTATAAAAAAAAAAAAACTGAATCTGAGAAACGGATATTTTAATTTAAATGGAACCTCTGAAAAAACCCACATTTATTGCCAGGATACCGGTCCCAATTGCAATTTTAAAATCAAGGCGTGAACCGGAGTATGTTAACTGAAAAGTATTTGGACCGTTTGAGCTGCAAAATAGTTTAAATTGAGTCAAATACTTGAATTTTTTAAATAATTTGCCAGACCTGCTGAAAGTGTTCCACTCAACATCTACACGTGGTTCCAACAAGATGGAGGCCCAGCGCATTATGCACGGTCTGTACAGGAATATTTGGGCATCGAATTCCCCGGAAGGTGAAATAGACTCCATGGTTCAATGTCATGGCCTGCTTATTTACCAGATTTAAGCCTCTTAGATTTCCTTTACTGTGACTGTATAAAAGAAAAAGCGTATTTTAAACCAACCAAATATGCGACATAACTGTGGCAAAGGACATTTCAAGAAGTGGAAGGAAATAAAAATATCTAATTACTCCCGTCTCACCAAGTGATAATTTTTTAAAAGGTGTAGAGGGCCTAAATTCTGTAGAAAGTAAACACTCCGAACATTTTCTTCATTAAAGTGTTATTTTTTTATTTATTTTTTACATTTTATTTTTAAATTTTTTGCTTAGTTTGAGTTACATAGTTTAAGAATATGTTTTCAAAATGAAATTATTTTGTAAAAGAAAATAGAATGGCAATGATTGTTATAGATAGAAATCTAGCAAACGTAGCATCATTTTAGAATTGTTACTAACTGGGTCCTTTTATGAAATAATTTTATAGTAATACTTAATTTTTTTTTCTTTTTATGAAGCATTAAAGCATTATTTTTCAAACCGGCTTAAACTGCGTTAATTTTAACTAAACCAGCAAATGATTTTACTCTGCTTGTGATTGTGGTTAATAGCACAACTATGGAAGATAATGTTAAGGAAAAAAATAAACGTGAAATTGGGGACAGTTGCGTTCAAACAGCATAAGGATACAAAGGAAGGTATCCACAGTGTTGTATTTAAAATGCACATGTTCTGGAAATGTCAAAGTTCTGTAAGATTGTTATGCATAGGAAAGAAAAAATATTTTATCGTTTTGGAATCTTGACTAAATGGGCCAACTTTTGATACGCTTGCATGGGGTTGTCTGCAATTGTTTTCTTTTTATGTAGAGTCAAAGTAGGGTGACATCTTTTTCTCAAACCTCGACTCACACAAACAAGGTTGATTTTAACTACATCAGCAAACCGTTTTGTCCGACTTGTGGCAGTGAATAATAGTCTGGTTGTGCAAAATGACGTTAAAGAAAAATCATCGTAAAATTGTGAAATCCCCAGTAGTTAATGGTGCGATGAAGGGGACAATTTTACACATTTTTGAAAAATGTGCTCGTCCTCACATTGCCAAGAGCAGAGGGATTTTTTAAAATTTTTTTTCCAGAACAGATATGACCCTAGCTTTCATCACGTGTCTGGTTATCGTCAAGAATAAGGCCCCCTGTATATATATTTCGTATAATACAACATATGTATAGTAGAGCCGTATATATACATACTATATTATAGCTAATATACATAATATAATAATATATATATATATATATATACATGCATTCATACACATACACACACATATATATTAGTTAGGAGAGGAGACTTTTTAGCTCTAGTTTCGTCCACGTCACTTAACCATCACTCAAAATTTACGAGATTCATCGTCTATAGCTTTCGCGCCGCTTTATAAAGGGTCATTATTACGACATTCACTCACGAAATTTTATAGTTCTTTTAGCTTTTATATTTTAAGCTGGAGTTGATTTTTCTACTCCTTTCTCGATCGGTTTTTCTCTGATTTCTTGCATTCATATGACATGTCTCTGACTTTAATTTGTCAACGTTGATGCATAGTGAGTGCTATCAATTTTGCACTTAAGCAGATGTCACAGTTTAACATAACATACAGAGTCCATGATGAGTGTTGGTTACAGTCTAAGAATTCTGAACCATGATGAAAAGTGGTTAAAGGGACGAACAAAAAACAGGCGTGAAGCCTGTTCATGTTTACGATAAAAAAAACTTTTAAATTATAAATGAGAAATCAGAATATAGGACGTATTTTACCCACAAGGAGTTTTAGATGTTTTATATATGTGGTAAAATATTACACTCGGTGAATATTATACTATAGATACAGAATATTATACTCCAATTTTATACTCGGTGTAAAGAATTTCCTAAGTAGTGCGAAGCTTGTTCCGTAAAGTGGACATGCTGAAATAGCATTAAACTTTCCTTTTCTAATAATTCCTCATATAAGCATTAAATTAAGAAATGCAATGACCCAGTGGCGTATAAGTGTATCATATAACTGATTATTACACATTGTACAGTATACTGGTGTGCTAAAAGTGGATGGCAGAGTTTTAAGAAATAAAAATGACTCACATTTTTCGACTTTATTGGTAGTCAATCGTAAGGTGACTGAAGAAGGACATTAATTTTGTAAAGCGTACTTTCGTATATTGAAGTGATTTGCCCCAAGGAAAATTCTTCGAGTCACCTTGATTGAAATAAGCAATAAGTTGTAATGATAGGTAGTCAATATTTCAATAATAGCGTAATGAATATGCTGAGAACGTAAAAATGGCAAATTAAAATATGCACATGGTATAATTTTGTGTAACCGTTTTTCAAGGCATTAGTATGGTAAATTTATGTGTATGAGTGTGGGGGTCAGTACATGTGTGGAGGGGAAGCTATTCTTATCTTTTAAAGAATTACATATAGTAAAAAATAAGTTTTTTTAAAATTTATTTCGACCTGTGATTGTATAAAAAACAGAGCATATTCTTAGATGTGAAGTAATGGAATATTTATGATGGCATTAAGAGTGCGAAGTTTTTTTATTTTCTGAAATAAAACAATAAAATATTTGTAATTTTCTTTGTTTTTGTTTGTAATTAAATATGCATCTAATCTAAGCTTAGTATTAGACAACACATTTGAACAATTCTTAAGATTCATCAGTAATTTTACGTAATATTATTGGGTTCAAGAGCAATTTTATTTATTCATACATGAAAATGTTAAGTATAATAAAAAACAAGACATTGCTATTTAATGGCCAAGTGGCAACGGAAGATGCTCCATTTATGAATAACAATTCTCATTTTCTAATTACCTTCCGCAAATAACTGGACAAAAGAACAATATCATGATAGTATATCTTGATACTAAACATACCACACATATAACTGAAATTAAAAGAGTTTGAAATGAGTGTGACATTATTCAACTGCAACTATCTTCATTAACGCTGCTGAAATACTAAAAAACCATCCCACCAACAGAAACCCACTTTTAATGCTAAAACTAAACAGAAAGAGAAAAAAAATATTCCGAATATAAACTTTCTTGTTTCTAATTAGAACTCAAGAAGTTGATCTAAGAGAGTTCGTGTGACAAATATAACAGCGTTCTGCTTCGTAAAAGAGTGAGATGAGATTTCTTTAAAACGTTTTCGTAATTCTGGAACGTAATGAGAAAGAGTGAGCGTGTTTTGCCATTAAAACTTTTAAAACAAAAAATGCTAAGTATTAAATTTTAACTGGTTGGTACGCTTACTTTCTTGGACACACGGGGGCAGTTATGTGGCAAAGTTTATGAAACAGCAAAGAGTGGCGTACATTATGCCACAGAAAAAGGAAGGTTTTTAAACAATACTTTATGCTGAAAATATTTTCCAAGTTTAGAGGAAGTCACTTGCTGCTTTTAATATTTTTATAAATTTATTTTTATAACTGTTTCTAATCACTTGAATTTTTTAATTTTTTTTTTCAAAAAGTTGTTTTCTATTATATTAAATAATTCCAAAATAACTAATCCCTAGTTTTTTTTAAATTTTTTTTATGAAAATTTTGGAAATAATGTACTGAAATGAAAAAATTATTTTTAAAATTTAAATAGGAGGTGATGGATTATTTTAGTAAGCAGAGTTGATGCTTCTTGTATAATTTATTCCCACTTTTAATCTAACAGAAAAAATATTTAGATGTATACTTTTTGTACATATAAAAAGATATAAAATTAAAAATAAGTAAATAATTACTATGATGTAAAATTAAATAAATAATAGTAAATAATTATAAATAATAAATAATTAAAAATAAGTACCGAGTTTTTTTTTTTCCTATTTAATTTTAAGTGTCCTTGCATTCAATCGGATCACTGTTCCAAAAGGAAGTCAAGAAATGTTGAATAATAATGTGAATGCAGGCATCATTAAGATTACAATTCCTAAAATACTTAATTTGTTAAAAGAAAGTAATTGTGAAAATTTCGTATGAATATATTTTAAAAAACACCACGCTTTAAAAAAAACAACTCTTGCAGTTTGCTTACGCCATGTGAAAAACTATCTGCTGCATGAGAAAGATTTAGTATAATTTAGTTCAATTACTTTCCATAAAAATCAGCAAAATTTAAATTAAGGGAATATAACTTTAGTAATACATAAATTAAAGACATGTTTTATAAATTTCAATTGCAATATTTGTTTGAATTACAATACTGAATTTTACGTTCGAAAAATATATACTCTTTTTTTAAAATTTTTCTTCGTTCTTTGAGTATTTGAAACCATTTTCCTTGTTTCTTTGATAAACATAATTCACACACACACACACATCTTATTATGGTATTTCTGCTATAGATATAAAAAAAAAAACTCAGCCTTTTAAAAATTTATCTAAATGCTTGCAAACATATTTATTTTATTTTTATTTTTAATTTAATTTTTAGCAACATTTGAATGTTTTTCATGCGTTACTGAACACTACTCTATTTAAAAAAAGTGCTATTCATTAATTTACTCAAAATATTAAAAAAAAATATTTTCAAATTCTTCTTAAATGAAATTTAAGACATTGAAGTCAACAAACATTTTGACAATAATACAGCTTTAATTAAGTCTTCAATTTTTCTGATAGAGAAATAAATTATCGAATTTTGGCTTTTCATAAACAATTAAAATACAATTTAATAATTATTTTAAATGTCCACATGTATTTCTTACTCCTAAATTTCATAAAGACCCAGTCAAATTTAGAACAGTTACTAATAGTTTTAAATTATATATCAGCAAATCAGGCAAAATTCTCCATTAAATATTACAAGATACGATATAAAATCTTAAATCCACAGACATACTTAAAAATAGTAAAAAACTCATTGAACAAATTAAAGATAAAAATATTTCTTCCGTATATAGATGATCTTTGATGATCTTTTTAACTCTATTAATATTAATGGTATGATTAAAATACTTGTAAAATTACATAAAGAAAATTTATTTAAAAATGTCAATTATCATAGATTTTATTCTCTACTTACCTTTGTAATAAAAGAGAACTATGTACATAATAATGGTAACTATTATCAACAAATTAAAGGTTTGGCACAAGGTGGCCCAGCTAGTAACTGTCTTGCCAATTCCAATTTACGTTATTTTGAAAATAGTTTCATTGACAACTCAGAATACTACATTTTTCACCATATAGATGATATAATCATTTTTGGCAAGCAAGACAGATTTAAACGTAACACTAATTTTTATCTACAATATCTTAATTTAATATAAACAAACTAAGTAAATCTATGAAGCAAATTTTCTTGATATAGAAAATAAATTAAAAGATAATGATATAGTTATTAATTTTTTTGACAAACGTGAAGAATTAATTTAAATTCTATATTAAAAAATTACCACATTGAGAGAGTAATGTACATGTTTCTATATTCAGAAATATTGTTATTAATTACATACAGCGCAATAAATTTCTAGTTTAAAAAATAAAAAATAAAAATCTATAACATTTTACTAAATACTATTTAATTCAAAAATACACAATTAGTTTTATTAATAGTTATTTGGATAAAGAAAATCTAAATAGTAATGATTAGAATTCCACAGTTTATTACTATAAATTTATCATTTTTTCTTGATAGATATAATTACCTCGAAATTGTAATTTTAGATAAAATAACTAATTCAATTAATTATTCTTAATTTAATTGTATGTATTTTTTAAATCATATATAATGTTAGTGTCTCTAAGGTAATGGTAGTAAGTTTATTTTTATTTTTTTTATTTCTATTATGTTCATACTTTTGGTAAGTGCTACTATTCAGCCATTCCCATGCTTTGATTTTGCATATGTATCCAGAATATGGCAATAACTTGTTTATTTTTCTCAGATTTAGCGAGGGCTCTGTATTTTTGAATGCAATTTTTAGGTAAGTTACTTTTTTTCGTAATGGATTTAGATATTCTATCCATTATTTTCAATAGGGTTTGCTCAGTATTATTAAAAGAAAGGGGGCAGGTTTCTGGCCACAAAACGTGTTCAACCCCACTTCTATATGAATTAGTTTTCACATAAGCTGTCAAGTCATCAACGCTTTTTATACTGTAGCATCCATGTTTTTATATTTAGCTCTATTATTTTTATTTTTCATATATTCTTTCTAAAATCTATTGTCTGATTAACTTGCAGTTTCTATTTTTTTCAGATTTGATTAATTATAGAAATATATATATATACATTAATTATTTTTTAAAATATTAAAATATATATTATAATGTAACATATTTTTAAATAGCATTAATTATTTTTTCAAAATATTCAAAACACTATATTTAAAGACGAAAACAAATGATTATGACACTCGTATCTTACATGGAACTTTTATTCAGAGATTACTTAGGAAATTTACATTTATATAAACAAAAATATTTGAAGAGTCATTTTTAGCGGTTAGCTACTTAAAGTTATATTAGTTTTGTATTATTATGTCAGTTTTTATGATTTTTTGTATTAGAGTTAGTGAGACAGTCTAGAAAAAAAGAAAAAATTTAAGTTTAAATTACAAACGACTATTTAAACATGCTATGGTGCTCAAAAGTTAAGGAGTACAGACATTTTGTGGATTATTTAAAAATTCTTATATCATCGGTTTAATTAAAGTTAAAAAATATAAAGAAGAAAGAAGAAGTTGTTCTTAGTATCCAATTGAATTATATCTCTCGCTGTTATATTATACAAAATTTAAGAGAATTTATAAAACAGGTATTTTAAGCACTAACCTGTAAATATTAGTTTTGCTAGCATTTATGTAGGTTTACAATTATTTTTTGATTTTTTTTTTCAAAAAAGTGAACAAAGGCAACATATGGATGATGGATTACGATAGCAAGCAATTGGAAAGTTGGAGGTTCACCAAGATAGCAAGATAGCTCAATATGTCTTAAAATGTATTTTCCAAATTATTTTGTGAGTTCCAATATACACAATATCCAGGTCACCAATTATAGAACGATCAAGAGCTACGACAGGGCAGGATGTCTAATACTTGGCTTTAACTGAAAAGAGAAACAAGCAATGATATCAACTCAATTCGCAAATGAGCTTTCCTCTGGTTTTGTTTCTCCTCTTATGAAGTATATTCTTTTCAGAAAGCTTAATGATGAAGGTTTTTATACCAAGAGACCATTGATCTTCCTCCCAGTCACTCCAAGCAACAAGAAAGTCACTTTGAGTGAATGACGGAAAACTCTTTTAACGTCACACTACAAAGCTGCACAAGGGCTATTGGAGATGAACCTCGGATTTTTGAACCATGGTCAAGTGACAACAATGACGCTTTAGCTGATATTATTTTATCCTAAACCACAAGAAGCGAAGTCGTTTTAGCTTGATAGATTTATAGGCGTGCACCGGCCCCTCTACTCTTCGGTATATCAGCAGCATTGGTATCGAACTCATGAAACATCAGTCATGCTAAGCATTTGTCTTCTTCACTGATGTGTCAATGACTGTTTGAATACTGATTCTCTACATGTCCACATATGGGGAGAGAATTAGACTCAAAACTTTCCTACTAACATTATGGAAAAGTACCACTATAGAAATGGTGATGTTATGGTTTGGGCTAGAGCGTTTTTGGATGGCCAACCCTGGAAGCTCCTTCACTGGTTTGAGGTATAGGAATGAAATCTTAGAGTCCTGTCTAACACTTTATAGATGAGAAGTTGTTACCGACTTCATTAGTACGAACAATTATACCTGTCCGCAAAGGGCTCGGCGTGTTGACGTAAACTGAAGATGTTGAAAAAAAATGATGTGCCAACCAGAAATCTAGACATGGATCTCATAGAAAATGATTTAAATGCTTTTGGTAGAGTTATTGAAGATCGCTCACTGATTTTAAGAGCAATCTTGAAGTTAACAAATTCTTTGACGGAGAAAAGGAATATTTATGTCCAAGTTTTGGTCATGCTTTGAACCATTATGTTTTCATTCCTTAGTAGTGTCACGCATAAATCATGTTCATAAGGAGTACCATTAATTTATTTATTATCATTTATTTAGCAGCCATTAAATTTTTTTTTACCAAATTACACTTGAATTCGTTCAGTAGTGTTTGAAAAATCCACAAAAATGTGCCTGTTCCTTGACTTTTGAACATAAATGAATGTTAACTTTTTAGATGTTATTTTTAAACATCATAGTGCACGAAGCCTTTGAAAAACTATTGATCAAATATTTAGGTATTGGCCTTAAATATTTATTATATAAATTATAATTATGTTAATATATCCGCATAATATACGAGATGTTTGTTATATATTGTATCTGATATTTAAAAATCATCAAATTTTGATTAATTTTATAATAATGGGTCAATCACTCGAAAAAAAAGTCATCCGTAATGAGAAAATATTGCAAAAAATAATAAAGAAAGTTAACGGTATTATCAATTAAACCTCACACTAACAATAAAATGCAGTGTCCTTTGAATTATTTGCAATTAATCAATTTTGACTGACAGAATTTGTTTCCTTTGTAACATGAAACGATTTGAGCTTTTGTCTCCCTTTGAATCTTTTACCCGATTAAATCGTGATCTTGCATAAAATCTATATTTTCAAACACCCATGGATAAATATGGTAGCAATTAAGTCGAAATGGGCAATTCATTGCTAGACTTTTCATCATTTTAAAAATAAATTTGCAGAACGTGAACAGGGAATTTAACTAAAGGAACAAATATATTTAAATAAACTTATCTATGAGCTAGTCACTAAAAATTAACGCATTTAATGGGATAATTCTAAAATTAGAATTTCAAATTCTTTAATGCATCAGTGCAGTAAGGCTGTCTAAGATAGCAAATAAATGATGGCAAACAAATAAATCAACTTAGAAAAAACCACATTAAACGAAAATTCATTTTAGCAAGGATATTAAGCAGATTTATAGTCTTTTTAATTCTTTATCGGGAGTCCATAAGGCGAAATCGATTTCACGACCAGAAAGCGACGTAATTCGAACAGTTCGTAACAAAGAAAGTCATTTAAATTACTTTTCTTTGCAGAGTCAATTGGGCTTAGTTCAAACAAAGTATTTTCCTTCCAATAATCAATAATGTATGCGCAATGGAGACTTAAATAAAAGATTTTTTCCATGTAATATTATTTGCATATTGATCCTGACTGACCTTTCACAAATTTTTCAAATCATTTAGTGCCCTTTTCCGACAGCCTGTCATGCTAGAATCAATTCCGAATGTTGCATAATTTAAAAGCATTAATCATGTGAGCTTAGAATCATTAAACATTTGTTCTCAATCCTGCGCAATCTCATTTTGTACCTTTCTTTGTCTCACGTGAGAGAAGAACTCACGATATGATTTGCTGTTTGCAGTGAGTAACGTGACTCCAGTCATTAGGAAACGCAAATGAGAGGTTTCGTGGTGAATGCTTACAGCAGTGACGGAGCATTGCATATGCAGTGCAACAACGGTTTGCGAAGTTAATTCAAAGGGGAAACATAAAACTTGATTATTCATAACAGAAACAGATGGGTTTTGACAAGAAATTACTGCACCATGACGTTTTAATTGGAAGACAGCCGACATTTAGAAAAAAATAAAGGAAAACAAAATGTGGCTTTTAACATTTGTCTAATCGACCTACATTATTTTTTAAGAAAATGAACAGTAAAGCAAAATGAGGCAGCTCTACAAAAACTTTACCACAAATTTTTTTAAGAGAAATGAAATCAAGTTTACAAGGCATTGCTAAATGAAAAGTTTTTGTCAATTTTAATACAGTGCTTCTCAATCATTCAATATGTGCGACCCAATATTCAATCATAGTTTTCTTCGCCCCCCCCCCCTTCCTTACAATAACGATTTATTGAATTCAATATAACCATACTTTGATGCTTTCCCAGAAACACGACTTTAACCTTTTAAGTTCCATCTTCGTGTATAAACGTCTCTCTCACACAAAGCGTTAATTACCCCGAACGTATTGAACGTAACCTGAAGTGCGATCTTTTATGTACACTGCTACCCATAAAATTGTTCCGAATGCTTTGGAATGCAATGAAAGGACCTTGACAGTGTTTGCGAGGGATTTATTTATTTCAGAGGATTTGCTTATTTATTTTCTCCCACCCCTCCCAATACATCACATACGCGTGCTTACGTGGAAAATTGGGGAGCAAATCACGTAACTTTTTACCTGCAGTTCAAGAAATTAACTGTAAACTGTACAAATTATCTCGATAAGTGTTAGTTTTTGAATATAATTTTATACAATGAAAACCCCATGGGTTCACTTTTAATTATTAAACTTGTTCTAATAGTATTGTTAAAATAATTATGAAATACATTGCGGGCAGTACTGATGCATTTATAAGTTTATTATATCAAAGTAATTGTTTATTTTAGTTTTTATTATGTCAGAATGTATTACGTTTATTTATTTTCAGTAAATTAATAATTTGTTTAAATAATTTTTTGTGTGCGCCTTTTTAATATGCTCGCGCTCCCCTCGTAGAGTTATCACGCCCCCTTAGGGAGGTGCGCCCCACAGTTTGAGAAACTCTGCATCAATACAATACGATACATTTTTTGATTCCGGAATTGGTGATGTAAAGGGTCAAGAATGCAATTTAGTTGAAATTTAAGAGAACGCACAATGCAATTATCCAACCGAAACTTTTGGTCAAACAGTTTTAAAAAAAAGTTTTGGGCTATATTATTTTTCATATATTTTTATTGTTTTATCTACCAGATTCCGTGCACTTTAAACTAAAAAAAATCAGATATGACACATTTTATATTTGATGGTATAGCTCACCCAATATAAAATTTAAACTGCTTTACCTCAAAAAAAAATAATCTCTAGTTTTCTGTATTTAAAATGTTTAGCTTTTTTTCATATTATGCTACATGTGTGTATTTTGACATATTTTTCTAAATATTGCTAGTTATAAATTTAATAAAAGGTACGTACTTTTTAATAAAAGAAATACAATTAAAATATTACATTTTGAATTTATAAAATTTTAACGGAATTGTTGAAAAAACATTAAACAAATTATCTTAGGAATTTAAATCACGTTTTGATGCATACTAAATTTTGTTGCGCATAGTTCAACATAATTACAAATCAAGTTTTGTTTGTATACCAATTATTGTGGAAAGGATAGATATAAAATTACTTCCTGAATGTTTTTAATGAAATTTTAATTAATTAATGGTAATTATGGTATTGTAAAATTTTGTTTCTTCTGTAATTCACTCAAAGCTGTAGAAAAAATAGCTAGGTTTAATAGAATAAAATTATTTATTGTTATTATATTAGACTTACCTTCAATATACATACGTATTACATCAGTATATTTATCCAGTAGGGATGCACCAATATATTTTACAATTATGAAAGTATATTGCAATAACGAGAAGCGGTTTCGATCTTATTGAATAAATATTAATAAAGACATATTAGTAATTTTTCTATCCTTTAACCTTAAGAGGAAACATGTAAATTAAAAGTTTAAGAACATTCTAATTTTAAAACATATTTAAGAAACCCAAAAATTTAGGATATGTATATAATAACTAACAGTTTTTTGAAATGTCAAAGAATGAGATACTACTTTCCCCTTAACATTTACATTTTTAGATTTTTCATTTCCTAAAGATTCCGTTAATTTCAATTTCCAACTACACCATCTTTCTTCCCATTCACACACCGCTCTTACCCCTACAAATGCCAAACTCGCTCAAACTCACAAATTCGGGAAGATAATAATACAAATAGGCTTAAAGGACGCTAACATTATTATCTCACCATGCCAAATGCAAATTCGCTCAATTCACCTGAGATCTCGTAATAACAAGTTCAATTTATTTCTTGTCCAAAACACTATACACGTTTCTGTATCGCAAGACACGGCAAATTTCACTCCTTCATCGCCAATGCCAGTCAAAATGCTTAGCACGAAGTATTATGCCAAATCTACATGTTTCAAATTTCCCTGGAGTGTTGGGACACAGTTAGCCTACAGAAGATTAAAATGAAACGAACGGGTTAATAAAAGTGCCTATCTTTGTAGAGGCTTGTTTAACGATGATTCGCATGCATCCCTCCCTTAATAATCTGATGTATTCTGATTTGAATGCAAAGGAGAACTACAGAGAGGGTTTCACTTGAAATGTTACCGGAGGGCGAAGTAATATTCGTAAATTGTGACGGAATTTGATAAGCGTCTAGCTATAGAAAACAATCATACTCAGTCAGCATTCTGAATAGATTGCTTCCTTTAATTCTAAGAGTCTTCAGGTATTCGTTTATTTACATTTGTGTCAATGCGGTAAAGGTATTGTGACTTCTTCGGTGTAAAATGTAACGAATACTTAGAAACATATAACAATGGAAGAAAATGAAATAAAAGGATTAATCTTTTACATAAATGTGGAAGTGCAATATATTGCCAATGTTTTTTTTTCCTAACAAAATTTAAAAATTTCGTTTATTCAGCGAATAAGTAAATCCGTGAATAGTTAACACAATCTTAATGAATAATTCATTTATTTGTTACATTGTGTTCTGAAAACAACTTGGTATTATACAGTAACAGATTCTATGTATGCGATGAATTTAACCCTTTGTTTTCATCTCAATTTCTATGTAGCTTATATTATATTATGCAATATGTAATAAATAAATATTTATTTCAAAAAATATTTCTTATAATTATGTATTATTTACCAAATTATAGTCCTGTAATTAAAGTATTTATGAAAATTATGTAGTAAAATTTATTTTTCATTTATCCCTGAAAGTACAACAACATAAAAATACGACTTTAATCCTAAAAAAAGTACAGAAATGAAAATTGTTTTAATAAAATATTTAAATTTGGATGAACCTACAAAATGTGAATTATAATAGCACTTTAAAAATAAATTTTTATGTGCTTCATTAAAATATTCGGTTCGGAAGTTTGACACTTAAGTTATATATTCTAAACACTTCATATCATAAGCAGAATTTCAATCAAGTAGATGTAAAAGCAATTAATTGTTATAAAAAACAAAATATTTTAAGTTCAGTAACAAAGGATCTATAATGGAAAATGCAGTTACTCCGAAATGTGAAGATTTTACTAAGCTGAACGAACTTTTTATGAGCATCACAAGTTGTTACAGATTGTGTTCTTAGTGTTTTACCTGAAACAAGAACAAAGAAGTATTAAACAAAAAAATGATGTAATATTAGAAATGAAAAGATACGGTGAAAAGTTTTGAGACGTCAAATACATTTTCATAGTATAACGTTTTTCGGATTTGATTGTTAAGTTTTTTCAAGCATTGAAAGTAAATCTTCAGTAATGAGAATAAAATACTACGTGAAAGTAATTAGTTTTTCAATATGTTGAAAATTGACAAAGATAAAACACGATTACCAACGGTATTATGTAAAGTCTTCATATGACGGAACTCCGACATGGATATCTAAATAAAGCCATAAAAGGCTTTGCATAAAATTCACACACACACACACAATGAAGGCCAAAGAGTTAAATTTACCACTTCATTTTTTTAAATTTAAATAAAAATTGGTTTTAATTTTGTTGTGAGTATATATTTATAAGCAGCGAAAAAATATCATTTGATGTATTTAAATAAATGAAGAAACTCTACAAGTGAAAGCTTACTAATTCAATCGAAAAATTGTTTGAACACTTCCATGTAATATTAATTTACATAAGATAATATTTTGTATTCTTTTTAGTATTATTTATCCCTTTGATTGCATTTCAGCAATCTTCGTAATTTAAAAATCTTGCGTTTATCTTTTACTGGTCTTAATATGTATGCTCGCACTTATCTTTTTTCATTATTCATTTCATATTTTTTACAAATTATTTCCTTTAGATAAGATGACTGCTTTATTTATGTCACTTGTCATTTTTTTATGTGCAATATGATCTGGAATGATTCTATTGATTTGAAACTTTGATGTTCTAACGCAATAACAATTCCTTTTGATGATGTGCTGTATTTACTCCACCGGAAACATCTCTCATATTAAACCTTTATTCTTTACAATAAATTTCGAATGATTTATTGCTTATTTTTAAGAAACTTATTTCGAATATTCGTCTCCATAAGTTAATTTTTTTACAGAGTATGTTAATATGAATATTGTATTTTTAATAACTTTTTCATGTATGAATATATAATATTTATATTAACTTTAAAATATATTACCGGAATAATAAATTTAAATTATATTATTGAGTGAATAATATTAAATATAATATTAACAGAATACAATACTTACTGAATAATAGCATTAACAAGAATATACATCAAAAAATTGATGTTGAATAATAATTTGTAGAGTTAAAACTAATTTCAAGAGGAAAAAAAATACTTCGCTTAATTTGCATCCCCCATAATGAAAACTTCATGTATACGTTTAAATAAATTTAAAAAGAACAAAATTACAAAGAAGTGTAAGGATTTTTACGGATTTAATTTTTCTTTGAATGGTAGAGACAACCATTGATTATATATAAATTGCAGTTACAAGATATACCAGTAAATTAAGATTTTTTAAAAAAACTTTTATTGTCTTCTCCTTAGAACATATTGGCAAATTTTACATTCCATAAAATAAATAAAACTTCAACAATTTAGTTTTATACAGTATTTATGTATAAAACTAAATTGTTGATCTTTGAAATCTTTTCTCATTATTAGATCATTTCCTTAAGGAAATAAATCGAAAATTAAATCAGCATAGAACAAATAAATATTTCCTCACAAATGTCATAAAAATCTTCCTTACAAATTGTTTGTTTATTTAAATATAATGAAACTTTTCTGGTTATCTTACAAATAACCTATACATACCTAATTAAATTATTTGATGATAAAAAATTGCATTACATATTCATCAACTTTCGTTTCAGTTTTATTTTATAACATTACTTAATATATATTACTGAGTGTTGTAATCAGCTTTGGTTATTATTTTGAAGTTTATTTTTTTATATAGATAGCGATTTTCCTAGTATTGTAAAAAAAGAGGTTCTTTGTGGAAATGATCAAATAATATATAATAATAAAAAAAAAAAAAAAAAAATAAAATATATAATATATATATATATAAATATACAAAAAATTGTTATAAACCTAAATATAACCAGTCAAAACAGTAAAGAAAACTCGCCACGGTAGTACAAAAGCAAACTCTTCACCTTAGGAAAAAAGATTGCAGATTTAAATATATATGGAAAATTACATTAATTTTAATAGTTCGTTGTATAAAAAAACCTAAATGTTTTCCTCAAGGTGGCCCTGCTAGCAATAGTTTTGGTAAATTATATATTTACGTTTATAAATATAAATATATTATTAATAATGATTATTACATTTTAAGATATGTAGGTGATCTAATTGAATTTGGTCAAACCAAAAACATTAGTCCCAATATTACCTTTTATCCTGATTATTTAAACCTAGTTAAGATTTTTAATAATCCAGTTAAAACTAATTACTTTGATGCATCATTGTTTTTTAAGAATTATAAATTATATACAGTTGACTCTCGATAATTCGAAGTTGAAGAGACCAAAGGAAAACTTCGAATTATCAAGAGGGTGGGGGGAAAATCCCAAAATACATGAAGAGAATTTTTTTTCTTAACATATTTACGTTTGTGTGAAACTTTCTAATAAAACAACAATTATACATATGTATGAAATTATTTTAAAGTATTTTTAAAAAGTACATATTATGCAGTATAAATATTATACAGCTATATTAAAAGAATGCATTTAATACATGCATACACAATCCTATGCATCTCTTCTTCCCAATAGTAGACCATCCTTTCTGAACACATGTGTAGCAATGCCACGTGTTAAATTAAAGATATGGATGTCTGACAACAGGTGCGGGTGGTATTTTTCCGCTTGAAAAAGAAGGCAATAAAAGTTTATCACCTGAGAAACCGGAAAACTCAAAGAAGGGGTAGCAGACAGATGGTCATGAAAGGGATTATTTTTCCAGGGGATACATGCCGAGACAATACAACTCAAAACTTGTAATGTTTGTAATGCTTGTAAACTTGTAAACAAACCAACATGTTTGCTACAGGACTGCACATCATAATGAGTGTTCGAATTGTCGTGAATTTTATAAGATAACTTCGAATTATCACGTGTTGTAATCTGGTCAACCACAGACTTTACTTATAAATATCAAGTGTACCAAAACGTATTGTTTTAGTTCGAAATATGAAGAGTTTTTCAAGGGACTGAGTATATAGTTCGAATTATCGAGTATTTAGTATTATCGAGAGTCGACTGTAGTAATATTTATGATAAAAGAGATTATTTTAATTTTAACGTTCTTAAAGTGCTCTACTGGAATTTCAATTTATACATTTTTCTATATATAGAAATATTATTTAAAACCCTATTCATCGTAATAATATATTAGTTAGCAATAAATCTAATATATATTTTAATTTTAACAACTTTACTAACCATTGTATTGAATATGGATATCCTGCTAATTTTCTTTACAATTATATTTCTAATATTTCTCAGTGAAATGCCAATATGCAATAATAATAGTTTTTTTCTTTTAAATTAATTATACGGTTAATTGACAGATGACGCCACATGTTTAATATTGTGTGGGTTTGTGGTTGTCCTTTTGTTTTCTCTCTATATACTTTCTAAATTATTATTAACATTTAGGGTTTTTAAATGTATATATATACAGACTTAATCTTATTTTATCATATTTTACTAATTTTATGCGGTATTGCTATACTTCTTTCTATCGCGTGGCAAACATGGTGTGATAGTGTACACACGTAGTAAGTTTATCATATAGTTTTTTTTGTCATCGATTTTAACATATACCAGTAAAAACTAGTAGGATATAATTCTATCATTTTATATTAATAGATTATGTTTTTATTTGTAATAGTTCAAGCTCTCTTGATATTCCTTACTCTCCCTACGGCCCAGAGTACCGGCAAATGCAGGTGAAAGTTGGCTGGCCACAAAACTTTGTTTAAACCTGCAGTCCTGGTTCTTAAGGCCAGGAGTTTGCTATAGCACTACAGTGGCTACTACTTCTTACCATTATGACTAATATATAATATTTTCTATTTGCTTGGAATTGTGTTCAGAAGCCTTATTTTAAAATTCTTATATAAGTTAATTATATTAAGAAAAATACTTTCAATAGTAATACTTTAACAGATATGTGTACAGCTACTAAAATGCTTTTTTAATAAATTTTTTTATAATTTTGAAATTCAAATTTTATTTTATTTATATATTTATGGCCTTGCAAAATATGGCAGCTTATATAACTTTTTTTTTGTCGCTTAAAGTTTCTGTTTTTTTTATGCTGTGGTGCGTCTATGCAAGCAAAAAAAATTGTATAATAATGCTAACTTAGACATTTTTTTAAATATTTTTTATTAGGATTTCTACTTATAAATTAATTTACCCCTTAGTAACTTACTTCTCAAACTTAAATTAGAGTTAAGCCCATTGATTATTGTGCTAAAGTGAATTTTCATAGACATTTAGGGTCAAAAAGAGCATTTTGATTCCTAGCTGTTGTTATGGCGCTATGAGCAAGTACATACCTAAGTTAAAATGCATTCAATTAATCAGAGAATACTTAAATCGTAAGAATTATTTGTTTATATTTTTTTTGTAATAGCTGAGGATAATATGAAAATACTGTACCCGCATTTGCAACTTAAGCAAGCTGACTAGTTTTACCCTAGATATCTAAAAAGAAGTAATTCATTTAATACTTAATTTCTCCTATGATGTCATACTTGAATGATATGTTTGATGTATATTGCATAAAACTAGATTTTTTCCTATAATTCTTGGACTGTCATATGAATTCAAAGTTTTGTAAGTAAGACTTTATCCTTAAACAAAAATTTGCAACTTTGCCGATGGTTGCGATATAGAAGATTACAAA
>BMAO01020516.1:0-18179 GCA_019973975.1 Trichonephila clavata
TCTACACAGTAACTGTACCCCCGAAACAAGTATAACTACTATATACTTAACTATATTTCACAAATGTGCGCAAATCTTAAAAATAATACAGTACTCTACACCAATGAAACAAGTATATTTACTATATACTTAACTACATTTCACAAACAACAATACTAATAAATTGCACATTTATACATCACACAAAACTTTAAAAATCCTTCTAGTCTCTCTCTTTCTAGTGTTTGCTAACTTTACCTAGTACGTAAATTCTTTACTACCAAAATTTTACATACATTAATCATAACAATAATCATAATCAATTGCTGCCCCGAGTATAATCTCAAAGAAAAGACTCACCTTTCTGTTTCGAATCACTGCCAAAATCTATGGCACACCTGGTCGGGAATATCACACTGAATACTCTTGACTTCCTTCAAAATCAACCGACGGAAATCAGGGTCTGTTTTCGGCTTTCCTCCGGTTGTTTCTTTCGTTGATTCACCCAACACGATTCACATACAGTAAAATGGACAGAAGGCTCTCCGGGAATTTTCCAGCAACAGGAACACACTTTAACGAATAGGATGGAGACACCACAGGAACTCAGGAGAAATTTGCGTTGTTTAAAGTTCTTTTATTTTTCTCGCACACACGGCTGGCATTTTCTCTCTTTGTTATTTCTTTTTTCTCAAAAATTAATTTAAATAAGAAAGGATTCGGGCACTTAGTTACTTAGCTAAATGCCGATCCCAGCTCACTGCCACCAATTTAATTAGCTGTAACGTCTTAGCACCACATTGAAAATGTACGCTAAGCTGATTATTAAAGAATCTCTCGTTGTATTCTATCAGCCGTCTTTCCGGAGTCTCTTTGCTCCTTCCTTCGTCAGCAGGCCTCTCTCTTGGGTATCTCTCGTGGGAGTCTGTCCGGAGTCTCTTCCTTCGTCCGCAGGTTTCAATTCCGGGAATCTCTCGTGGGAGTCTATCACGAGTCTCTCAGGAGTCTTCCCTCTCTTTCTGAAGTCCACTCTTTTAAACTCTAGGGGCGGGTTCACTCCACGCCCCTCATCAATCCCCATTGGCCGACCTCAGGGTTTTGCACCCGGCACCAACGGTCTTGCACGTCATCCATTCGTGCAGAGATGACAAAAGTCCGGTCCCTCTCAAAGGTTCCCGGCGACAAGGGCCCGGCTGACATCTGGCACTTCAAACACCTCGCCGCCGCCAGCAGAGGCGCCAGCAGCATTCAAGACGTACAATCACTGCCCATGAATAGAAATAATGCAGCGATGCCTAGCCATAGTGTCCCCAGACACACCGTCGCCGACGGTCCAGCTGTCTGATACAACACAATGCAGCTAAAACACGTTTTCTCCAGCTGTGGAAATGTTTATGAATAGAGGCGCTTTCTCCATTGTGACGACGTCACAACTCCTTCCCCTGAAAACGTCCATTTCACTGGACTGCTCTGGTCCAATGTTGGGTCCGTTCTTATGACTGACTCAAAAAAAGAATGTCTTAACAATGAGATCAACTAGGACAGCAATCCAATAATAAAAAAAACTCAAAAATATGATAATAAGTAAATCCAAAATTCATAACATTTTACACACTTTACAATAAAAATTTAAATTTCTGATCTTGGATTCTTTTCTTAATGTTACATCTTATCTTAAAAAATTTGAGTTTTAAGTGAATAAGTTAAATGCTAACATTTTACTAATATTACTATACGTTAAATCACACGTAACTACTGTACTATACATCTATGTGCTTACACTTGGCTGAGAGACACAAAAGATTTTCAGTACACATAAATTTTTGTTCCCACCATATACACACAATACAGTAATATAGTAATATAGACACAAAAATACAATAAAAAGGTAAAATTAATTAATAGGAAATTTTTAAATGACTGCTTATTCCAGTCTGTTTAATCCAATGACATTTCCATATAACTTTCTTTAATTAAAGTAAATGATTTTTTAAATTACAAAAAAAACTGTAAATACAAACATTTGGAATTATTTGGGCTAAACAACATTAGTTTAAAGATAAATTTCCATCTTAGCACTTTGCACACTTTCTCACAATATTTATAACAAGCTATTCCACAATTCATTATCTTTCCTACTACAACGTTGGGTAAAGTGGTAATTATGGCACTATCATTAAAAATACAATTAACCTCGTACTTCCTCAGCTCACGAAATGAACTCACTACATCTCTATTATGTACACGTAAGAAACTTTCCCACTGCTCTACTTTACCTTTGGTCGGTATGAATTCCGATCTCACACTCCTCAACCCTTTTATACTAAGTCTATTTGCTTTACACGATTTTTCCAAATTTGCGCCAAGATGTCTATATTAACCAATCGACGTAAAGCAAAACTGCGGTAACCGTTCCAAAACCTGAGTAATTAATTTACATCCATAAGAAGATGCGCATATGATCTTAAAACTCCTCTTTCTAATGTAAATGCCAAATGGCATTACGTATGCGGCATACTTCTGATATCTCAGCATGAGTGAACGACGAAAGTACCACTTCCACAAAGCTTAACAAAAGATGAATCTTGGCTCGCGTCACCTGGTTCGAACGCCTATACTTAGTACACGTGTACGAGTATCGATTCACTTCTCTAAACTTAACAGCGGACAATGTACGGTTGAACTGCCCCATCTCGATTACACTCACATCCCTACGATACCCCAAACTCCTCTCCCAGAGTATTAATCAATCTCAGGTTTATCCAAAAAGTTTTAATTTTAAATGGTTTTCCTCTACTTAACTGGTTATCCCTCTGGATTAAAGAAATCGTCTCGGGATCTGGAGGAAACCTTTCTTTATTTCTATCAACGACCATTCGTAAATAGTTAATTCTATCCGGCGGTAATTTAAAGTGCAGTTGACTTTCCCTTAAAACACCCCGAAAGTCAAAATCCATAAATAGCTTTACCGAATAGGGGAATTCGGTTTCTTTCTCCATTCCCTCCGAGCTATTTTCTGTAACAAAATTTACAGATTTCGGCCTCCTACGATACAGTTTTACTAAATTTACACGATAAATTGCACTACGATCCCTTTTTCTGGGTAAATCGTAATTAAATTCTAAACTTGTCATTTTACCAACCCCTAACCAATTCTTATCAGTACCCTTTGAATTGGAGGGAATCAAACGCATTGTTGATTTATCTCCGACATCTTTCCTAACAACGGCGCACGCGTAAATTTCTTTCCCTTTCCTCTGTTCCGCTTTTATACTAGCCATTGTAGGGTTTTGAAAACTTTTATGACCTACTGTTAGGCCCGCTCCCCTTTCAACTGAGAGTTGACTAGCCTCCTTTTCATCATTCTTAATTTCACAACTCAATGTTGCAGGGATAGTAAAACCCGTATCTACTATCAATCCTCGAGAACTTACTCCTATGTCCTCATGATTTATTACTGGCTGTGCAACCGTCATCACAGCTGTAACACTCTCCTTAACTACCCTTGACCCCACCTTCCATTCACAATCACGAATTCCAAAATTATAGACTTCTTTCCCTTTCTCAAGCCTAGACAGTTTATCCTTCTCTTTTCCTACCCTTCTCACTTCGGACAAGGGATTAACACACGTGCGTTTCACCGGGGGGTCACAAATTTCAATTCTAACTTCAGAAGGCATGGCGGTTTTTTCACTTCTATCACCATCCGGATTACTCACCGGCCTACACTTTTTAATCGGTTCACTAACTTCCATGGACCGATTTCCTGACAAATAACTCTCCTGTGCGCAATTCGCGACTTTATCTTCTACTTTTAGATGAGATGCCCGTTTTTGTAACTTATCGCGGCGTACAGCTCTCAATCGTTCTAATTCTTGTTCCCTCATTAGTTTACGCTCTTCAAACCCCTTTAATTTTCAAGTTCCCGTTCCTTATTTTCACGTTCACGTTTTTCTTCCAAAACACCCTCCAACAAACATTCAACTAATTCTTCATTATAGTATTCACTCTGACAAATTCTATTCTTAATTTCTATCTTAAGTAAAGTATTATCGGCTTCGACTCCCAATTCTTTCGCCATTTCTACCAATACTTCTTTTCTTTGCCTTAATAAGTACGCCATGATGCACTAATACACACAAACCCCAAAACTAAGCTTAATTGTCCCAAAAATTATACAAAACTCAACGCACACTAGAAATACACTAGAACTAGACTTAACTATAATTCACAAAAATCCTAAAAACAAAGCAGTACTCTCCACAGTAACTGAAACAATGAAAGAAGTATAACTACTGTATACTTAACTATATTTCACAAATGTGCGCAAATCTTAAAAACAATACAGTACTCTGCACAGTAACTGTACCAACGAAACAAGTATAACTACTGTATACTTAACTATATTTCACAAAAACGCACAAATCTTAAAACAATACAGTACTCTACACAGTAACTGTACCCCCGAAACAAGTATAACTACTATATACTTAACTATGTTTCACAAATGTGCGCAAATCTTAAAAACAATACAGTACTCTGCACAGTAACTGTACCAACGAAACAAGTATAACTACTGTATACTTAACTATATTTCACAAAAACGCACAAATCTTAAAAACAATACAGTACTCTGCACAGTAACTGTATCAACAAAACAAGTATAACTACTATATACTTAACTATATTTCACAAATGTGCGCAAATCTTAAAAATAATACAGTACTCTACACCAATGAAACAAGTATATTTACTATATACTTAACTACATTTCACAAACAACAATACTAATAAATTGCACATTTATACATCACACAAAACTTTAAAAATCCTTCTAGTCTCTCTTTCTAGTGTTTGCTAACTTTACCTAGTACGTAAATTCTTTACTACCAAAATTTTACATACATTAATCATAACAATAATCATAATCAATTGCTGCCCCGAGTATAATCTCAAAGAAAAGACTCACCTTTCTGTTTCGAATCACTGCCAAAATCTATGGCACACCTGGTCGGGAATATCACACTGAATACTCTTGACTTCCTTCAAAATCAACCGACGGAAATCAGGGTCTGTTTTCGGCTTTCCTCCGGTTGTTTCTTTCGTTGATTCACCCAACACGATTCACATACAGTAAAATGGACAGCAGGCTCTCCGGGAATTTTCCAGCAACAGGAACACACTTTAACGAATAGGATGGAGACACCACAGGAACTCAGGAGAAATTTGCGTTGTTTAAAGTTCTTTTATTTTTCTCGCACACACGGCTGGCATTTTCTCTCTTTGTTATTTCTTTTTTCTCAAAATTAATTTAAATAAGAAAGGATTCGGGCATTAATTACTTAGCTAAATGCCGATCCCAGCTCGCTGCCACCAATTTAATTAGCTGTAACGTCTTAGCACCACATTGAAAATGTACGCTAAGCTGATTATTAAAGAATCTCTCGTTGTATTCTATCAGCCGTCTTTCCGGAGTCTCTTTGCTCCTTCCTTCGTCAGCAGGCCTCTCTCTTGGGTATCTCTCGTGGGAGTCTGTCCGGAGTCTCTTCCTTCGTCCGCAGGGTTCAATTCCGGGAATCTCTCGTGGGAGTCTATCACGAGTCTCTCAGGAGTCTTCCCTCTCTTTCTGAAGTCCACTCTTTTAAACTCTAGGGGCGGGTTCACTCCACGCCCCTCATCAATCCCCATTGGCCGACCTCAGGGTTTTGCACCCGGCACCAACGGTCTTGCACGTCATCCATTCGTGCAGAGATGACAAAAGTCCGGTCCCTCTCAAAGGTTCCCGGCGACAAGGGCCCGGCTGACATCTGGCACTTCAAACACCTCGCCGCCGCCAGCAGAGGCGCCAGCATTCAAGACGTACAATCACTGCCCATGAATAGAAATAATGCAGCGATGCCTAGCCCATAGTGTCCCCAGACACACCGTCGCCGACGGTCAGCTGTCTGATACAACACAATGCAGCTAAAAACACGTTTTCTCCAGCTGTGGAAATGTTTATGAATAGAGGCGCTTTCTCCATTGTGACGACGTCACAACTCCTTCCCCTGAAAACGTCCATTTCACTGGACTGCTCTGGTCCAATGTTGGGTCCGTTCTTATGACTGACTCAAAAAAAGAATGTCTTAACAATGAGATCAACTAGGACAGCAATCCAATAATAAAAAAAACTCAAAAATATGATAATAAGTAAATCCAAAATTCCATAACATTTTACACACTTTACAATAAAAATTTAAATTTCTGATCTTGGATTCTTTTCTTAATGTTACATCTTATCTTAAAAAATTTGAGTTTTAAGTGAATAAGTTAAATGCTAACATTTTACTAATATTACTATACGTTAAATCACACGTAACTACTGTACTATACATCTATGTGCTTACACTTGGCTGAGAGACACAAAAGATTTCCAGTAACACATAAATTTTTGTTCCACCATATACACACAATACAGTAATATAGTAATATAGACACAAAAATACAATAAAAAGGTAAAATTAATTAATAGGAAATTTTTAAATGACTGCTTATTCCAGTCTGTTTAATCCAATGACATTTCCATATAACTTTCTTTAATTAAAGTAAATGATTTTTAAAATTACAAAAAAAACTGTAAATACAAACATTTGGAATTATTTGGGCTAAACAACATTAGTTTAAAGATAAATTTCCATCTTAGCACTTTGCACACTTTCTCACAATATTTATAACAAGCTATTCCACAATTCATTATCTTTCCTACTACAACGTTGGGTAAAGTGGTAATTATGGCACTATCATTAAAAATACAATTAACCTCGTACTTCCTCAGCTCACGAAATGAACTCACTACATCTCTATTATGTACACGTAAGAAACTTTCCCACTGCTCTACTTTACCTTTGGTCGGTATGAATTCCGATCTCACACTGCTCAACCCTTTTATACTAAGTCTATTTGCTTTACACGATTTTTCCAAATTTGCGCCAAGATGTCTATATTAACCAATCGACGTAAAGCAAACTGCGGTAACCGTTCCAAAACCTGAGTAGTTAATTTACATCCATAAGAAGATGCGCATATGATCTTAAAACTCCTTTTTCTAATGTAAATGCCAAATGGCATTACGTATGCGGCATACTTCTGATATCTCAGCATGAGTGAACGACGAAAGTACCACTTCCACAAATCCAGTACCATGACCCACGAGGCCGTGCTTTTCTTCTCTACAAAACCTTCTCTTTTTAACAAAAGATGAATCTTGGCTCGCGTCACCTGGTTCGAACGCCTATACTTAGTACACGTGTACGAGTATCGATTCACTTCTCTAAACTTAACAGCGGACAATGTACGATTGAACTGCCCCATCTCGATTACACTCACATCCCTACGATACCCAAACTCCTCTCCCAGAGTATTAATCAATCTCAGGTTTATCCAAAAAGTTTTAATTTTAAATGGTTTTCCTCTACTTAACTGGTTATCCCTCTGGATTAAAGAAATCGTCCCGGGATCTGGAGGAAACCTTTCTTTATTTCTATCAACGACCATTCGTAAATAGTTAATTCTATCCGGCGGTAATTTAAAGTGCAGTTGACTTTCCCTTAAAACACCCCGAAAGTCAAAATCCATAAATAGCTTTACCGAATAGGGGAATTCGGTTTCTTTCTCCATTCCCTCCGAGCTATTTTCTGTAACAAAATTTACAGATTTCGGCCTCCTACGATACAGTTTTACTAAATTTACACGATAAATTGCACTACGATCCCTTTTTCTGGGTAAATCGTAATTAAATTCTAAACTTGTCATTTTACCAACCCCTAACCAATTCTTATCAGTACCCTTTGAATTGGAGGGAATCAAACGCATTGTTGATTTATCTCCGACATCTTTCCTAACAACGGCGCACGCGTAAATTTCTTTCCCTTTCCTCTGTTCCGCTTTTATACTAGCCATTGTAGGGTTTTGAAAACTTTTATGACCTACTGTTAGGCCCGCTCCCCTTTCAACTGAGAGTTGACTAGCCTCCTTTTCATCATTCTTAATTTCACAACTCAATGTTGCAGGGATAGTAAAACCCGTATCTACTATCAATCCTCGAGAACTTACTCCTATGTCCTCATGATTTATTACTGGCTGTGCAACCGTCATCACAGCTGTAACACTCTCCTTAACTACCCTTGACCCCACCTTCCATTCACAATCACGAATTCCAAAATTATAGACTTCTTTCCCTTTCTCAAGCCTAGACAGTTTATCCTTCTCTTTTCCTACCCTTCTCACTTCGGAAAAGGGATTAACACACGTGCGTTTCACCGGGGGGGTCACAAATTTCAATTCTAACTTCAGAAGGCATGGCGGTTTTTTCACTTCTATCACCATCCGGATTACTCACCGGCCTACACTTTTTAATCGGTTCACTAACTTCCATGGACCGATTTCCTGACAAATAACTGTCCTGTGCGCAATTCGCGACTTTATCTTCTACTTTTAGATGACATGCCCGTTTTTGTAACTTATCGCGGCGTACAGCTCTCAATCGTTCTAATTCTTGTTCCCTCATTAGTTTACGCTCTTCAAACCCCTTTAATTTTCAAGTTCCCGTTCCTTATTTTCACGTTCACGTTTTTCTTCCAAAACACCCTCCAACAAACATTCAACTAATTCTTCATTATAGTATTCACTCTGACAAATTCTATTCTTAATTTCTATCTTAAGTAAAGTATTATCGGCTTCGACTCCCAATTCTTTCGCCATTTCTACCAATACTTCTTTTCTTTGCCTTAATAAGTACGCCATGATGCACTAATACACACAAACCCAAAACTAAGCTTAATTGTCCAAAAATTATACAAAACTCAACGCACACTAGAAATACACTAGAACTAGACTTAACTATAATTCACAAAAATCCTAAAAACAAAGCAGTACTCTCCACAGTAACTGAAACAATGAAAGAAGTATAACACTGTATACTTAACTATATTTCACAAATGTGCGCAAATCTTAAAAACAATACAGTACTCTGCACAGTAACTGTACCAACGAAACAAGTATAACTACTGTATACTTAACTATATTTCACAAAAACGCACAAATCTTAAAAGCAATACAGTACTCTACACAGTAACTGTACCCCGAAACAAGTATAACTACTATATACTTAACTATGTTTCACAAATGTGCGCAAATCTTAAAAACAATACAGTACTCTGCACAGTAACTGTACCAACGAAACAAGTATAACTACTGTATACTTAACTATATTTCACAAAAACGCACAAATCTTAAAAACAATACAGTACTCTGCACAGTAACTGTATCAACAAAACAAGTATAACTACTATATACTTAACTATATTTCACAAATGTGCGCAAATCTTAAAAATAATACAGTACTCTACACCAATGAAACAAGTATAACTACTATATACTTACAGTCGGTCGAATAAATAGTTGAGCACCGTGACCCTTTCAAAAAATGATTGAAAATGGAAAACGACCCTTTTTGAGTATCCCCTCAAAGCGTCTTGAACTTCTCTTCAATATCCATATCGAAACTTTTTTCAAATTCCTCTGAAAAATATTTTTGATGGAGGCGAGAAAATTTTTCAGCCCATCCCAGACGAATGATTTAAAACGGGGGGTAATCCACAAATGAAATGGAGACATGTCAGGGGGCGATACACAAATGAAATGGAGACATGTCAAGCTTGGTCAAAGCAGCGACCCATGAAATGTAGACAATGCAACGTTGGTATGTCGAGAAAAGACAGAATCCTTCCAATATGGGTGTGTATCTTGTTAGAAAATTGGGGACGACCCATCTCACGACTTTATAATCTTGGCGTGTCAAGAAAACACGGAGGTCTCAACTTGCAGCCAGCAGGCGAGTCCGATTTTTTGTGTCAAGTTTTTAAAAAGACGCATTCCAATTTTGGTGGATAATGTGGCCCGAAAAAAGGGGACCCAGTCGACATGCGACTCGGTCCCCCAATTTTCGGATTTTTGAAGATTTTGGCTAAAAACATTTACCGATAAGACTTGCAGAATCTGCGAATTTCCAACATTACGCCAAATCCTGAAAGTCTTAACGAAAAACATTTAGCATTTACCTGTTGCCATGGAAATTCTTTTTCCGTCAAAACTGCCAGATTTGAAATATTCAATACAAACCCAAACCTGACAGTTTTAACCAAAAATAAAATTTCTAAACTCTTGACTGCATTCAGAAGCACTCTGATTTCTGGCTGCTAGCTGCTCGCCTTTTATATATTCTAGTGGGGTCACGTGAAACGATTCCTATTGGTTGACGCTTTACAACCTTGACACTAATCTTTAACGTATCTTTGTGCATCTTTTTAACACACGTTTTAAAAGAGAAGCCCTCCAACGTTGGCACCTTCCTTAACCCAAAAAAGGGGGACCAAGTCGACACAAGAGTCGACTCGGTCCCCCTTTTTCTGGGCCCATGGGCATTTTTACAGTTCAATATTTACAGTTTAGTCCAATATTTACAGTCCAATATTTACAGTTCCATATTTTAATTTTTCTCACTTACTCTACCAGATCAGCCATCTGTCTGTTGCATTCGGCGTGCAGCTTTTTAAAGTTTTGCAGGTATCTGGCAAAACGGTATGACTTTACCATAGTGCACTCGGAAATGTCAGAATATTCATGCACCTCATCGTGCAGGTGATCTGGTAGAGCACGATCGTTCAAGTCCTGAAACTTTGGCAAAGTTTCCAAATTTATTGTAAAGATCCCCAGCTGCTCAAAAATTTTACGCTGGTCCGACCCTTTGACAACGATGAGTCCCTGATTTCCTTGCGCCAGGTGGCAAAATTTGCCCCTGACGCAAAAGGACAGGTATTCCAGTGGCACAGATCCAGGGATGTGGCTCTTCAAACTGAGGCGCTCGTTAATAAAACGGTTGGCCCGACAGTCTTTCGAGGTGGTAATTAGGTTGCAGTGATCCACCGTAATACAAATTACTTCTGGGTCCTTTCCATCCTCCGGAATCGTGGCAATGGACAATTCGATTGGTACAGGCTTGCCTCCATGATGAAATACATTAGCATGGGCGAAGAAGGCTAGTTGAGACATGTTGCTTTGAGAGAACTCTGAGAGAGAATGTCTCTGTCTGCTGATGTCTCGCCTTTTATACTCTTTAGGGTCACGTGAATCGATTCCTATTGGCTGATACTCTCCAACATTGAAACCCTATCCATATCATGAGGCATCTATATATATTGGATTACTGATCCAACATTGAAACACTATCCATATCATGAGATACATATTGACTGATTCTATCCAACATTGAAACACTATCCAATATCATGAGATACCTATTGACTGATTCTATCCAACATTGAAACACTATCTATATCATGAGATACCTATTGACTGATTCTATCCAACAGGACCATGCAAAAACTACACGTGCCATCAGGCACCTTTCGATTGATTCTATCCATCCTTGGTAGAAATCTTGTGGCCTCTTTTTAACACAAGTTTTAAAAGAGAAGCCCTCCAACGTTGGCACCTTCCTTAACCCAAAAAAAGGGGGACCGAGTCGACTCTTGTGTCGACTCGGTCCCCCTTTTTCTGGGCCCATGGGCATTTTTACAGTTCAATATTTACAGTTTGATATTTACAGTTCGATATTTCAATTTTTCTCACTTACTCTACCAGATCAGCCATCTGTCTGTTGCATTCGGCGTGCAGCTTTTTAAAGTTTTGCAGGTATCTGGCAAAACGGTATGATTTTACCATAGTGCACTCGGAAATGTCAGAATATTCATGCACCTCATCGTGCAGGTGATCTGGTAGAGCACGATCATTCAAGTCCTGAAACTTTGGCAAAGTTTCCAAATTTATTGTAAAGATCCCCAGCTGCTCAAAAATTTTACGCTGGTCCGACCCTTTGACAACGATGAGTTCCTGATTTCCTTGCGCCAGGTGGCAAAATTTGCCCCTGACGCAAAAGGACAGGTATTCCAGTGGCACAGATCCAGGGATGTGGCTCTTCAAACTGAGGCGCTCGTTAATAAAACGGTTGGCCCGACAGTCTTTCGAGGTGGTAATTAGGTTGCAGTGATCCACCGTAATACAAATTACTTCTGGGTCCTTTCCATCCTCCGGAATCGTGGCAATGGACAATTCGATTGGTACAGGCTTGCCTCCATGATGAAATACATTGGCATGGGCGAAGAAGGCTAGTTGAGACATGTTGCTTTGAGAGAACTCTGAGAGAGAATGTCTCTGTCTGCTGATGTCTCGCCTTTTATACTCTTTAGGGTCACGTGAATCGATTCCTATTGGCTGATACTCTCCAACATTGAAACCCTATCCATATCATGAGGCATCTATATATTGGATTACTGATCCAACATTGAAACACTATCCATATCATGAGATACCTATTGACTGATTCTATCCAACATTGAAACATTATCTATATCATGAGATACCTATTGACTGATTCTATCCAACAGGACCATGCAAAAACTACACGCGCCATCAGGCACCTTTCGATTGATTCTATCACTCCTTGGTAGAAATATTGTGGCTTCTTTTTAGTACAAGTTTTTAAAAGAGATGCTCTCCAACGTTGGCACCTTCCTTAATCCAAAAAAAGGGGGCCGAGTCGACACAAAAGTTGACTCGGTCCCCCTTTTTTGGGCTCCATGAGCAATTTTTTTTACTCTACCAAAGCTAAAACTTTGGAGCTCCATTCCGCCTGCAGCTTGTTGAACTGCTGCAGGTATTTTGCAAATTGAAACGATTTCAGCATGGTGCAATGAGACACGTCCCCTTCTTCGTGGAGGTCATCATGCATGGGGTTGGGAAAGGTTCCATCACAAAGGGTGTTGAATTTGGGCAGCATCTCCAGAGCCATGGTGGAGAGTCCCAACTCTTTGAATGTTTTTTGCTGCTTTGGGCTTTTGACTACGATGAGGCCTTTTCTACCTTGGGACAGCTGGTTAAACATGCCCCTCACGCAATATCGCAACCATTGCGCCGGCACACTCTTGGGCAGCGGGCGCACCAGACGAAGACGGGCGTTTTTGCAGGCATTGGAACGCATGTCTTTGGGTGTGGAGGTCAGGTCCTCGTGGTTCACCGTAATGCAGAGCACTTCGGGATCACTGCCATCCCTGGGAATGGTGGCAATCGATAGCTCGATGGGCACTGGTTTGCCCAGGTGGTGCAACACGCTAGCATGGGCAAAATAGGCGGGTTGATTCCACATGTTGCTGAGAGAGAATAGTTCTCCTGGCTAGAGGCTGGCGTTATATATGCTCGAGGAGCGTGACGTCAACTGGCATTCCATGTGCCAAGGCCTTTTGATGCGAGCGCTCCACGTGTTTTTCCAAAGCCCGTTTCCAAGGTTGGGGCATCAGCAGACGCCAAGGGAGGTGTTTATCTCGATGCATTTCCCAATCATCCAACCACGTTAATAATGTCACGTACACATCCACCAAACGCGTGCATTGCGTGAGATTCAACGCGTACGCCTCCTTATTGTGGGGTTGATACGCCTCCCAAACTCGGCGAGACGGGGGACGACCCAATTGAAAAAATCTCAACTCGACTCCTGGATCCCACGTCAAATCCAAATGACTCGTAAACACGACCACTGTTTTTCCAAACGACCGAGGAACGTGCACACCAAAATTGGGCTCAAAAATAATGGTGTAAGGATAGTCTTGCTCGAAATATGTAACTCGATCCGGCCACCGACCCAGATTTCCAAAAACAATCGTAGTGCGAGAACGACACTGGTCCAATAAATTTTGTACCGAAACCATTTTTTTTACATCCTCTTGTGTAATGTGTCAAGGTTGGTATTTTTTTGGACAAAAAAATCAGACTTGTTTCCATAAAACAATTTTTTTTATTTACAAAAAATTATGTACAAAAAAAATGTACAAAACAATCATTATTTACAAATATTACATACACAACTGCCAAGATTTATTTGCAACACAAATTTAGAGGTTCTGTCACTTTAAACCCAACAGTGTATCTTTTCATAGGGTTCATTCTGGGCATTGTCAAATCCAGGGGTGCTTCCGCTGCTCCATGGCCAACCCCTCTTCAAAATGGTCCAAAAACGATATAATGTCATTATTTGGATCAAAGAGGGAAGGCACCGTATGAATCAGCTGGGGTTCTTGTGCATGGGCTGGGGGGGCTTCCATCACTTGTTCAGGCACCAAGCAGTCTCCAAATACGTTTGACATTAAATGGTCAAACGAGGTCTCCACAGGTGGATCTGGAAACTGGATCTGCTGAGGTGGAAACTGGATCTGCTGAGGTGGAAACTGGACGGTGGGGGATCTGGGAAACTGATCTGTGAGGTGGAAACTGGATCTGCTGAGGTGATTGAGACAAAGGTGGATCTGGAAACTGGATCTGCACAGGTGATTGAGACAAAGGTGGATCTGGAAACTGGATCTGCACAGGTGGCTCTGGCTTACGAGTCTGCTGAGGTAATCGAATCTGCACAGGTGGCTCTGGTAATTGAATCTGCACAGGTGGCTCTGGTAATTGAATCTGCACAGGTGGAATGGACACGGGTTGAGGAGCAGCCAAGGCAGGTCTGGCAATCATCACAGGGGGTCGTACGACCGGTGTAACGAGTGTTTTGTGGGATTTTTTTGGAATCCTAAAATGTTTCTTGGAGGGAGGATACACCTCTTCCTCCAAAGGTCGCTTGCTCGTCTCACCATGAGCCGGGGTCGGAGGAGGCAGTTTGTAGGCTTTTTGGTCATATCGGTTCACCTTTCGGAAATCCCCCAGGTTGAATCCGCTCTGAACGAGTTGAGGAAGAATGGTTTCGGGAATAATGTCCACCCCAAATACGGTCTTTTGCACTGTGAGTAAAATGTAATGAGTTCCTGCCGGGATGGGATACGCCGTATGGGGCTCCAACACTTTGCGATGATAGAGCATTTGGTCAAATGGCTCAAAACTCCTCCTATACAGATTGAGTTTGCTTTGATGCTTTAAACTGGAGGAGGGCAGTTCGTACATTAGCATGGGCACATGGGTTGTTTGGATCAAATGAATCTCACCCGGTTTCACGGTGCGAAATCCAAAGGTAAATCCAGTTTTTACGATGTACATGTTTTCGTACAGGAATCCCATCCGTTTGTCCGTATTCTTCAGCGGTCGATCGGGATTTCTCATTAAGCCTTGCGACACCTTATCCCACGTCATCTCATCGGGTTCAAAGGGATTTTGGATCCTCGCCGCCAACACGGCCCGCTTGAAATTGTCCATATACGATCGTCTGCAATGCCAACTATCGTTACAAAACATGACAAACACACGTTTCGTGGCCATCTCCTGATACAGGATGAATGCTTTGACCAGGCCCTGTCGAGCTGCATATTCCAACGTCTCGATTTTCTCAGGTAAGGTCACTGGCACCACGGTGCTGGATAGGTGCTCTGGGAAGGCATCGATTGCGTCCATGCTGCTGGCGAGTCGAGAGACGACTGATTTGAAGCGTCCCAACGAGCTCTCCTTTTATACGTTTCAGACAGGATGTGGGCGGAGCTTGCAGTCACCAATCTTGCTCACGAATGAAAAATGGGATTGATGGGTTGATGCAAGATGGCGCACATGCCTTGCACGGCTACCCAACGATGACAATGTATTTCGTTACAAAAGGGACATTCCCCCTGTTTCGTTCGTTGGCATTTAACAGCATCACAGGGATCATTTTGAACGGACTGGCTGAGCTCCAATTCGCTTGAAATTCTTTAAATTTGAGCTTGGATTGATGATCCGTCACACAAATGGTACCGACATTGAGGTAATGCAAATATTTAAATAGTTCGTTGGGACATTGCCGATCCAAGGCATACGAGACGACACCGTTGGTGAGCGTGAATCCCTCATCTCGGAGACACAACACGGCCAAACCTTGGCTGTGAAAAAACACTTGAGCCGACACTTGAGACGTGGGAATCAATCGATGGGCATACGGGGGTCGCCTGGGTCTAAAATCAGGTCTACGATAGGGTGGTCTGAAATCGGGTCTGCGATACAACCTAGGATCTCGGGGCCCATTCTCGTTTCGTCGAAAAATCTCGTTGAATGATGGAAGCTACCTTTCTCACAGGTGAATCTGCCCGTCGCTTTGGTGAATTTGACCTTTGCCTTGGGGAATCCATCTTTCGCTTTGAGGAATCCATCTTTTTTACAGGTGAATTTGACCTTTGCTTTGGTGAATCCATCTTTCGCACAGGTGTAGTCTATCGTATGCACAGGTGAAGCTACCTTCCGAATAGGAGAAGAAAAATTGGTTCAGGTGCAACAGGTGATTCCACGGAATCAGAGGATTCTTGAAATTCCATTCGTTGTCGAGACTCAATGAATTGTTCAGGTACCATAGGTGGTTCAGGTAAGATTCATAAATCATGGAATCCTCTTGAGATGGCTCATGGGATGGAGAAGCCACTGGAGTGGGTGGTAAAGGTGAAACAGGTGCTGGTAAATTGAACATGTCAATAAATCATCATACTCTGGAGAAGAATCCATTGTGAACGATTAAGTAGGATGAGACGCGTGCAGTATTTGTACTCGTCTTACAAAAAATATTGAAAGCTTAAAAAAAAAAAAAAAAAAATTTTTTTTTTTTTTTTTTATAACGTTGGCAAGTTTTCGAATAAGGTTGGAAAACCTTTTGAACAAGGGTTCTCCAAACATGATCTAAGTAGAATGATTACGAGAGAACGTTGGCAGGTCGTGGTAACCTTGGTACTCTTTTCCATCGCCATGGGTTAATCATTTTGAGCTTTCGTTGGCTCTGAATCATTCTTTTCAATATTTTATCTACGACCAATGTACTTTGCAATTTATTTTTCAATGTATTCATTTCTGTGTTTAACTCGTGTTCTTTGGCTTTCCACTCGTTTTCTTTGGTTTCCCATATTTATTTTTCAACTAATGTATTTTCCAATTTAAATTTTAATATCATTATTTCAGCGTTCAACTCATTTTCTTTTGTTTTCAACACGTCCTTTTCCTCTTTCAACAAGTCTCTTTCCTCTTTCAATATGTCTCTTTCCTCTTTCAATATGTCTCTTTCCCTTTGAATGAGGTCGCATTTCGCATTCATCTCGCTGAGTTTGGACCTTAACAAGACTTTTTGGTCCATGGCCCACTCTTGCTTTATCTTTTTAATTTCATTCATCATGTTTTTGTTGTTTGCGGACAATACATACATTTCGTCTCGGATCCGTTGAAACAAACATTCACCCCTCTGGTTTCCCTCCTTTAAATACAATTTTGTGTTACCGTAGAGCGTCACGTACAGAGGAGTCTCTTCCCCTGTCACCTGGTATTGGAAAGGAAACACGCAATTTAAAAATTTAAATCCCGTCACGTGAATTGGTACATTCCATTTCAAATGACCCCACGCGTCTGGTAAACATTTGATCCCCTTGTCCCAACTGGCCACATTTTTATTTCCAGCTGTTCCAGCAGTAATCTTTCCATTCTCCTGGAAAAAGCGTACAGAGAAAGGCAATACTATGCGCGTGCAAGGGTCGATTCATGTGGAAATGGGACCATTGTTCCGGATTCATTAATTTTTCGGGAATTTTACCCCCGTCACACGACGATTTGGGTTGGCTCACGTACACAATGGTCCGAACCAAATGAAAGGCACTCTGAATCTTGACACATTTCTTGGCCCGACCAGCAGAGGGAAATTCAAATTGAACTTTACCCTTCCAAATCTCTTCAAACGCACTTTCTTGCTCACACGCCAAAATCATGTGTCGATGCTGTATTTTACCCCTCTCTGTCTCTAATCCATCGCAGAGACACCAAAAGGGTAAAATGACAAATTGATTCCGAATCATTTCCATTTCCTTACAAAACGTATCAAAAATGTTGTGTTTGACCATAATGTGAAACCATACCCAATCTCCTTTCAAGTAGCGCTGAATAATCCCCACACATCTTTGCCCAAGCCATTGTTAAATTTATTCCCTCTTCCCATAAGTCGGGTTTCTCAAAGATTGAATCATAAAAATTGTCCCTCAATCTGGGACGACCGTACATTTCACGAGGTATCGGTTGAAAGTACCTACACCCACATACTTCTGGCACCCTTTCTCTTCTTCCGTCTCCTCCTCATTCGTCCGAGAATACCCAGACATCTTTGGCTTCCTTTGCGAAACGTTCCAAGC
>BMAO01020517.1:0-18201 GCA_019973975.1 Trichonephila clavata
AAGGGTGCGGTGGCATGCCTGGCAAATCCAATGAGCTCAAAACCTCTGCTGAATAATTTACAGCTTCGTTGGTATCGCAAACTGCATCGATAGATTTGTATGACCTCAAGTCCCCTGGCAACAACTGTTCCTACTGAATATATCACAAAATTTCAAAAGAATCGATCTAAAAAAAGCCGTTTCATTTATCTCGTGTCACTTATTTGAAATAATGATGACGAAGTAAAAAAGATTTCGTTTTTCGCAAATATTTTAGATATTTTGTTTTATAAACGTGAAATATATGAATTTTTGAATTAAGGATATGTACAAAAAAATGGGGGGGGGGATTTCCACTCGCCAATATGGTGATTTTTGATTTGCTATAGATACCCATTTTGCTATTGTAACCCATGAGCAGAATGATCTGGACCGGGGAACAGAGTAAAGTGACACATCAGGCACGAAACCGATTTTCGACGCTAAGCGAAATAAACGGCGAAATAAGCAACACACAGGGGCCAAAAAAATTACGCGTTTTAATGTTTTTAATTAATATCTTTTCAACTTTTTGCAGTATTGGAATGAAAAATAGTTTACGTCCTATTCTCAGACCTACTGAATATACGCCAAAAATTTCATAAGAATCGGTCTAATCGTTTCGGAGAAGTTTGGTTACAACACTGTGACAGGAGAATTATATATTAGATAATTATTATATATATATATATAATATATAATATATATATATAGATATATATAGATATAGAATGCCTAAAACTAGCCAGCCTTAGAACGTTCTTAATTCATAACAACATGATTTAAAAGAACGTGGAACGTAACTCCTTTTTACTCTACAAGTATATTACTTCGTATGGTTTTACACGATGTTTCATGTAATTATAAAACGTGTAAAATAAAGTGGGATGCAATACGAACACTATTATACAAGGTGATTCATTCCCAAACCGAAAAACTTGCAGAGGGTGTAGGGGTACAGACACAACTTGAAACCACATAGGAATGCAAAGTTCCAATGCCGTAGTTGCGAGCTATGATGCAAAGAAGCAGAGAAAAAAGAACAGAAACAGCAACACATTAATGAAACAGAAAATATTTATTGAAAGGTTGTACTAAAACAGGTGTTCGAAATTACGACCACAAGAAATTTCAAATGACATGACAGTGGTGCTGCAAGAAATTCCTTACATTCTCGAAAAATTCCTGGAATGTCACGTGTCCTTCCTTCAGTTGTAGGTATTCAACGACGATGAGATTTTCAACTGAAGGAAGGGACGTCTCGTACCGATACTTTTCATGTGACCAGAGCCAGACTACCATCACATTCTGTTCATTCTTGCAAAGGTCGAGTGATATGGAACACCCCTGTTCCAGTAACATTCCTGGCAACTGCTGAGAAGCGTGCCATTACAATTTTCAACTCCATACATGATCAGCACATCGACAAGTTTTTCGTTTGAATGCAAGTTTCTTCTACTACCGCGGGAAACGGATCGCAAATGACGACTTCCAGCAGGATCTGTTTCCCTAAACCTTCCGTTCAGCACCATCTATCGCAAGACTGCCTGGAGTGATCTTCCAGAACGTTTGGAATTCCAGCAGGGTGGCTGTCAGGCCGGCCAGGCACTTATGATCACGCTTACCTCTTTGGTACAATCTCTACGTATAAACACCTCTTGTCGTTCAACCTTCCAATAAAAAAAATTTCTGTTCCATTAATGTGTTGCTGTTTCTGTTCTTTCTCGGCTTCTTTGCACTATAGCTTGCAACTACGGTATTTGCAACCCTGCATTCCTATGTGTTTCGAGACGTTTCTGTGCTCTCTACACCCGGGGTGGGCATTAAGACGAACGCGATCGACCAGTTGACCGCCAAGGAATTTTGAGGTGGCCGCCTGAAGATTAACATTTAGTAATTGTACACCGTAATGTTCAAGATTGATGACAGTTTTGGCGCACACAAAGGGGGGGATCCTAGGGGTCCGGACCCCCCAAACCCCTTTAGTTTTTCTGATGATGATAATCCTACATATATCTAGCGTAAAACTTAATTAAGGGCTTGTAATTAACAATTTATTTTATTAGTTAATGCTAATTATTAATTCAATAATCTATTTTTTACTGTTTTTGTCAACAAAATCGACAAAATCAGAAGAATAATTGGTTTTGTCTTGAGGTAAGATATGAATCGGGGGACTTTCGACCATGGACCCCTCTATCCCCCCTGAAAATTTTTTGTGCGCAATCTGGTTGACAGTATGCAGACTAATTCTTCTAGTGACTCTAACTACGAGAACTAACTTTAATAGAAATGTTCTTTTTTAATGTATTCTGAATTGTTTTCGTAACAAATGTAACATTCGATATATATTATATTTGTGGCTATTATCACATTTATATCTTGCGTTTTGCTTAAACACAGTTTTATAAATGTTTTTATGTAGGTAAGTGCATATTCCGTATTTATTATTGTTAGAATAAATATTGTAGACTTTTTCTGTTAGCTCACCACACCTACGCCACTGGGTAAACCGCAACACCTTTAAAAAATTAGATGTAGTTCCGTACTCTGAAAAGTTTGCCCACCCCTGATCTACACATTCTGCAAGTTTGTCGGTCTGTTAGTATTAAGGAAAAAATCTTACCATATGCAGTCGACTCTCGATAATTCGTAGTTTGAAGGGGTCATTGTAAAACTTCGTATTATCAAGAGATCGAATTAACAAAAGGGTAGGAAAAAACTCCCAAAATACATGAAGAGAAATTTTTTCTAACACATTTAAATTTGAAACTATGTAATAAAACAAAAATTAAATATATGTATAAAACTATTTTAAAGTATTTTTAAAAAGTACATATTATACAGTATAAATAGTATACAGGAGTTAAATGTCCTATATTAAAAGAATACATTCATGTATTAAAAAAACTACTATTAAAATAATACATACTGTACATAATTAATTTTTTTGACTAAAAAAATTCTATTATCTTATTTTTTTTTTATTTTATGGCATTCAATCTAACGTTGCCAATAGATTATTCTAGAATAAATGAAGTTTTAAAAACGTCCGTATCAGCATGATTTTGGAGGGAAAAGTTGCGTAGTTTGTTTGGTGACACTTTAGCTTCTGTCACAGTTATCAGTCAATTCTGATGGTCATCAAAGGGGCTACGTTACAGGGGAGACAAGCAGAGACAAAATAACACAAAACATGTAAGCTCCAACCTGTTTGCTACAGGACTCTACATGATAGTGTTTGAATTGTCGAGAGTTTTATTAAATCACTTGGAATTATCGCGTATTGTATCCTGGCCAGCCACAGATTTTACTTCGAAATACTGAGTGTACCAAAACGTATTGTATCAGTTCGAAATATCAAGAGATTTTCTAGGGGCTGAGCATATACTTCGAATGAGCGAGAGGTTCGTATTATCGAAGGTTTGAATTAATGAGAGTCGATTCTATTACAGCCCAAACAAGTCAGACTTGTCGAATCTAGGGAAAAAAGATACAATTTTTGGAAATTTCTTAGGAATATATAGATATATTTTACTTTAACGTTTAAAAGCGCACAACTACGTTAGATAATCTTGGATTTTCCTTCATATTTTCAATAGTTTACTGCGCAAAGAATAACAACGTAACCAATGGAATTAACAGAGTGAAAAAAAAATTTAAAACTTCGTATCGTGAGGCTGTTAGAATAATTTTTTTATGGAAAACGTATTTTTGATAAAGAATTGCACACCATAGTGGAGCTGTTATACGGGGCAATTAACTATCAACTGGGAGGGTGACAAAAGTTTTTTGACATTTATGGTCCCATCTTTTCCCAGAAGAGGATACAGATTTCGAACCTTTGCTGGACAAAAGGGCACGTTCGGTCTTTTCGAAGTTATTGAAATAAAAAATAACCGAGAAAAATAAAATCTGTCATTCTCTTTCATTCAACCACCTCTGAACAAACTTCCGATCAAGGTCCAAGCCAACTTACAGTTTTCAAGAGTGACTTTTATCTACAGTCAATCAATCAACAAAACCAAGGAATGTTGCCATTTATAAGAAAATAAATAACATTTCGAACAAATTTTTCCCATTTTAAATGTTTTCTGTATTTTACTTTAAAAGATCTCTCTCACGAGCCACTTTGCATAGGAATTTTTTAGAAACCTTTTCGAGTCTATTCCACTCCTTGCCTTTTCATTATTTTGAGTAAAACGATACCAGAGATATCAGTTGGAGGAACATAGGCTTAGAATAAATGGAAAAATTTTAACTATTTGAAGCCAGTAACAGACGATTTCCCGACTTTATGCTTACGCATGTCCGGGGCCCCTATAGCTTTGGGCCCTGTATCATTGATACGGTGGTAGTCTATTTATCTTTTAAGTTATCTTTCAGATTTTTTCGTAATTCCGTAAAGTATGTAATTCTGAAGAAGTTTGTCAACAAAGGGCCATTACAAATTTATCAACTTTTATTCGCTCAAATGTTATCAAATTTGGGGAGTAGTGCTAATTGCCACTGAGAACTGCACAGCATGCAGCACGCGGCAGGGCCGGATTTACGTATGGGCTTAATGGGGTGCAGCCCAGGGCTCCCGGGCTATAGGGGGCCCCGTTTCCCGGTGAAGATAACAAACAGAAAAAGATGCTTACAATCAAAATAGTAATAAAATAAAATAAACCAGTAAAAAAATACAAATCAAAAACTAAAATACCCGAATTATCATATAAAATTTATTTTTATTTTCGAGAGCAGAAGAGCAATTTACTTTTGTTCTTCCGCTCTACCACCGAATATGTAGAATCTAATAATTAATAGACAGAGGCTGTATCATAGGATGCCGCCGACGAGCATCGAGCATTTATACAAACGTAGTGGTACTATTTCTGTAGCCATTTATTTTTTTGCAATATTAATTCTAAGTTACAACAATATACTGATTTGATGCTGTGTCCTGTGCATAATACTCGAAATTAAAAGATACGTAGGTATCTGTTTATTCAAGTTTCAAGTAAAGTAAGTACCAAAACACCGTTCTAAATTATTTAAGTAGGGAAATATTCAAGTTATGATTAGGTATTTTCTGTATTTTCAATTTTTCAAAGATTGAAAACATCAGGATTTCCCATAAATATGTATGTTGTCTTAAAATTTGTGAGGAGTAACTTAATTACTTCTACATTCACAGGATAAAAAAATAATAATTTTATGTGAATTATGGAGATTTCCCACGAATATTATGGATAAAAGTAAAGTGCTCTGGATTTTCGTAATAAATCGTTTTTTTTTTAAAGTATAGGTAGCAACAGCAAATACAGGATAGCAACGAAAAACAATATTTATTTAAAATGGGACAAATAATTCTAAAGTTTATTTTTATAAAAAAAAAAACCTTTAAACTAATGGGCCAGTAAATAATAATAATCAGCGTTTTAGGTTTTAGCGAGTATAGACAACGATTTTTTAAAAAAAATAAACTAGGTACTTTTTTTTAATTATCTCAGAAATATATCATATTGTTTTGTAAAAATTTGTTAGAATATTTTTAGTTTATAAGGACAGTTGGTTGTTTTATCGTAATTTTATGACCTAAATTTTAAATTTATTTGTTGGAAAATCAAGTCCTTAGTTAACAATATAAATATGCCAGGCAAAAAATATAAAATTGGAGAGGAAAAAAGAAAATTACTGTTAGATCGAGAAACAGAAAAAGTTAAATATTTCAAAATTTCAACTTTTTTTACAATGGAACAAAGTAACTAGCATGTAACAAACGCAGATACATTAACAAGGGAAAGGAACTTGGCCAAAGAAGGCGGTGAAACACTACAAGCAATTATTAATGTTGAAAATATGCAAGATCTCGATGACCAGCAGCCTTCTGAAAAAATATATTGTTCAGCCAGAGGACACCAGTAAATGCCCTGACTGAAAAGTGTTTACAAAATGTTGGGTTTGAGTTTAAGAAATACGTTGATGTGGTTCGCGACTTAAATCGCTAAATAATAATTTTATTGATTATATCCTTTCACATATATAAAATGAGTTACTTTCAAAATAAGAAAACAAAAGAGATCATTTTCGAATAATCATTTCATTGAAAAACTTTAAAATAGCCAAGTGCTGGAAAGATCTTTTTTGGCTATGTTATTCAACTAGTATTGGTAGTGTTTTTTGTTTGACCTGCAAATTTTTTTCCAAAACGAATTCTCAATGCACATCCGGCTTTTCTGATTGGAAACACGCAACAAGTTGTTTAGAAAATCATGAAAATTCTATTGAACATAAGAAATTCAATGTTAATTTGGTTGACACGAAAAGAAAATAAGTCTGTTTTACAAGGATTGGGGGGGGGGGGGGAGGCATGACTAAGAAAATTCATTTGGGAACTAGACTGTGTATTAGCAGTAATCCTTTAGGATGTTCAACCCTCAATGTAATAGCGCCGAATGAGCAGTCAATTCGAAGAAAATAGCCTTCGAAATTTTACTTAGCTTTAATACAATTAAGTTTTAATCAGCTCCAGGGATGCAGTTGCATAGGTGATAGCACACCTGCATTTCTCGCAATCAGTCAGGGTTTGAGTCACGCGGTAGACTTGCATTATTTTTTTAATTCATTTCATTTCATTATTTTAAAATTAAATAATTTTTCTTATCAAATATTTGATATAATTATAAAATAATTACAATAATAAAATATCATAAACAATTTTACATATTATAAAACTATTTTTTTCCATTGATAAAACTATATGTAACTATTTTACTTTTGAAATACAAAATAATTATATAAAATATTATTTAATATAATATATTTTTATAATAAATATTATTTATTATTAATTTTATAGTAATTAATATAATAATATATTATTATAATATATTTATAAAATATAATAAAATATTTATATAATTATAGTAATTGTTTCAGTTTTTAAAATATAAAATAATTATGTAAAATATTTTATAAACCTTTTTTAAATAAATTTATTCAATTGTAAAAATAATTAAATGAATTGGAAAAAAAACAAAGCTAGACAACTGCGCGACTCGAACCCTAACAGACGTGCACTATCATCTATGCCACTGCATTGCTAGAGCTGAATAAAACTTAATTGTATAAAAGCTAAGTATACATTTTGAAGGCTATTTTCTCGGAACTGACTGTATTCAGAGCTCTTACATTGAGGGTTGAACACCCTAAAGAAGTGCTACTATTACACCAAATCTCGTCCCCAAATGAATTTCCTTAGTCGTGCCCTCCTCTTGTTAGATGAACAGTTACAGGAGCAAATAAGAAAGATACAGAATATTATCACAATGTCCTCAAACGTGTCATTGCGGGAGTACAGTATTTAAATATAAGAGGTTTAGCATTTAGAGGTACGAAGGGTTCTCCTCACAATGATAATTTTATCGGTGCCCTGGAACTGCTAGCATAGAGTTCGACCCATTCATTGGGGAACATATTGAACAGCGATAATTACGAACCGAATAATCGTACGTTAATATCGTATTTATCAAAAACAATATATTAGCAAATAATCGAGATCATGGGCAAGCAAATTATTAAAACAATTATAACTCAAATAAATGACGGTGACACAAAGTACTATTCAATTTTGTTGGATTCAACAACAGATTTGTCCCAAAATGACCAAATTGCTATTGTACTACGATAATGCTTTCGGGGAAAAGTGTATGAAAAATGTGTCTCATTAGTTAAGATTAGTAGTCATACTGGCTTATACTTATTTAATTCTCTACAACAGTTTTTAGAAACAAATGTACTGCTATTGGATAATTGTCGAGGACAGTCATTTGACAACGCTGCCAATATGTCCGATAGAAAATAATGGTGTGCAAGCTCTTCCAAAGGAAAAATAATAAATTCGATAATTATGTGCCATGTGCTGCACATTCTCTTAATCTTGTTGGTGCAGAATCAGTTAAGGTTGGAAATGAAATCGTGAACTTCTTTGGTTTAGTGCAAAAATATATGTTTTCTTTTCTGCTCTGATCCATAATTGGGATTTTCTAAATCGCGAAATTAAACTGAAATTTACTTTAAAAAGTTTAAGTCAGACTAGATGGTCTTGTCACTACGATGCTGTTGAATCCTTAAAAGATAATTATAGTAATAGCATAAATATTCTTAAAACATTCAGATACAATGAAAATGAGAAAACTGATTTTCGAATAGAGAGAGCCAGTAAATTTATTTAATAAATTAACAAAACTCGAAACTGCCATTTTATTTATATTTTGGAAAAAAATTTTAGAAAGATTCAATTCACTTAACAAACAATTACAGACTCCTGGTTGGGACATCTGTGAAGAAAATAAGTTAATTATGCCATTAAAACGTTTATAAGCAATGCCCATGAGAATCAGATCAAAAACTATAGGAGTATCAAGACGAGACCAAAAAATCAAGTCCAAGTGTCGAAACAGAATATCGCGATGTGAACAAGGGACGAATTATTTCAAAATTTGCAGAGATAAATCGATAAAAAAAAGCTGTGTATGGGACAAAAGAATTTAAAAGGGACGTGCTTATTGTTGCGTTAGATAAGCTAATCCTTGATTTAAATAGAAGAAGTCAAATATATGCAGAATATTGTAAAAAATTAAAATTTTTGATGGATTTGCAAGATCAAAGTAAGGAGAACGCCGTTTCGAAGAGTGTATGCCCTACTCTATTGATTACTATTCAAATGACGTTGACCAACATTTAGAGACCAACCAAAACTGAGCTAGAGTCCTACACCTGTAAGGACATGTTCAATTTAATTTTTGGGAAGAAACTTGTTGACATTTTTCCAAGTTGGTATGTTGTTGTTGTTGCTTATGCCACCTGTCTGACGTAGTCAGATCGAGGCCCACGAAATTCATCATGGCAACGGGCTAGAGATACGTCTGTCATTAGCCTAAGCTTTGAGCCCAAATTGGTATACCATTTTAAAGATTTTGATAACGCTCCCCCAGTTGTGAGGCGGAGCGTGTATTCTCTAAAATGTCCTATATACAAAACAAATATAGGACAAAAATGACAAATACTAGACTAAATTATTCATAACTTCTTTCTATTAGTAATGATTTAAGTAAAGACTTAAAATGTGATGAGCAAATAATAGAATTTGCAGCGCAAAAGTAAAGAAAAGTTTTTTATAAATCATGTTATTGTTTATAACGTATTTAAAGTGCTTGACATAAAAAAAACCCTAAAGTTTTGAATATTTTAAATTTTCCGCGCACAAATTTTTTTTAGGAAAATGGCAAATTTTTTAATTATTTAGGGGCCCCCAGATATCGTTAGCCCAGGGCCCCCATAGGTCACGGTCCGGCCCTGGCACGCGGCCACATATGATGTCATGTTCCACACGTGGCATGTGAATGAATCCGCATGTAGGCTACTAATTTCTTATTTCACAGACAATGAATAAGCTACTGCTTACAGTTTCAAAACCGAAATAATATTCTCAATATAATCATCCTTTGATTCGAAATTATAAATGGTTATTCTATTCATATTACAACAACTCTTTGTAAAAAACACTTCTTACCTGTTAGTCCTTTGGCTTGGCCTGTAAGGAATTTAAGATGAAGCTATCTCTTTAATAGTAATAGATTTCATTTTTTCTTTTTTGTTATTCAACCTACAGTTTCCAGACTCAAATTATGGCTCATAATTTTAAATGTCAAACCTTTTATAATTTGTTTTCTATCAAAAGATTTCCTTACTTGTTACAGGCTCTGATGCTATCGAAATTTTTCATCTCGTTTACGAGTGTGTACGCTCCAGGCACGCTTTGCAGCTAATATTATTTTTGAAATAACACTAACAGCAAAGCGCGCCTTGAACGAAATCTAGTGTTTTTATTGTACTATTAATAGAACATAAAAGTCAGATCAGTCGTTTAAAATGTAAGTTCATCCGTATAAGGACATGAAATGGTAGCAATGAATTTTTATACCTCGATCGTTTGAGAACCTTTTATAATCTATTCCATTCTTCTATGTTATTTTGATTGAAAAAACTAAAATGCCTATAATAAAACTCTACAGAACATGAAGCAATTTGTATTAGCACAGATGGTTGAGGGCATTTTTTGGGTTATTCGTTCTTCAGAGTTTCATTTTTCAAAGTTCAGAGCTTTCGTGAATCATGGAAAAACTTATTACTCGATACAGAATTATAATCTTACAATTGCTTTTCCTCGCTGTAGTATTCTAATTAGCAATCGAGAACTACAGAGTGCGGCAAAAAAACTCGGACAAATTTCTTGCCTCCTAGAATACACTGCTGGCCACCGTAAAGGCACGTAAAGGCCCTGAAGGAAGCACGCGAATAACATGAAATTTACAACATGCATTAGCGGAGGTGAGATATGCAAATTATTAGAATTTCAGAGCAGACACACATCACGCACGCCTGTGGCGCCACCTCAAAGTGCTATTTAAGGCTTGGAGATTTCGACGATTTCAAGTTCGGCAATTGTGTTTTTCTTGTAGTTTTTTCAAAAAACGATCAGTTATGTCTCGTAGGAAACAGCGATCAGCTTTTGATCAAGTATCCGAGTTCGACAGAGGAAGGATAGTGGCCTACTGAGATTGTGGACTATCTTTCAGGGAAATCGGTAGTCGTGTTGGACGAAACCAAACAACTGTAATGCGGATATGTGACCGTTGGATGCAGGAGGTTACGACGGACCGACGTGGTCGATCGCATCCACCTCAGTGCACCACTTCACGTGAAGACAGGAAAATTGTGCGCATGGCAATGACGGATCGCTCAGTCAGATCACGAACCATAGCACAGCACATTGAGTCTGTAAAGCATTATTCAGTGTCTGCGTGTACCATTCGACGCCGTTTACAGCAGAGTGGTCTGTCCACAAGACGTCCATTGCTCGGTTTACCCTTGAAGCAGAACCACAGACGTCTCCGCGGCCAATGGGGCGATGAAAGAAGGATGTGAAAGGCAGAATGGAATTAAGTTGTCTTTACTGACGAGTCACGCATCTGTCTGCAACACCACAATGGTCGGATTCGAGTCTGGAGACACCGTGGAGAGAGGATGCTGAATAACTGCGTTATGCACCGCCGCCACACTGGTCCTGCACCGGGTATTATGGTATGGGGTGGTATTGGATATCATTCTCGCACTCCTCTAGTACGCATTGCCGGTACTTTATACAACTAGCGCTACAACTCCGAGGTATTGGTGCCAGATGCCCTTCCGTACCTTCAGGGCTTAGCCACAGCCATATTTCAACAGGATAATGCGTGACCATACGTGGTACGCATTGCCCAAAGGTTCTTCGTCAATCACGAGATTGAATTGCTTCCCTGGCCGGCTCGCTCTCCGGATCTTTCACCGATAGAAAACATGTGGTCCGTGGTTGCTCAACGATTGACCCAGATTACACTTTCCAGCTGCCACACCAGATCAACTTTGGCAACGTGGGGAAGCTTCTTGGTCTGCTGTACCCCGAGAACACATCCAAAGTCTCTTTGAATCAATGTCGAGGCGTGTGGCAGCGGTGATCTCCAACAATGGTGGCTACACTAGCTACTGATTCTGGCAGGAACCACACTTCACAGAAGTCTATAAATTTAATCATTTGATACTTGGTCAACATGTAATCTACAAAATAAATTTTGTTGTGCTATCTCTTGTCTTTCATGGTGTTGCATTTACGGTGGCCAGCTGTGTAATTAACAAATTTCCTTTTAATTGGTATTTTCATGTTTCTTTATCGACCACTTTAATAATAAAATATTTTTTAATACATTTTTTAGTTTGTACTTTAATTTATGTGTTTTTGATAATGTTGAGCAAAATGTCTGCTACTTTAGAGTTGTTTCAGCAAAGGTAACGAAAGTGTGAATTCGTTCATTTGCTTATTGAACCTCGGCAAACTGTGTTTGATGCAATTTGCCGTTTCAAAGAGCTTGGCAATAATGGTCGACGTCCAGGAAGTGGGCGAAAACGCACTATAAACACTTCAATGAATCGTAAGGCCATGGAAAAGCAAGTCCAGAGGAATCCGATGGTTTCCATGAGAAAATCGCTCGTGACATGTGAATATGTGTCAGATCGGTGAGACGAATTGCAAAAACGGAGCTTGGACTGAAGCCTTACAAGTTGCGAAAATTTCAGCTCCTCAATGAAAGAAAGAAACTCGTACGGCTCCAAAGATGCCGAAAACTTTTGAGACGGGCCGCAAGTCAGCGATGGGAGAGATTCCTTTTCACTGATGATAAGCTCTTTACGGTTCAACAAGCTCATAACTCCCAAAACGATTGAATTTGGTCTGTGGACGCTCCAAGCATTCGGCAATTGTTTAATATCACCAATATCGAAAGTCGGTCATGGTCTAGTTCGGAATTTGCATAAGTGGAAAAACTCCTTTGATTTTTGTGGAAGAGGGCGTTAAAATCAAACAAAAAGTGTACCAGAGGGACATTCTTGAAGCTGTTGTACTTACGTGGGCTCAAAAGCATTTCGGAAATGCAAAGTGGACGTTTCAACAAGACTCTGCACCAGCTCACAAGGCCAAAAAGACACAAGAGTGGTGCAAGGCAAATTTTCCAGACATGATATGTGAAGCTACCCTACTCGCTGGATCTCAATCTCATGGATTACAGTGTATGGTCCATTTTTGAGTCTAGTGACTGCACTAAACCATACAAAACTTTAGACTCTCTAAAGCAATTATTTCTGCGGGAATGGGACAGATTAAAGGTAAAAGACTTGAGGCTCATTGTTGAAAATTTCTGCAAGCGTTTGCGCCTCTGCGTTGTTGCAAACGGCGGTCACTTTGAAACCAATTAAATTTATTTATTAGTACGAGTGTACTCTTATTATATATAATATTTGTTATATTTTGTTATTTTCTTAAGTTTTTATAAAGTTGTTTAAAAAATTGTTTGTCCGGGTTTTATCACCGCACCCTGTATTTTAAATTTACAAATTCGTTAATATTTTAATGGCAGCAGAAAAAATTGAGACTATAGAACTAAAAAATTATGATTACAAGTGACTCCTTTTTTTTTTTTTTGGTATCAGAAACTTAGTGAGATATGGCGGTTATTTGAAAAGAATATTTATGGGAGAAACAAAAGTTGATGGTATATCTTTACTTTTAATGAGTGCAGAGCTACTTTTCCGCTTAGGCACGTGCCTAGGACGCCAAAAATCTAAGAGCACAAAAAATTGGAGGGCGAAAAAAGGTAAAAAAATCAAAACTACAGCGAACGACTATCACCTAGCGAGTCATAAGAGAAGTATTTCTGTCTTGAAGAGAGTAAAGATTGAAATTAGATCTAGTGTGGAAAAAGAAAAGCTGATGTTGCTATGCCCTCAATACGGTATTTCTATGGAAAATGATCACAATGATGTTATTAATGATTTTGCAATGATCAAAGCTCGAGTAAAACCTTTATTGTACAAGTATAAAGACAGTGACTTAACAAAAAATAAGGATGTCTAAAAGTAAAAGGTAGTAAAATGATAAGCGATGAAAAAACATGATAATTAACGTGTTAAAAACAGTTCATACAATAATGCATGCTGTATACTGTAATTGCAAACGATTTCATTAATATGCACTGATATGCAAAAGGGTGGGAGGGTGGTCCGTGATTCCGTAAGGTAAGAAATGTTAAGAGTGGTCAAACCATGCCATTATTCTTACCTTTCGTCTACCAGTTGCCAGTTCAGAACACGGCAGGTCCATAGTTGGTGGATAATAAAAAGACTCTCCAAAGAGTAAAAACAAAGAAAGGGAAAAAGGGTAAATCCTTTCCGAACTAAAACTGGCAAGGTAAGACCTAAAGGAGGGGGCGCTCAGTAAATAGGGAGGCGCAACAGTTTGAAGTGCCTAGGGCGCCGGGTAGGTTAAAAACGGCCCTGAATGAGTGAATGATCATTTGTTAGAAAAATGAGCCAATCACAAATATTTTAGAGCTTTATACATATTCTAGAAACAGAAAAGTTATGTAAAAGGCACATATTGAAAGTCAGTTGAAACGAACCTAGTTCCCTTCTACCCTGTGACCCAGCTAAAGGTGTGGAAGGAAGTGAAAGATTACTTGACACGATAAATTCCAATTATTTTATTTATCACTTTAATAGACTCAAACACAAGTCAATGCAACACTATTAATAAGATGATCCAGTCAGACAACAGGGCGAGAGTCGCGCGCGTTTGAGGAGAATACATTTAATAACAACTTTATAATAATGGTTCTTCCTTAATATTATTTTACCCGGTAGATATGTACTTAGTGCCCTTTAACCATTTTAATACTTTAAATATCAACGTAATAGGAAGGTGACAGTACCTGAACTTAGGCAGTCTTCTAATCAATTCAAATTATATATCTCTTCCTGACTATAATCTTTTACAAGGACTTTTTAACCATTTATCATAATCTTCACCTTGTATCTTTCTTGTCCCCTCTAGTTAACTAAACTTCTAACTTTCTATTATCTATTCTCTTCACTTCTAACTCACTAACTCCTTTAACTCGCTAACTAGAAATATATTAAAAAAAACTTACTTTGCATGTCACGTTTCCTTCTTAAGAGAAAATTGGTGAATTTTGCTGACCCCAAAGAAAAGCCAATAGGATTATTAGTAGGAGATCGCGTTTAGATCCGTCTCAAAGTGAGTGTAGTATGTAACTAAAATAAAGTTACATAGTAATATTTACTATTAACAGCTTTTTGGACTCTTAAGAGTTAATTGTACATAAATTTTGATGTACGTTTGCTAAACGCTAAATACATATAACCAGAACAGCAAATAATAATCTGTTGTTCTTTTTTCGGTGACGCTATATTCATTGGATATTTTAAAAAAAATTTTAATTTAAAATTGAATTGCGATATTTAAGAAATATGTCAAATACGTCGCACCTAATTTTTTCAAATTCATACTGGAAAAAAAGGCAGAAGAAACTTACAGAGTTAGTCAGGAAAAAAATTTTCTAGTAAGCCAAATTTAAATTTTAGAATAACAAAAGTGGAAAATTTTGGGAAGGTGATACATATCAAATGATTTGATTTTTTTAAAAATGGCGATGAATTTCATAATTCTGAACCTCAGTCAAGTGACGAGGACGATACCTCGGTTACCACCCCACTCGCTAAATTTCTACACCACACCAACGTGAGCCTCGATAGATTTAACGTGCCTCAGTCTCTCTATATGGTGGGTCTTCAGACCCACGAAAGCCTTAACTCACGTCAAAACAACGCCCTTCTCAAATTCACCTTCATTGGTGTGGTATGGTAGTTAGGCGACGGGGGTGCCAGATCAGATGTTGTTTTCGTCACTTGACGTCACTCAAAAGTACGAGGTCCGTAGCCAAAAACCCTCGTGTAGCTGAACAGTGTAATGTTAATATTCACTCACTCATTCAAATTAGCGGCAAAAACCATTTGGCAACCCAACCATAAGAATGCACGCCAAAGATTAGACTTTGTTTAGAAACCATTCTAAAATAATATTAATCCTAAATATCCTTTAATATTAACCTATCAAACGGTCGATTATTTTGCCCAAAATGTTAAAAAAAAGGCTCCTTTTTTTTCTTCTTGCATATAACTAAGCATAATTCACAACAAAATGTGATAATAGAAAATAATTTTAATTTTCAATTTTAACGTTTTCGCGCTGTCTTTTTATTTAATAATTATGGAACACAAAAGCCCCTAAGTGTTTGCTTTTTATAAGAGCACTCTGAATGTTATGAAGAATCTTTCATATTTCTTGAAAGAACTTTTCTCATATTTACAAGAAATTTCCATGTTCGTGCCTTTTTTAAAAATGTGTTTGAGGATTTTGAATGTGCGCGCGCATGGTGTAATACTCAGTCTTGGATTGCAATGGGGACAGCGATAAAATATCGGATTTTTTGATTATCTTCCCATTTCCATTTCTTATCCGGCAGCAAATTGCGCATTGCCTTGCTTATTGCCCTGTTCTTTATTGAATATTTTAAAGAATCTAAATTCCTGACTTCAATGAAAAATCCGGATGAGAAATATTTCAGTACCATGGACAAACTGCATTTCTTAACACACTAACACTAATAATCTTCACTATAAGAATTAAAAATATAGGCAAATGAACGATAGAAAGATGAAAAATATATCAGTAGCTCGTACGGTGTACGGGCAAACCAATTACGGGGTTAAAAAGAAATAAATTAGATGAAAATGAAATACTGTATTTATTCGAATCTAAATTGCCATAAGTTGTAAGCTGCACCCTAAATTCTCAAAATGTTTTTGAGAAACTTTTTTAAAACAAATGTGTAAAAGTTCATCGATGTTTGATACTTAAGAAATTTTTTTAAAAATTTTTTTAATGAGAAATAACATAAGTTAATAATTATTTTAACTTACCAGTATTAAAAACTTAACATATACATGAATCTATAATTACTCAAACCGTCAGTATCTTGTTTCGAAAATGATTTATCATTCCCATTGTCACAGCAGACTTCGGAATTGGTACCGGCATCGCCATTTTTTCACACGGTGTCGTCTTTCGTGCCATCTTATGCAGAGGCGGATTAAGGTAGTTGGAGGCCCCTGGCGGTAAAAGATTTGAGGCCCATGGGCTTAAGAGTCGAAAAACTAAAATAGTGAAAAGAGTCACTTACTTTAAATTCTCAAAATAAAATGTATTGCTATAATAAAAACTCATTGGCTAAAGGAAAAATCTGAACTGCACATAAAAAATTTTTAAAAAAACCTTACTTAAGAGCTTACAGTTTTGCTATACAGTTTGATTTCTCTTTGGCAAATTCATCAATTATTTTCACCATATCTATTTTGTCTAAAACATTTTATTCTGTATATAATATGGCCATGTTATTCAATTTCTCTTTTCTCCCATAGTACTTATTAAATTATTTTTAACACGTTTTAAAACTAAAAAGGATCATTCAACTGATGTATTCGATATCGGTATTGTTAAAAACATTTTCAAAAGTTTTTCTACATTAGGATTTTTTTACATATCGATAAATTTCTAGCTGGTTTTCATTGTATCTTTGTTTTCTTTTCATTTCTTGTCCCAGGGTGGCGTGTTGGTTTGTCGCTGGCCTTTGCACTCATCAAGCTTGGGGCCCCTACCAGCGCTGGGGCCCCTGGCGGCCACCAGTTCCGACACCCACTTAATCCGCCACTGATCTTATGCAGCATATTTTTAAAAGAATGCATTATAGAAGAATGTAAAAGAATTATTGAAGACCGTTTTGTGAACATTTACAAGCAAAAGTTATTTCATTTTGTTTACTCCATGTTTACTCCATGGCTGCTGTGCTCTGTTTCCGTTTTTTTCCCTTCTTTCTTTCTTTCTTCATATAGCATTGTCGCCCTTTTCATATTTGCGTCACAGTGATTTTGCTATGATGCTATTACTAATATCTGTGATGCTTAGGTGATTAAAAGAATTCATATACAAAAAAAAAATCCTAAATACGAGCAAACAACGATGTTAAGAATAGACTGAATATTGGAGATAAAGTGTGGAATGGGATACGTCAGGAGTCGGCAATCTTTTTGCTGTAGTGAGCCAAACCAGTCTACCAATATGATTCAGCGTGCCACACATTAGGACATTTTTGAAACAGCTCAATTCCCGTGATAATGCATGCAGAGTTAGAGAATAGAAATCAATAATATAGATTTACAATTTTATCATATATTAATTTTGCTTTATTTAAATATATTTTAACATAAAAAAATGGCATAAAAAAATGGCATAAAATATAACTATTTCTTCAACAACAACAACAAAATTAAAATTGAACATATATTATGAATAATTAAATATATTTATTAAAATAAGAAATAAACAACATAAAATATAAGTGTGTACCTACCTCCATTATAATTAAATAAATAAATAAAAATTTCAATTTGAACTTAGTTCTTGCACGGCTCTACTTGCATATCGCAATATCAGGAGTATAATGTGTGGCTCAATTTAACACGATTCTAAGCATCAGTTTTTTAAACAATTTATTAGTGGACATAAAAGGAAAAAAATTTATTTAGATATGTGTGTGGAACGCGGAAAGGGGAAGTAAGAGAGTACATGCAATTTTCTCTCTTTAAATAATTAAATCTCTCCAGTAATGACATTCAATAATTTACAAAAAA
>BMAO01020518.1:0-53125 GCA_019973975.1 Trichonephila clavata
GATACTTATCTTTTATGAGATAAGTTATTCCATTCCCGTAATTGAAAGAGTTTAACGAGTTAAGTTTCAGAAATGTTTACATGAACACGTAATGGATCTTCCGGTTAATATTGAAAAGTATTTTCATTCTCATGTATTATAGATTTCATAGCCTTCGGATAGATTGAATGGAGCTCTCTGCTGTATCAAATTCTGTCATGATTATCTAGAGTAATGGTCAAATGAAACAGCCATTAAGTTAAAGAAGAGATATTTGATATGCAATAACAATAATGGGAAGGGATGAAGTTTGAAGTTTTGGCATAACTGGTTAAAATTAAATGATTCGTGTAAATAGATATTTTGATTAAATTTAATAAACATTGGGTAGTATTGTACGTTATGACGTTAAATGAAAATGATTCTCATTTCCACATAGAATAAAAAATAAGAAACTAAATATATATTAGGTTTGATCGGTTGTAAATAGGAAGAATAAAATACTACTTATGAAACCTACTTATGCAGCAAAGATGTTCCATGATATAAAAATTAGAAGAATTAAAAATAATTTCAAAATTTAATGTTGCCTTAAAGTGATTTAATTTTTGAAGAAAGGAAAATATTTAATTTTAGCTAGATGATTTTAGACTCAAAATAAAATTACTTTTCCTGCAATATAAATCAGGTCCTCAAATACTCATGTGGAATGATACGGAAAAATTGGAAGTGAGGTAACAAATCCTATAACGCTTTTACTATCTGAACATGTTTGAAACAGCAAGAAACTTTTGCCATTAATTCTCATGCAGTTCAGGGATGATGATTATTTTATAACATACTACTTCAGAAGTGAGTAAAATTAACAAATCGAGTACACGAGAGGAGCTAAGCCTTCAGCTAACTTCAAGGACACTGACATGAAGTTGTAATTTTATACAACACAAAGGGCAGGTTTCGTGTTACCCCCTAATCACACTTCATCTCCTTTTATTCTGGCTTGAAATATCTTGTTCTCTTTCTGTTAGCGACAATGCCAACTATTTCAGCCTAGGATTAACGAATTACTTACTTTGTATCCCTTTGTCGTAGAGAAACCTGTAACATCGCGATGAAAATTTCAAATGACTGCAATTCTAGATCATAGTGTACGATTCTCAAGACTTAGAGCAAACACATTATTATTAGCTGCCAATTGACTCTTGTTATAGTAACCAAAATAAATTGTAATCGATCTCTTTTAAAAATCTGCTTTCACCATTAATGAACTTAATAAACAAAAATATCTTACAGCAGTGAGGAATTTATTTTATAATTCATATCGAATCAGTTATACTCAAACAAAGCTAGTTAAGCAACATTTTAGCAATCGGTTCATGTATTATAATAATTCGTGCATAAGAAGGAGTTGAAATATAGTTAAACCATTAAGAATTTTTACGGTAGTTGTGGAGCTGTCGCGTTTATTTCAATAACTGCTTCTTTTTAATTTAGCGTTTTTTCTTCGCATGTTTTAAGGTAAGGGATTTTTAAGCTTAAATTTTGCGTACGAGTTTGACCAATGCTTATTTGTCAAACAAGTATGCAAGCCATCGTCTATTTAATAATCTCAAAACAATATGTAACAGAATGTGTTGCAATCCATAAAATTTGAATTCATTTTTCACTTGTCAAAATTTTATCACAAAATGGTGATTTTTAGAAGCCATTAAACATACACAAACGCGCACGCTGGTCATCGTATTTCTTACGAACAAATCGCCCTTAAAACAGAACAGTAATACATTATAATACATATATTACGATTATATACATGTATTATGCACATAATATAACTAATATTTATCTGCCTGCTTTCCTGGGTATTTAATGTTGTATGATTACATAATGTTTTTTAGTGGCTTAACAGAGAACAATGGGTCCTCCCTTCAAAGCCAGGTTTTGGGCACCATGCCGGATCTTACAAAGGATTACAAACTCATATGTACTTGGCGTCAGTCAGACTTTGGGCCCACTAGAACTCTGGCTCCCTCTACTATGCAAGAGTAGCAGGGGTGTACGTTACGCCACTGATGCTTTTAAGTTTTTAGTATTAAGCTTTCGATTGTATTCAAAAACATTCTTATACCTCTTGTCTCTTTTTTTTAAAAACAATTGATTTTCTGAAATGGAAGTATCTTTTGAGAGCCAAAACCCTCCTTCCCCACATATGATTTCCACAAAACACATTTTTAGAGCATCTGTACTGAACAAAAAAATGTGCAAATACATTTCAATTTCTTAGATCTCATAAGTCTAAAACAGGAAACATTTTAATCTACATAGCACACAAAAAGGGAAACAATGCTGTATTTTCTGTTAATAAAATACAATATTTCCAACCCCAGAATTCAATGCTTAAAAAACATTAATCAAAATTTCACTCAAAATGCCCAAAGGGTAATGAATTTTGGCGTATTAATGAAAAGAAAACTGTTTCTTTGATTATCATCAAATTAAGTTAATTGCAAAATTGTTTTTATGTTTACAAAAATTAAATAATTTTTTAAAAAATTTTAAAAATAAACATTTTGCGTGTAAAATATTACTGTACTATGGTTTTATATAATTTTCAAGAGTTAAAACTGCGTTAAAAATGTCATTCGGTCTTCCGAAATTATGAGAATATTTTAGACCTTTGAGGACTGAGGTACATTAAAGCACCAAATTAATTAATTACTCTAACGGATTAAATATACCAAAGTTGAGTTTTTTATTTATGTATATCGCTCATTTTCAATACTCAAAAAAAATTTGCATGAAAAAAATGAATCATAATGCGTAGATAATGGCTTAACTATTTTGTTCTTTGGATAATAGCATAAAATCCCACGAACCTGATCTACACGCTAATATATATATATATATATATATATATTTGCATTTTTGACTTCGAGTCAAGATATTTCGAAGTATCGAAAGTACTTCAGATGGTTGAAGTATCGAAATAATTTATTTAATCCGCCAAAATGAGTTTAGAAATAAGATTGGAGACTTTTCTCCTTCAATAATTCCTCAAAACATTTGTACTAAAAAACTGTAGAGTACGTATATTATGCAAATAAAGTAGCTGTTGTCCTGGTGATCGGTCGGCACTCTTTTGATGCTACAGAAAAGTTCTTTTTTCGGGGGGGGGGAAGGGGAAGAGGAGCATTCCTTATAACTGTTTTACAAACATTTATCTTTTTGAATTGATTTGGAATCCTTACAACGTTCCAAAATGTTGCAATAAACAGCGGGAAATATTGACACAAGTTTACATTCAAACCCGGTTTTATTCATTCTTTTTGTTTTTGTCAATTCATTACTTTTGACACTTTTTTTAATCCGAGTTTTATTGTAAATCCTGATTTGTCGTTATTTTGTTAACGGACAATGCATTTTAAGTTATTTTTTCCCGCATTTCTTAGATGTCTTCTAAAGTCAATTTCAGAGTTCTTAAGCTTTAAAACGATTGAAGGCCACAAAACTTCTAAAACAGGTAAAATTTCTTCATGATTTATTTCAGAAAGCTGATAAATTGCTTTGTGAATGCTAAATAAAAATTTAGATTAACTGCCTGTAGGTGAATATTTTTTTTCACATTTGCCTATTATGACTAATGATCTCGACTATGGACTAATTATAGATATACGCTTTGGGTTCATATACATATATACATAACTACTAGCTGACCTGGTCATGCGTTGCTGTGGCGTTGTTTTAATACATGAGTTCAATATTATCATAAGTTATTCAATGCAGTCAAATTAATCTTCGTTTATTATTTTGGAGGGTTGAAATAAAGTATAAAACAACACAAATTATTTTAATTTTGTATTTCATTCATCTCCTATTTGAGTGTAGTATAATGCATGAATTACTAACGAAGTCGTTAGGTAACAATATATAAAGATTTAATTTTATAAATGTGGTGAATAACGTTGATTCTTCGTAATTTTTTTAATTATTTTTATCATTTTAAAGTATAACAACAAATAATTTTATATAACTAATCACTAATCGGTGCACAATATTTTTCGGTAACCCGTATTTTGCTAACTCAAATAGATTCAACGGTTTCCGCACACGTGAGCATGTAACATCTAGTTGCCCATTCGAGAAACATGGGAGTCTAAGTATCAAATGAATATTGTTCGGGTTTCAGATCCATTTATGGTCATCGCGAAAGCCAAACGAATCGGGAATTGAAGCCTTTTGAATGGTTTTAAAGATTCTGACGGTATCAGTGGAATACGTGGCAACAGATTCCGTAGTAGCAGAACCGAGTTTTCGTTTAAACTGCACAGTTAAAATGTTTGCTTCAAGAAGTTCCCGGTATAATTCTTTTGATGATCAAACGTTGCATTATCTAGGTGAATTTATGTTACGCAGTCAATAACCAGGGAATCAACCGAAGATTATGTGGTAACATTCCTGATACATCTGATGAAATTCAAAAACTCGGTTGGAAAAGTTAGGGTTTTGTTTCCATCAACAATAGGGTCGATTGGTTTAAAATGCGTTAGATCAACTGGCAACAAAACTGTCTCTGGAAGTTTATTTCATCACAATATCAACATTTTTTTTTATTAAGTAACAAGATTATAGAGGCAATATATATCTAGATAATTTTACAGTATATCCGGAAAGACACTCTTAATCAGTTCCTATGTGGCTAAAGAACGCAAATGTACTCGCATGTTTAGGGTCAGTCGAAGTGTTTCCACATTTTGCCATAAAAACGATTTTTTTAAGCAGGCGTTAATCTCGTGAGCAAAAGTAGAACGTGTAATGGCTGTTAATGGTGTGTCAAAAATCACCAAAAAGTAATACAACAGCCACGCCGAATATTCTCTAAGTTGCCATTTAAATCTTGCAAAGCTCTATATATTGCTTTGAGTGATTGTTTGTGGGCCATGGTACACTTATCCCTGCTCATGATTGAATTAATTTACAATACTGTAGCCAATCCACTCTTTTATTCAATGCTACATATTGCATCTTGTATTTTATGAATGTCCAATGGCAACTGATGCGGAATGTGCAGTTTTTCCACCGTCTAACAAAGTGACAACAATGCCCGAAGATACAATTTCCTATTGCAATCATATTTTCACACTACTGCACCTGATAATTTAGTTGCTATAAGGAATGAAAATCCGGAGGTGTGGAACTTGAACACAAAGCCATTTGACCGCATTCCAGCAATATCCAGAAATGTTAAGGACGCTTCTGAAATCCGAATCCAGATTCTCGTTCCCCCCCGAGAAGCACTCGATGCCCACTTTCAGCGCCACTGCTCCTGCAAGTTCATTCTCTGAAGTCATTACAGTCGGTTGGCATTATCTGGCACAGTTACAGGAGTTCCTATAATCCAATTTCAGATGATTCTTGTTTCCTATCCAGAAAAAAACCAAGGAAGCATTTCTGCCTCCTCAAGAATTTTAAATCAAGCCCCGTCTACAGTTCGTGCAAAATACTTTCGTCTGGCATTATTTTACCTGGATACGAGATTATCTTGAATTGGATTGAGAATATTTGGATCGGCAGTACTGAAATACAATCAAAACCTACTTTTTGCGTCTCTACGTCGGCATGTTTGGCTGGTACTGCTGTCCGGGAATATTCCGATCCATCGGCATTATCTGGAAAAAATGCAGGAATTTCTATATTTCGATTCCAGACTCGTTTAAACCATCTCAAATTACACCAGGAATATACTTTTCCCGCGCCAAGTCTTTAAGGATGAGCTCCTGACCCTGTTTGCGCAAACGACGGTCATCCTGAATTATCCGTCAAAGTTATTGTTATTTCTCAGATTGAATATCAAATTCGGATTATCTGGTTTGAAATACACCAGAGACCAAGTTTTCACGCTCCAAGGATTTTAAGGCAAGCCTCTTGTACGGTGCGTCTAAAATACGGTCGACTGGCATTATGCGGCAAAGTTATCGAAACTCCTAAAATTCAATTTCAGATTCTCATTTCACACTCCGAAATGCACACGGAGATGACTTTTGATGCTCCAGTGCGAGCAAGTTCAGTCGCTTGAGAGCATGAAAAACCGGACGCGGGACTCGAATCGTATGTCTTTTCTCCTAATTCAGACAATATCCGGCAAGTTTAGAGGAGTTTCTGAAATATGATTTCAAATTATCATTTCCCGCCCCTAGATACAACTGGAGATTACTTTTGTGCCCCTGAGCCGGCAAGTTCAGTCCCTGAAGGGGCATTAGGGTAGTCCAGCATTATCTGGCAAAATTACAGGAATTTCTAAAATTCGATTTCAAACTCTTTTTCACCATCCCGAATTGCAACAGAAACGCACTTTTCCTGCACCAAGACAATAAGGGTAAGCTCTTGCCACGGTTTGCATAATAAATGGTCGTCCTGAATTATCCGGCAAAGTTACAGTTATTTCTCAGACTGGATATCAGATTCGGATTATCCATTTTGAAGTACGCCAGGTTTTAAGTTTTCACGATTCAAGGCTTTTAATGTAAGCCTCCGTTATGGTGTGTCTAAAATACGGTCGGCCGGCTTTATCCGGCAAAGTTGCGGTTATTTTTGGAAACTGACTCGAAAATCGGATTCCACACCCCGAAATACGTCAGACACTTAATTTTCAAGCATTTTGGTTTGTAATATCTGCTTCCAAAGACACGTGAGCAATGCCACATTTTGCGATTATTCCCTTACGGGAATCTGGCAACGTTTCTTCCGGAATCTTCACATTTCCAGCAATAAAAAAATTATGGCGTGATTAATTGAAATAAAAACCATCCTATGTTTTAAGTTGGACGAAATGACACACAGTATGCAAAATTATATTATGATCGGTTGAGTAGTTTTGGAGTTCATCGCGGACAAACTCTGTGACACGTAATTTTTATATATAAAGATATATATATATATATATATATATATGCTATCTTTTACACAACTTAATAAAAAAGTATATGGAATATTTTCTTGCTGTTATATACCACACATGTTTAAAATAATTTTAATAAAAAATAATAAATTAAGAATAACTAGGGGAGTACACCCACACACAACCCCTTGTCAGCCTAATAGAGGACCAACCCTATTGTACAAACTATTCAACTGTTCGTACTCATTGCTCAAATTTTAAAACTGCAATTTGAAAGTATTATGTAGTTCTATTTTTTTCTTCATTATATTCTAAAAGTAGGAAAAAAATATAAATTTCAATTCTTCAACTCCGCATTTTAATTTGCACTTCAGTTTATTGCCTCTTCTAAAACAATGATTCTAAGCAGCTTTTCCTTTAAATCAGGGATGTCAAACCATGGCTTGCCAGTTCATAAGTTGCAGCCCGCCAATTTTCTTAAAAAAATTTAAATATCAGGCTTTTAAAGGTTTTTTTTTCATTTTGAAATTTATTTGAGGTGAGCCTTATATATAAATTTACAATATGTTTTCCTGTTACCTATTCCTGTTTTTAAAAAAAAGAAGGCCCTTCGATTAAAAATATTTTTTCAGTATTTCATCAAATGTTTTCATTTAATTTTACTACAATGAACTAATTTTTTATTAAATTCTGAAATTCACTGTGAAATTTCTGAGCTATAGATCTAAGAAGATTTTCTAACCATACATATTATTTAACGTCGAGCTACCTTTACTGGCAAACCACTTCTATTCCTCCTTTTTTATTTGATTTATTTCCTTTTTGTAATCTCTTTTTCACACTGTTAGTACTGAAACGTGATATATATCTTTTAAATCTAGAAATATTTACCTCTTTTTTGATGAAGAATAATCAGTTTTGGAATACTATTCGTTATTTCTTTATGACTACAATACATTCCTGATGTAGATAAGAATATTTTTGTGAAGTAAACATTCAAAGGAAACTCAAATGATGCTTTAAAGGTCCCTATTTTTTAAAAACTAAGAAAAGAAAAAAAAAAGGCCAAACGCGATGTTGATAGTAAGTATAATTGTTTCGAAAATAATTTGGTGTTTTAGTTATATTCGCTATGTTCATTTTTGGCTTTCCGCTTACATTTTTATTTTTAAGTATAAGCCAAATTAGTATTTTAAAAACAAACTAAACTATATTTAAGAAAAGTATAGATGATATGAAAAAATATTGGGTTTTTCTTTTGAGTTTAATTTTATCAATAGGAGGTCTAAAAATTTCTGACGTGTCCGATATATATACATTTACATATACATATAACTGTAGAAACATCACATATTTCAGATCTACTTTTGATGCATTTAGCACAGCCTAAGGAAATGCCATTCATAATAGCAGCTAAAAAAGGTGAAACGATCCTCTATAGGGTTAGCACTGCCTCAGGGTAACGGTATGCAACAGAAAAGTAGCGTCGGATGGACTTTGAACCCGCACATAAAATATTCATTCAAATCAATATTTCTGAAGGCAAGGAATCTGAATTTTAAATTTTCTGCGAAATATTCCATTTAGACTTTCATTGGACGATACGCCGATACCTCAAAGTTTAGAAGTTATAGATGGTGATGTTTATCGAAGCATGACTGAGGTGACGTTCCTTTCAAATTAGTGAATGCAAGACGATAAAGCCTACGAAGACTATTTCAAAAAAATGTGTGAGAACAGTAGAAATCTTGTATATTACATCGTGGAAATGTAGAGGTGTAAAAGGGGATGCTGATATATCTTCAATATTGGGGAAATTTTTCATCTGTTTCCAGAGCAAGACCTGAAAAGGATTAGTTCAATTTCTTTTGAATCTCTAAAAATAGGAATAAAGGCTTGAAATGTTTTTTTTTTTTTACTGACATGCTTATTTTTTATTATGATGCTTATTTGTTCTGATGCTTATTTGTTATTATTGTATGATTTTTATGCTTCAATTTTTAATCCAGACTTATATACTGCAATAAAATATTGTATGAAATATACATACACACACACACACACATATATATTAGAACTGTTCTTGGCTTTGATTTCATATACGTTTTCTTTGATTTTAAAATGCTTAGATAACATATTTTACCAAAATCATTAGAAACATCAAAATATTTTTCAGAGGCCTTTGAAATGCCTGTTGTAATAAACCATTTTACAATACTTAATATATTCTAAGGTTGTAATGATTGATTACATTGTGAAGTACTTTATAACTTAAGAAATTTAGTTCAAATTTTGTACAATCATGAAAAAAAAATATACTTTTTATAACCTGCGCAATTTTATCACCGTTAATAAATTTGGTGCAATTGTGAATGGATCAAAAAGTGCATTGTGCTGTTAATGAGTTAATTAACTTAATTTCCGTAGCTAATAAACTTTAAAATCCAAACTTTCCCATTTCAAAACTTGATTTAATAACAAAATTATGCAGATAATGGTTTAAACTATTGATGTTCAAGATTTTATTTTAATTTACTCATAAGTTCGAAAGATATTATCGGAAAATTGTTAATGCACCATCTACAGGATTAAATTAAAACAAAAGATTGATAATCTTTTCCATTTTTCTTACACCACCAAGTTAAAAAACTAGTGTAAGGCCCCTTAACTTAGGAAAACTGGAAAACGAATTTTCTTTTGCGTATATTTTCTGAGCTATTCGAAATAATTGTGTAAAATTTTAGATTCAGTTGTCTTAGGCGCGTAGATTTCAAATATAAAAGACATATGGTACGCTACCCTCCAAGTTTTTTTTATCAATTTATTTAGATTTCTAACAGCGGGGGCAGCCTACATATTTATTCTTCTACACATTTTCTTAGTTATATTACATGTAAATGTTACCGTTAAAGTGTATAATTCAGTTATTTCACAGAATAAATAGGTATTTCATGAAATAAGTAGACAAGTGAGTTACTGTATATAATAGATGAAAAATTTCATAATTTATACCTAGTTATTCTAAGAAATATCTAGTTATTTTAAGAAATATCTAGTTATTGATAGACCATTAAAGGGAAAAATAAACAATTTCAAAGTGATTTTATACAAATTGGTTAATCATAAATAACTAAATTCTCTCGAAAAATTCATTTTATTTCTATAGCTACTGCATTGTCGCTATTGATTAATTGATAAATAATAAGGAAAAGCAGATGTGTGTGTGTGAGAGAGAGAGAGAGAGAAATAATTATATATATATATTGCTCATATTGCTAACAATAGTTAAACAGAAAGGGAAAAAAGAATATGTTACATAAATAGTTATATTTAAATATATCATGACAAAAATGCACGTGGAAAAAAAAACTGATCCATAAAAACATTGTGTTAACTTTTTCAAACAAAAATGTAAGAGAATATGAATTTAAATTGCATGAAACACCTTTATTTTTTTACTTTCCATTACTTAATTCATCACAGATTGTTATGATAACACTTTGAATTATTTTGTATTGCATACTTATGATACAAGCACACATTTTACTATAACACATTTTTTTACGCGAACATTTTTGAAATACTTGTCCTGTGCTGCAATTTTAAGCTGTTGCAACAGATCTCGAAGCGTTTTGTCAATATTCAAAACTTCTCAAATGAAAATTAATCTTCACTCACATATACTGAACTGAAATCGAAAAAATTCTTCCTCAAAGCAGCTATAAAAGTTTCAAAACTAGCTAAAGTAGCTAGAACCATTTCAAAGAACTTCCGAGTGCCGTATTTCATACTTGAACAATCAAGTACTCGCTACTTTATTGAATACCTAGTTAAATCATAAAATTCAATAATTTTATATACTTTTACTGATTTGACTAGTTATTTCATGAAATACCTAGTTATTCAATGAAATAACGGATTTTACACGTAAACCATACCCTATATAAAATATAACAGCGTTCCATGTATAGCTTTATATGTAAATATATCTAATATCAATACACAATCCTTTTATATCTATTATAAATTGCAAATAAAAAATAAACCCCGTTTTTGTACATTTTTTAAAAATAATCCTTTGTAGTTGGAAGGTTAATAAGATATATTTCTTACAATAATATGGATTTTTTCATTTTTTTTACAATTTTTAGATTAGAATATATATATGTGCACTTATTGATATAGATATATAGTATATATATCGATCAGTGTACATAAGTTTGAAAAATTTAAAGCAGAAAATCTTCAATTGAAAAAAAAATTTAAATACTCCTTTAATAAGTCTTATGGGAATTTTACGATACATTAAATTTAGATTCATTTAAAGTAAAAGAAAATTTATGGTAAAAGAAGAAAAAGGAGTTTTATAATGGAGGAAAGAGGGGCCCCTTTTAGAAGCTGCTAGTTCTGTAAATTAACTTCTAACATTAATCTAAAATCAATTTAATTAGTTATACTATCTATGATAGTGATTGAATCAACTGACCCATTAAAACATTACAATTTTATTTCCTTATGTTATTATTTTGACTGCCAATTTTCTTTAATTGGCAATTAAATTAATTACTTAAGGAAAGGAGGGACTAATGTTACTAATTTCATCTTCTTGAGGTGAGAAACGTGCAAATTATTTAAGGTGATTTTTTTAGGACACCACATATTATTTGAATGTACTAAGGAATTATCTTCCAAAAGTATAACTATAGAAACTTTATTTACCAAATTAAAGTTTAGAAAAAAATTTCACTATTTTATGTATCAGTAAAATAAATTCAAACTCACTGCTCAATTTATTCCTGCTGCCTACTACTCAAAATTTAAACCTATCTCTGCTTCTATATGCTGATTTTTAATGTGAAAAGGTTAATTTTCTAACTTTTAGAAATTACTTGAAACCAGACATAACTGTTATTTACATCCCCTCTCAGTAAATAAATAAAATTGAATCTTTTTTTGCCAAAAAATTTTAAATGTAAAATATACAATTTCTATATTCAAAGGAATATTGTTGGTTAAAACTATCCACGAGTAACATACAAAAAAGTAAATCATAGATTAGCATTAAAAAACATGGAATGTGAATTACAGAAGTAATAAATTAAAATATCCGTACCTCTGAAAAGTTCATGAAATTCTGATGCAATTTGTTAAAAAAATTTGTGGTAAAAATTACATACTATAAGTACGTAATCTCATCTACAATTTAATAAAAATAATATGAACAGACACTAAAAGGAAATAAACTTATTAAAGCGAGACCTGACTTAGACAAGACTCCTCTTGTTTGAAGAAAAGGATGCTAGTGGATTCAAGTATATAATCTCAAAGCATTTAATTTGAAATAAATGAAACTACTTTCTTCTATGATATCAGCAAATATACTTGAATACTTCGTGAATAACAAGAACTTCTTCTGAGCCCCCAAAAGACTTTTAAGAACAAGTCATTCCTGCGCAATTAATGCAAAATACTTACTTTAAATGTCATTTTAAGAGACATTTTTTTCCTGTCTGTGAATCGTATGAACATTTCGAAAAGGGCATGTAGTGTAGACAAATAATGAACTGTCTGACAAGTTGTTTGTCGACCTGCCTGATGAGAAAATTTTATTTATACATTTTGTATTTTAGTACCTTTCGGAATCTTGATATTGCACATTTTGACGTACTTTTTCGATTCATCATAAACCAGTAAATTCTTCTCCTTTCAATATGAGTTTCTTACAGTTTGTGCAGCAAAGTATAAAGTTTTAAAAAAAAAGAAGAAACAAATTTTGCTGTTGAATTAATGTATTCTTTTAAATAGCATAAAGTGTGAATACAAAAATAATAAAAACTAATTAGCTTTCTTTCTGTTACCCACAAGATAACTTTTGAAAAACTAATAGTAGATCCTATATTTTTATATAAAATGAAAACTTAAGACTGCCTATATTCTGCATAGCTCCAATTTTAAATTTAAATCATATTTTACCATTTTTTGAAACGAAAAAAATTGAAAATCACTATCTTTTTAGTATTTATCACATTACAAAGTAAATTCTACTCATTCCATCCCGAATTTCAGGCATACAGAATGTAGATCTACAAGTACATTATACATATAAAATATCATAGCTCTGCTACCGATATTTCTTTTTAAAATCTTGTGGGAAATTTAGAAAGTTAGAAAATTGTATTTAAAGATTAAATTTTAATTTTTTTGCATTAAAATAATCTTTTCACTTACTTCTTTTTACACTTAAAATGTATCCATTTCATATATTGAGGTTTTTTCTCCCTGCATGTATTTTTTTCTCATTCTCAGTGTTTTAGGAGCGTTTTTTTCACTGCCGTTATTCATGCCTGAAAATCAGAAATAAAAGAAAAATATTTTTTTAAAACCCGGAATTTTCCTAACATCTAGGCGATTAGCTAGTCCATCATCAAATATCAATTTTGCTTCATTTTACACCAATATCAATTGTTGTTTTGTAAGATGCTAATATTTTTGGTCAGAAATTTTAAGATGTAAAATTGAGCTGTCAACCTCATTCCTTAACCGGGATTTAAAAGTACGAGGTAAGTCGCCAACAGACCTCATGTTTCTTCTAAGTGCGAGATACTGTGAAACTAATTGCAAATCAAAAAATTCCAAACATGACCTAACGAAAGATGCTTCTTTACGTTTTTCTTCGGGTCAAGTATCTTACATTTGACACTTACATTTCTTAGTGCTGAGAGCGTAATTATTGTCAGATTCTGACGAGGTTTGCTTTAAAACATGCTTAACAATTTATATTAATCTCTTAAAATGTTTTTGAAAATTCTTTTTTCAGAAAGGTCAAAGGTACCATCCCTCCTTAAGAAAAACTGTTAAGGTTGGATGCTATTTATTAGTCAATACGTTGATTTTACAGATATGTAAAGTTATATCAAAAGAGTAATACGCGATAGGACCGAGTGTCACGTATAAGTCGAATTCGTGGAGGTCGCGATATGATTTCCCATATATATATATACTAATTATTTTTCGTGCGCACCGAAGACGAAAGAAAAATGTAATTTAGAAAAAATAAAATAAAATCTTAGATAACACAAATATAAAATTGTAAACTAAATTTATTTTGATGTAGAAGGTTTCATAAAATCTGACAAAGTAGTCTGCCAGCTCAAAGTTTTTTTCCCCACAAAATTTCCTCTAAGCATGCTAGTAACTATTTTTATTTCTTCTTTTGTTGAAAAAATACGTTTTTCGTAGGAGTTTGTATTTTCAAATTCCCAATACCGTCATTCAATATCCTGATTGAGCTGGATTTAAAGTTCTTCAATGGCTTGCTCTTGTTCATGCATTTCTATGAGCTCATTAGTTTTCTTTTCCTGAATGTGGAAATCCAACAGCTCCTGATTATATTGTTATCCAGCATTTCTTGGACATCATCACTATTCTTCAATCACATTACCAATTTCATCCGGCTCTGGCACTGATTCCGCCTGAGTTTTAGTGATGTAAAGAAATAAAAGAAGATGAATCGATAAGATTTGTAACTCCGAAGTCACGGAAGTCGGAGTAGCGTAAGTTGATTATAACTGTATAACAATTTGTATTGTGTTAGTAAAATGTCGTAATGACATCTATTTTGTTGTATTTTTTCTGAACTCGTATTAAAACTTTGAGAATTAATAAAGCATACTATAGCGCATATATTCTTCTCATACGTATGGGATAAAAGTGACTCACTCCCTCACTGCTCATTAGATTTCCTTAATAGTCTTACAGACTTAATGCCCTTAACTGCCGCTTAAATTTACTCGATTCACTCCTCAGTGCTCCCGTTTTTCATATAGGCAGGGGGAGGGAGTATGTGGTGTATTGGAGAGAACAGAAAAGGCACAGATAAGAAAATTTTCTGTGAAATAAAGTAAATCCTTCACAAACACACACTATAGAGATCATTTTTTTGCATTACAAAGCCCTCGGAATAGTTATACTGATAGCAGTGCAAAGAAAAAATTCGTATTTTGGATGGACGGACACATATTTCCGGACACTTAACGCATGAGTTGAGCGAAACAGATATATATGCCAGCAGCATTTATGGGGTTAAATATGGCAGGCATGTTCCTTTGTTAAGTGGAAATCCAATGAAGAGCAGTTTTGTGGAAATAGACTTCCAAAAAGGGTTGTGGGTCTGCTATGGATAAAAAATTGCGTTTTTGAACTATTAGTACTACAGAACAGGAATTTATCAAGTACGCTTCTTTTATTTATTTATTTATTCAACATCTGTGCTTGGCTTATTGACCATTTGATGTCGAGCCCCCCAGGACCGACTGATGATGTCATCAGCCGGGCATTTATCGAATCCAGTGCATTTGAGCAGGTGGTTGCCCTCCATTCTAGCAAAGTCACAGTTGTAGTCAGGCCTCGTCAGCAGCTAGGGCAAACCAGTGGAGGTATACTCCCAAAAAGTCATGTCCGGTGGTCAGGCAAAAGTGGACAACAGCCATGGCTTTCTCCAGGTGCCTCGGGATTGGACCCACAGCAAACAGAATTTCCCATGACAATCTAAGGCCCGCGGTGTTTTGGCTAACGGTTGTATATTTGTCTTTGGAACTTAACAATGGGGGCTTTCGTGCCAGACTGACCACCTGACCAGAACATCTGCTCATTCACCTCAGGGCCCAAGGTCACGTATACTGAAATGGGCACAGTAGCCCTGGCCAGCATGGGCTGTTGCGACACTAAGTTCAGCATATTTGTCAATGAATGTGGAAATAATGCTCGTTGCTCTTCTGAGAGTGAAGAGGACTTCCGGTGGAGATGACTCGGCTCCCTGCTTGGCTTTTTGGGCAGCTCTCTCATTGCTGGGTATTCCAAAATGACTTGGGACCCCCTGTAAGGTCACAATCCAGTCATATGGGATTAGTTCCACAATTTTAATTCAGCACTGAATTGTGTTAAGGCAGTCATTTGATGTATTTGTGCTTAACGCTAAAACTGCAGCTTGGGAGTCGAAGGAGACCACTTTTGCAGGAGCTAGGACAGCATCTAGTAATTGCGTTGCAGCTTCACATCAGCCAAGATCTTGCCATCGTAGTTGATGGCAATTTTTTCCACGGCCAATGAGTCATCAAAGAGCCGACAGAACCAGTTCACATCGCCTTCGCTTTTTTCTGGCAGATATGAGCCACCACTGTAGATATAGAGCCATTCATTCGCAGGATATGATTGTTCAATCGTTTCCCAAAAAGAGTGAACATTCTCTAAAGTAAATTTTGCTGAAATTAATTTCCAAGGTAGGGGATTTAGTGCCATAAAATATAAATATACTTCCATTATAGAAGTGTAAGTACTGTTAAATCAATAATCGAAGACTATAGGAATGTATTTAAATATAATTGATAGCTTAGTACTTGATACTTAGATACTTAGCTTAGATAGCTTAAAAAGCAATATATAGTGAGGCAGCATCATGAAATACACAGCGAAGCGGGTTAGTATTTCATGATGAGCGGGTTAGAATGCTGAGGTGCGAATGATACGTTTGACACACTAATACAGAAAGTAGATACGAAAGGAAACATAAAACACAAGCTCTTTGAAAATTGCTTTTCTCTCTTTATATTAATAATTATGATTGTTAGTCAGAACTGTGTACCGGAATATTCCACTTTTATTATTGAATTTTTATTTTTCAACTGCATTTTAAGAAACTTTTTCTCGTACACTAAAAATAGTCAAAAAGCTGAAATACAGTGAAAATCGCTTAACAGGAGACTGAAATATATCGTCCTGTCAAAAGAATTTTGTGTTAAGGTATCCGAACACGTTCGGAGTACTTTTTAACAAAATAGCATACTAAAATATTATAAATGCTTTTTTAGGACTCAATACCAATAAATATTACTATATATTTAACAATCAAAATTTAAAATAAATTACCTGAATTTTACAAAAATTACAATTATAAGTGAAACTTTAGAAATATTTTTGAAAAACTTCAAAGCAGTTAGAGAAAAAAGTAATAAACATATATTAGTAAAAGTATTATTAAAACAAATTAGATGCATTTATCTAGAAAATGTACTAAAATTTCAATTATTTATCAAAATTTGAAAATTTTACAGCTGATTGAGTAAACATTATAAGAAATGTTACATTTTTACGAGACCATTTTCTTAATAACAAGCCATAACTCAAAAAGTATTCATACAATAAGAAATATTTTAGTACATTCTCTAGAAAATAACATAAGTATCAGGTTCAAAAAGTTTTATAGAAATACATTCGTAATATTTTCAGTTATCAGACTCGCCATCATAGATTTTGAGCAATTTAAATGCCCACTTCTGGTAGATCAAAAGCCCACTTCCGGCTTTTCTAACTTTATAAAGTTAATTGTAACTTGGTATATAAGAATATAGAAATAACTTGGTATATAGAAATAAAACAAAGTATATTTCGTAAAGTCAAAAGATAGCTTTATTCAATAAAATAAAAAACAAAACTCTCTGTCTTGGCTGAATTTAGTCATTTTCAACGTGTTCGGATACCTTAAAGAACATTGCAAAACAGAAACATATATTCAACAAAAATTAAGTTTATTAGAGTACATTTTATTTGCATAGATATGTATATATGCATGTATTTAATAAAAATCATTGGAACAAAAACACTCACAAGAACTTGATAAATTATAGATTAAATTTTCAAATTTTTGAAAAATAAAACCATTATTGAATTTTTGGAAAGTAAACTGATATTTTTTTGTATTGTCTTTTTAGCATCATATTGCCAACAAATTGTTGGGTGTAGTCCATTTTGTTATACATTTAAACATGGGCACCTGAATAACTGTATGCACTTTTTATGATGTTCCTTATTTCGAATGACGTGGGAACAGCAGCCGCATTATTCATTTCATTTTCTTCATCAGAAGCTTCATGAAGGATATTTTTTGAGCTTTGAATGAACTCCAAAATGTATTTGTCTGTCATTATTGGGGGATGCACACACATTATTATCTGCTTCCGAAGTGATTCATAGGACCATTAAATAATAAAGAAACTTTATCAAACTTCCATTGATGTTTTCTGTAATTTATTCATTCCCAAAAGGGAGATATTTTCGTGTTAAGTGAACTTCGTTTCGTGTTAAGAGAATAGAAATGTATTGAAGCACGTAGTAGTTTGTCGAGTGTGTTGTATTACTTCATACTACCTTATATTTCTTCTTAAGCGTTTTCACGCGCGTTAAACTTATTTTACTGTAATTATATTCGTCATGAAATCAATAATAAGCTATTCATAACAAACACATAAAATATTAATTGCATTCAAGTAAAAAAACGCCAACGCAGAATTATATATATTTTTTTGAATTTTATTTTCAACATACATGAAACTTCTGTTCCATGCAGATATTTAAAATTGATCAATGGTTGATTCAGCTTACATTATAGAATCCATTTTTTTAGAGACAAGCAGTTAAAAAATTTTAGATTAGGTGATGCGAAATTCGTCGCTTGATTGCTATGCGATAATAAATCTCATATATTAATGTCTGGTGGCTTTTATGGTAAATTACTTAATAATGTCGAATTGGAACCAATATTTGTCGTCAATATTTTATTCATGTGCATTCCCTTAAATTATATCTCTACTTTTTTTCTTAACGAAATATGCGAACAATTATTTTAAAAAAAAACTTGTCATTTCGATAATTTACTTACAAATGCACTTATTATTTATTTCTTCATATATTTACAAACGATTTCTGTATTTCATTTAATTATAGTTAAATTTAAGTACTTTGGTATATTTATTTTGAATCGTAAATTTAAATTGATCAAAACATTAAACTTGTTTACTGTAGTGTCTGATGTCTTTAAAAAATGAAAATGTTTAAGATCATGCATTTGTTCAAATTCAGTTCTATCAATTCTTTGAAAAAATATTATCTATACCTAAAATATATTTTTTTAAAAATTTCAAATTGTTTGGCAATTTTTTTTCACATTTTTTTTTAACATTTATAAACCCCGTGCACCACACAATGTATAACACGTGGGTGCACAACACAGACAGGAGAAAGGATTACAACACAAACATCCATGCCTTCTCCGGAATTCGAACCCAGTCCCTACGGCACCGCAGTCAACTTCCCTGACCACTATACCGGATGGGGGGCTTTTTTCACATTTGAGTTTAAAAATCCTGCTGATGCAGTTTTTGTAGTGAAATATTCTTAAAAAATCTATTATTTTAATTCTCATTGTTTTAAAAGCATATTCAAAACTTTGCCTCATATTTTTCCATTAAAATGTTTGAAGTTGAATATTTGAGATTTTTTTCGCTGTTATCTAAGGTAAATTTTTTGTTTCTTATAATACTGCGAAAATTTTAAGTATTGTATTTGTCTTGATAAAAAAGTAACACATTAAAAATTATTTAATTTTTCTCTGGAAACTCTAGGAATATTATAATAAATTCTCCAAAATGCAAAGTTTCTGTTTAAAAAGTAACTTAAGAGTCAAAACAAAATGTTGAATAGTTTAAAAATGGATATATGTATTTCCTGGTTAATTATATATTACACATTAATTAAACTCTGAATTTGTTCAGGGTCTGTATGAAATATAAAATTCTCTATCAATAACTATGTTTTCTTATTAAAATCTATCCTGATTATTTTGAAAACTTTTTTTTAAAAAGCTATAAATAATAAATGGGATTTTTAGGAAATGTCTTACATATCACTATTTTGAACGTAATTGAAAATGTATCAAGCATATTAAATGCAAAAAGCATGGCATGTATTCTCGAGACAGTGTTTATTGTTTAATATTTAATTAAATTTTAAAACTCTAATATAAAGGCAACTATCGTAATTATTTATAAAAAAATATATTAATATGCTTCTTTATTTAGCATTTTGTAATGCTAATAATAATTTTTAAATATATAATAAATGTGACAAGCTACGTAAAAATTCTTTTACACTACATTAAAACTCGGAAATATCAAATGATTAATTAATAATAATCAAATTTCGCGAAAAAAATATTCCACTGATCAGCAATAATTATAATTCTGCAATAAATTTACAGAAAAAGGAATTTTGTGAATGGAATTCTTTCGAGTTTATTGAAGGAAGAAAAGGTAATTATAAATTAACTTTTCAACAGAAAATGTCTAAGAAATTGTTATTAACTTGTATTTTTGTTATAATTAATCAATTCAGATCATTCAAATGAATTTTAATAGCTAATGAACAATTTTTACGCATTTGATTAAGTTATCTTTTATTCGTAGTGGACAAAAATATATATTGACATATTTAAATTATTTGATCAGTGATTAATTCAAGAATTTTCATAATAAAGCCCTAAGTTATTTTCAGAATTCCACAGATTAAATAGATCTTTATCTAATTAATAAAATATGCGTGATGCGTAATTCCATCTCAGACAAATATTAATTTATTGCATGACTCGAGAATCAATATATATATATTCGACAAATAAAAAAAACTCTTGTTTTAACTTTGATGTGGCTTTGACTTACCACGGTTAATAGAAGCTTAATGATCTTATAATTAAGGAATGCATATTAGATAGGTGCTTTATCATAAAAATAATTCTTCAAGTAACCAATTTGTATGCATATCGATAGAAAAAATATTAATACGATTTTTGTGTATAATGAATGCTTAAAATAATGTAAGTAATTTATATGTAGATGTGTTATATGTTAAAATAAATTAAAAGTTAAAAAAAACTTTTTTAAAAACAAGCTTTTATTTAAACGTGCTAAAAAGAATCAAATAAACATTTCCCTTAAAACCTTTTTTACTATCAACATATAACGCCATTACACAATTTATATGATATAAAAGCTTGTCCGGGATTTAAATAATCGTATTTACTTAGTTAAAAAATTTTTAAAAATTAAAATTAGTCAGATCAAGCTATTCAAGCTAACTTTACTTGTTTATCTACACTGGTAAATCTCGTGGCAAGTTTTTGTATCTCATAAATTGTGTAATGACGTTATAAGTTGACAGTGAAAAATGTTTTACAGAAAATGTTTATTTTATTCTTTTTAGGGCATTTAAATAAAAGCTTGTTTTAAAAAAGGTTTTCTATTTTTAATTTATTTTTTACTTTTTAGTTATCGCTGGACAGGTTTCTCAGTCTGTTCATCTCATTCAACGCATCATTGTTGCAAAGTCGTTTGCCGGTTAATTTCGAACAGTCTAGCTAAATGAATAATATTAATAGCCGGAATAACATACAAAACTTTGAATGCAATTATGTAAGCTTGCATGTATTGTGACATACAGGTACCGGATGTCACTTTGTGGTATGGATTTACATGGTTGTTGTGTCAATACTGTGGCTCCCAGTGGAGGCTGTGGATGATTCATGAGTTGTCGCGTCTAATGTTATACCCTACCTGCTCAGTTAGAGACAGGTCTGGAAATCTATCGGGCCAGGATAACATGAAAAAGAAATCCAACGCTGACTTTGAATATGTCTTATTTTCAGTGTGTATGAGAACATTTTTTTTCACTGTGAATATATGATTAAATATTTATAAAATGAAGCGAACCATTGTTTGCTTCTTTAATTTGATTATAATTTTGAAATCTGCTTTATAACTTAAACGATTCTAAGTGTTTATACATTACAAAATTTTATTATTAATATCGCCTGAGGTGAATCAATTTTTCCTTATTATTGTTTGCTTTAATTTAATACGACGTGTAGTCTAATATATATCTAATTATATTTATACATTAAGACTGTTTTCTATTCGGCTATTTAATTCATTTTATTTTATTTGCTATATTAATAATGTTACATGACTAATATTTGATTTAGAATTATATGCCTTAAAGCACTAATTATATCATAAATCCACTTTCTCCAATCTTTTTAAAAGACAAATATACCAAATTAAATGTGCCGCTTGATCAAAAGAGTATTTTCAACGCATAGTTGTGATAAAATTCCTTTGGGAGTAAGATTTACTTTAAGTCAATTTTCGCTACATAACGCCTAAGTTGCTCGAAGCAGATGGAATTGCTAATTATCTTATCGTTTCAAATCCCCCTTCTGATGCCTCCCTCATTCTAAATGATATTTATTTTCTCTCTTAAATAATTGGACAGCACGCGAGTTTTCACGGATTACTGTATTAAAATAAAGCAATTTTTGCCTGAACATTTTTTCTTCTTTTTCATATTATTATATATCGCGTGCTTTAATTTAATAACTTACGTGCTCTAATGTAATGTAGCTTAGTCTTTATTTTTTTTACTGATCGTCTGCTATCATAAGCTTTATTGATAATGTTAGTTTTTTTGTATTTATTCTAAATATAAAGATTTTTCGAAGGGGTATTATGTAAAATATCATGATTAAGGCTCTGAAATGGTATTCACTGCTTTTATTTATCATATTTTCCCGAAATAATTTATAAGGTGAAAATGTTTCGTAGAATAGTCTTCCTAGTAATTTTGTGGGGGAAAATTTCCTTTTACAATATCGTTTGAGATTTCCAACAATTTCATATACATTAGCAAAGTTTAAGAACACACACACACAGATGCAAGGTAAAAAAATCCAAGAATCTCATCTGCAAATTTTTCATAACTAAAGCATGTTCACATTTTTTAAAACAAGAATATTATAGTGACAAACAGATTTTCAAAGTTTTCTCAAAAATAGAATTCGTGTGAAATACATTAAATACCTTACTGAGTTTCAAAGAATTATATAGATAAATGTTAATTCATTTTGAAAAAGAATTTGAAATTGAATTGCTTTGTAAATATCTAACAAAATTAATAATGAATTCCGTAGAGGTTATTATTTCATGATTGGAAGAAAATGCGCAGCCGGTAAAATATTTTTAAGATATTAAACAAAAGATCGCAATTCGTACTTTAAATTTGCAATTGTCTTTAAGCAAAATAATGAAATTAAACTTTGTAAAACAGATACTTTTAAAAACCGGAAATCCGTTAGGTTTCCATGTCAAATAAATTAAAAAAGTGTCATTTTGTCACAGAAATATATATATATATATATATATATTCAAATACATTTTCTCTAACTAAGGCTCCGATTTCAGATTTGAAATACTTTGAATTTTGTTGTGCATTTGATTCACAAGAAAACTCATCAAATGTTTAATACACTTTGTTCTTCAAATAAAGAACCTTTCTAAAAAATTTCGAATTACAAAGAAGCATAATCTCAAATACTTAAAATATTGTAACTAAAATCAACTAAAAATATTTTAATGTATTTTTAATTGAGCAATTTAAAATTCTTGCCAAAAGATATAACAGGGTATTATTTACGTAAGAGAGTTACAAGTTTCTTATGTTTTCATTTAATCTTATGTTTTCATTTTTTATGAAATAAAATACTTGCCATTATTTTTTGAACATTATTAGAAATTTCACAATAATTTCTTTAATAACACAATTTGATAAATTTAACTTAAACAATTTAAGCTATACACGAAACAGATATTTAAATCTTTTATATGTCTTAGTTATTTTTGTTACTGTTACATTTTTGAAAATAAGCTCATGCTTTCTTCAAAATACTTAAAACATTACTATTTTAATTTTTCGATTCAAAAATCAAATTTATTAGCAACATGAAATGCTGAGAGGCGGTGTCAGACCTCTGTCCCCTTAAAAATATACTTAAAATGACAAGTATACAAAAAAATACCATATTCTTTTTAAACATCCTTCGGATTTCTAAACAAGCAAAAATATTCGAAAGTAAATATTAATCAATAGGAGAATCAGCACTTTAACCTAGGATTTAAAAAATCTCAAGCAAAAAAAAAAAAAAATAGTCATGATCAATAACATTGCTACTTCGATGCAAGTTTTTCTTCCAGCGTTTATTTTTAACTGTAAAGTAAATTTTAAAGTACAAAGTCAATTTTTGCCCTATCAGCAATTTAAAAAGAAACAAGTTATTTAAAAAAACTTTTTTCCGCATATTCCTACTTGAAAAACAAATTGAGCTTTTCATACCTGGTAGTTGGATAATTATTGTAAACTGACGCCACCTATTGCCTTCATTCGGAACAAATTTGATTTTTCCTCACATATAAAACTAAAATTATTATTTTTAATTAATTAATGGATTAATATTTGAAAAACTGTATTAACATCAAGTAACATCCACTGCAAGTTTAAAGAAATACATTTGAACTTGAGCAGATGAAAAAGAAATATTTTATTAAAGCTTGAAAATTTGAACAAGATACATATATATATATATATATATATATATATATATATATATATATATATATATATACATAGGGAGGAGTGAACTGATAGTAGAGGAAATTAAAAAATCATATATTCCTTTTTCCCTTTGCAATACTATGGGAAGAAGAGAATTAATTTTAAAATAACGCAAAAAGTAAGGAAAATTCAAAGATAGTTCGAATTTTTAATCATCTTTAATGTGTTATTGAAAGTTAGTTACTGCTTTCAGATACGATGAAGAGAGCTTTAGAAAAGTGAAAATAATTTGTTTTCAATACGCGTCTGGGTTAGTACAATATTTTATCAATATATATATATAATTTAACAATACTTTAAAAATATTTTATGTAAAAATTCAGAAATTTCAATAAAATGCAATAATTTTGTTGCTCTTATTTCACATGGTTCAAACGAATGCAAGACCAGGTCGCTAAATGAGGTCCATGATATATCACAGGCTTCTTCCACGTGGGTTCCGCAGAACCCTAGAATTTTCTGAAACTTGGGTAAGCGTTCCACAAAGTGGGCATTTTATATGCATAACTTAATCAAAACACCAAAATATTAGTGAAACTTTAATTTTTATTAAAGGTCAAATTTGCTTGTAAAAATAAACATAAATAAATCTCATTTTGCGTCAAAAATTAAATGATACAATTTGGATTCCGAAAATTGTGTATCTAGAAAATATTTTTACCTATTTCAATGAGCTAATCACATTGCTATGAGAATTATACATCACTATTTTCAAGGTACAAAGTAAAATTGAAGCCATGATATCAAAATTGGAATTTTGAGCAGATAAAATATAACATTGAATACTTTATTAATTGCATTATATATTGGTAGATTGTAACGTTTATTTAAATAAAAATTAAAATGGTTTAACGTTAATTAAATGTACACAAAATTGTTTTTTTGAATATTTTCCAATACAATAGTAAAATTATCTTTGGTATCAAATATTGAAGGGAACATTCGTGGTATCCCTTAGCGTGAGAGGGTCGGAATTAAGATTAGCCATAGTCAATACACATTCTATTTATTAACAATTCTCTCAATTACGACGCAAGTTAAAAAACTCAAACTAAGAAATGCATTAATCAATAAATATGTGAAGCATTCGTGGGGTAGACGGCATACTAGGAGAGTTAACAGAATCGGATCACTTACGTCTAGGCAATACACCTTCTTATTTAATTCGTTCTAATCCAAATTTAACGCTTTATTGACCAAATCATCAATCTTAATATTAATCAAATAAGTAACGAAGTTCTCTTGCTAGCTTCACGCTAATCAATCACTAGCCGTTGGCAGTCTTTCTTCTCTCCCTTAACTCGAAAGTTTAATCTTTATACACGACTTATTTTACATAATCACAGCTTCTTCGGAGGAGGGAAGTTTTCAACAGAATAAAAATTTTCTCCAAGAGAACTATTAGTAGGAAGAACACGAATAGACCCGTTGCAATACTTTTGAAGATTTTCACACCTTCGAATTCCTAATAAATCAAAGAGAAAAGCAAATTAAAATATCTTCTGACACACAATCGAAACTCAAATTTAATGAAGTAGATATTAAGTATTTTTGGTCGTTAGAAAATAATTTTCAGAAATTGCCAAAAGAGTAGTGAAACATGTAATGTCATTAGTTTTAACCTATGCATGCGAAAAATCTCTCTTTATATGTGCTACAAAGACAAAATACAGATATAGATTGAATGCTAAAGATGACATTATGTTGCAGATTTGAACAATTATTCCAAACGCAAAAATACGTTACAATATAAAATAATCATAAAAATGTCATTAATATTTTTCTTTCTTTTTTTAATTTGTTATAGTTCAAAATATTTTTGATTTTGCTTGTTAGAAAACTAATGTTTAGTATTATTATTTAGTTCAGAAAACCAAAATAATAATACTAAACATTAGTTACCTTATGATTCACTGTCTCATTAAGGTATTGTTACAGAGATAAATTAAAGATACAATAATAATTTTAGATAGTATACGGTTTTGGTATGCTATTTGTTCTGAATTTTCATCAAGAACTTTCTTCTTCTTCAAAAAATAAATAAATAAATAAATAAATGGTAAGCTCGAAGGATCGCCAAGTGATAAATGTTTAACATACCTGGGGAAAATGGAAAGAGCCTCTTCTAAATATATAATAATTCTAAGCACCTGAAGGCAGAAAATTGATTTGCTCTTACATCTGCAGAATGGAACTGAGTGTAAATGCTTTAATGTTTTGGGTGGCTGCAGTAACCAAGCGGTTTCGGATGCAAACTCGTTCCCGAGATTATTTTTGTCGGTTCTCAGGCATGAGTCCTGGTACCACTTAAGTTTCGCCATGTAGAGGGCTGATGCATGTTAAATCAGTCAGAACTCCAATTCCCCAAGGTGGCATGGTGTGGAAGTTTGAAAAGTGAGGTGCGCTCCCGTTACTGTTCTCGTCACTAGGCAAAATTTTAAATTTATGAAATTCAGTGCCAATAACTTTGGTGTTGCTTTAATGTTCAAAGTTAATAAACAATTAATCAATTGACGGCATGGATAGCTCTGCAAGAAGTATGCATTCATAAGTAGAATCGTTAACAATTTTGTGCATGATTCCACATCTTGTATTTAACCTTGACAAATTTAATGAGCATCGACCGCCAGGGAGGTCTTAAGACTTCTTGAGACCTTGGGTCACCTACGCAAAAGTATGCCCTGGGCTCCCATGTAGAAGTAAGTCTTGGGCCCCAACACAAATGCAGGTGCCACCTATGGTCCATAAAAATAGACGCTACATAGAATATGTTGTGAAATACTCGTACAATAATCCAACAAACAATCTGGTACAAACCATAACTCAAAACAAAAAATTGTGTATGATCTAAAATTGTACAAACAGGTTCGACCTACTGTCGACTTTTGACTGAATGATTAATCTTGGAGCATGGAGGTAGGCCTAGCCCTATACATGGACGACGGTCGTCACATGTTCCCATTGACATATCGTCTGTAATTCTCAGTTTTTCGGAGAATACAACCGGAAATAACATTTGACCTTTGAAATTATTCGAATTGGGATTTTATTAAGGCTGATTCGAGAACGAGACGAGGCCCTGGACCCGGAACTAGTTGGCCCGTGCCTAAAGACGTCGCTGTCCCTTTACACAGCGGGTCTTAAATAATACCAGGACATGAAACGTTTACACGAAACATAAAAGTAAGCTACAAGCAAACTGTCAAGAAATGACAGTTTGATTACCTGGGCCATAGAGCTATCACATAAATCAATTAAAGATGGAGACAAAATTAAATATTTAAAAATCGTATTTTGAAAATAAGAAAAAAAAATACATTTTTTGAAAGTTCCCATAAGTTTTCTTAAAAATATTGTTCAGAATATTATTTCATGAAATATAAATCAATATATTAAAAAAGCTGTTTTTGCCATACGTAAGAAACAAGCATTATTTGAAAATTGCATACTTTTCTTTAGTTTTTCATTTCTTCCCGGACTTTAAATATTTAAAAATTCAAACTCAAAATGTGTATATAATTTTAATATCTTGCGATTTTTGCTTCGAGTCCATTAGCAATACCAGAAAAATGTATTATGCCTACAAATGCGTATATATAGCTAACTTTAAAAAATATGTTAGTATTTTATTAAGTAGTTGTATATATTAATGTACAACTTTCAGTTAGTTTCTTCTTTAAAAAATAATACAATTTCTTATTACATTCATTACTGAATCATTTTTTGTGGAGCCTATTTTTTAGATGATAGTTATATTTTTTTTTATTTAAATCCAAACAAAGCAATAAATGTGAGCCGTGGATCTTTTCGTTACATTGTATTCGAATTAAATTACTTGAAATAAAGTAAACACATTATAAAGGGGAAATTTATAAAATTTTTAATGTAGTACAGGATAAAAAGGTTATATACCTTTAAATACATTTTAATATTTTCAAATATGTTCTACAAAATGTAAAAATTAATGAACTTAAAATTTGACTGTATCTCTGTTCTTCGATAAATTAAATGTTTCTTCATATAATAGTGATAAGTTTGAGAAGAAGAAATGATCCACGTAAATCATAAAAACATTTACTCTGGAGTAAATCATAATTTTTTCTGGCACTCGCTAGCGTAAAATCAAAACGTTTCTTTTGAACCTTTTTCTAAAATCATTTGATAGTACAAACAACAAAAGTATATATTAAATATAACGCAAATATTGAATCCAAGAATTCAAATCCGTAATCACAATTCCCCATAAGGCAAATGAAATGGACCGTCACTGTCAAATGTTTGACTTCATTCTTGTAGTAAGAAAGATGTGGTTTTGAGGAATCTAACAAAACCATATTTAAATCAATCAGCAGGAAAATGGAAAGCGAAAAAAAATTTTTCCCCGAAATGTGTATATATATATAGCCTACACTGTCACAATATAGGCAGAAAAGAAACTTCTATGACTTTCTAAATTTTTCTCCGCAAATAATTCGCTTAGGTTTTCTGGACTTCTAGGTGAATAAATTTTACCTTTGGTGACTTAATGGCATCTGCAGGTCAAATTTGACATCAATGTCTTACATATTCTGCTATACAAAGAGTAATACTTCTTACAAGGGAAAGGCACCACTAAGGGAATTCATTTTGGGACTAGACTTGGTATAACACTAGTATTCCATTAGGGTGTTCAATCCTCAACTCTCAAACATTATACCAAGTGGGTTTTAGACTACCAACCTTGTTAGTCTAAAAACCACCTTACCGGCCACAATACCCTTCCGGGAGGCGAAATTTTAGAAACTACGTAAATACAATTATTCGTGGCAAATACTATTAATGTAATAAAGAATATTTACAACCTTAGAAATATAAAATCCACGTACTACATCAACACATTGTAGAAAAGGATATAGGCTTAATACTTATTTTTAGGTACTACCAAATATTTAAAATTATGCTCTGTAAATTAAAACTACGCAAACTTCACAATACTTTTGTAACGTAATTGTATTTATATTACTAAGCAAATTCAAGTTGACTAGAGCTGATGCAAATAATAAAAAAAAAACTTTTAATAACCTGAGGGCTCTCAGAATGTTTATTCAGAATATTTTTCAAATTATAGAATACATTTTAAAATCTTGTTGAGTTTTATTCTTTTGTGGAGAAAAAAAATAACTCACACGAATGTTCTTTTAAAATAAATTAAAAATCGAAAAAGTGTTTAAATATTTATTAGGTAAAGGATAAAAACATAATTTTCGCAAATAAATGAAAAAATAGATATTTAAAACTTGCAATGGAGGTGCATATGTATTCATTGATATATTCCTTAGTTATTATTGATTTACGTCTTAACGTGAAGAAAAACCCTTTAAGAAATGTAAATAATCATACATTAAGCCAGCGATACTCAACCTGCGGGCTAAATGCGGCCCACCGATCTTTTTTAAAGGGCCTCGGTCATGGCCCATTTCTCTGAAACATTGACTAACATTGTATTAAAAATTTCGGGGGAAATTCTTTGTCTAGAAATCAAACATATCAATTTGCTTTTTGGTGTCGGTGTGGCACGGGTACGAATTGATATTCTTTTTGTTTTTGGAACAGTTACGGTTAATGATAACAGACAACAGGGAAGTAGCGACAATTTTATGGATGGAATGAATTTTTAAAAATCTTTCATACCTTACAAGCTAAAAATATTCGAACAAAATATATCGTTTCAAGACGATTGTGAGGTTGACTATTTTGTAGTGAGAAACAACCATGGATCAGTAATTGTCTGATTCGTCATGAAAGTGCTGTATTTAAAAAAATACCAATAAACAGGAATCATTCAATGACACTTTTCCTTGAAGATCTCTTTCGAGAGGTGATATATAAATAGGCTTTCTTGAATAATCTTTGCAACAGTAACAAAGTGTTTTTTCAGTGATAATATCACAGGGGTAACAACGATATTCTGTGAAATTTGTTATATTATTGGTAATCATATGAAACCGTTTACTGATACAGAAATTACACTAAGTTCAAAAAGTTAAGCACGAAGATATAAAATGCAAAAAAATCAACAAATACTGCTTTGATTGACACAAAATGTGGCAGTAAAGTAGCATATATATTTATACATAAAACAAAATCAGTAATTATATACAGAAATGAAAACAATATTAAATTTTTGTAAGTTATCAGATAATGTCATACTGCAGACTTAAACAGAATTATCTTTAAAGTAAAAATAAACAGCATAAAATGAAAAAAAGGACATTAAGAGTGTATGTGATCCCCCCCCCATCTGTACGCAAAGTATACACCTTCTGACCATGCTTTCAATTAGGTGGTCAACCACCGCAGAATTAAGCAATCGCCATTCTTCTTGTAGAGCAGTTTCCAACTCAATAACAATAGCTGAAGGTGGAAAACGGGAAGACAGAGCACGGACGAGAGCATCCCAAAGATTTTTAATGGGATTAAGGTCGGGCGAATATGCTGGCCAGGCCTTACGCGCAATCCCTTCACTCTCCATGTAGTCATTGACGATGTCAGCTCTATGGGGACGGGCGTTATCGTCCATTAAAACAAAAGTAGGGCCAACTGCTGCAGCGTATAATCTCACAATGGGTTCTAGAATTTCATCTCGATAACGGACAGCCGTCACAGAACCCCGTTTAAAGATGTGCAGGTCGGTGCGGTATGCTAATGAAATCCCTGCCTACACCATAATGCTTCCGCCTCGGAATGCGTGATGTTTGGTGATGTTTTGGGGCTGATTGCGAGTTCCTTGTTTACGCCATATCCTTATACGCTTGTCATCTGGCTCCAGAGCAAATCTAGACTCATCAGTAAACATGACATTGTCCCAGTCAGACACCATTTAATTGCCATATTCCCGGCACTACTTTAATCGTGCCCCTCTTGATTGGATGAATAGAAGAACACAAACTCGGGGTACCCGGGCATACTGTCCATTTGTATGTAATCTTCGGCGTACAGTAGATGCAGATATAGCCTTACCAATGGACGCTGTAACCTTAGATTTCACACGTGTGGAGATCTCTGTGCGATTCCGCTTGGCCATATACCGATCTTCCGCGGGGGGTTGTAACCCTTGGGCGACCATCTACGGGCCTTCGGACAACTGTCTGTGTGGTTTGGAATTGTTTCCATAAACGTGAAATTACAGAATGATGAACGCCGAAGAAAAGAGTAACATCTGTGATCGGCTGTCCTGCCTCAATGCGCCCCACCAGCACGCCAGCGCTCAGAATCTTCCAATCGTTTTCTGGAAATCATAGAAACACGTATGTCTAGAAAACAAATTGTACGAAAGTTTTAAACACCTTCTATCAGCACTTACAATCAACTTCTGTAACCCTTCATAAAGCTGGCTTCTTATTAGACTGCCCTTTTTGCTTATTTTTGACATGAAAGCTCGATTGGCTGTTACCTAACAAATTTGCATACTTCCATCTACCTCTGCAACGAATTGCATCCTCTTCAATTCTGATTGGCTTCCGGAAATTAGCATTTTCCTCTCCGTGTTTAACTTTTGGAAGTGAGTGTATAAAGAGGAATGTTTCTTAAATGTTTATAATTTTGTTAGTGGCAAAAATTTAAAAAGTATGAAAAATAATTATTAAAAAAGAAAGTTATATTATTTTGATCAATTTTCCACATGTTAAATTTCCAATGTTATCTTGGTCTTAAAGTATTTCTCCCCTCCCCTTCCCCATTTATCCTCATGTTGTGGCCCGTATGAAATGGCTTACTTATGTATGAGTACCCTTTCATTAAGCCAATACCCCCGATTTATCGCCAATAGTTAATTGAATTTCATAGAATAATCGTCAAAGAGTTTTAGAGATATACCAATCTATTTTACACCACCCTAAGGAAAATTGTTAAACATTTTTGGTGGTAACAATTTTTTTTTTAAATTCGCCGAAAGCCGTTAATAGCTCGCGGTTATTATGTGAGTTACAAAATTTGGGATAAATATGAGCAAGTCATCTTAATTATTTTTAAAAAAAGCTTTTTAATTTATACCCTCTTTTAATTTAATATTTATCTTCAGAGTACATCTCACTCTCTGAAAAATAATCAAGCTCATCAATGTTATTAAAAGCACTACTTCTCAGAGTTAAAAAGGGTTTGAAATTACACATAGTAAAGGGGAAAATCTATTTCATAACATAAACCAATTCAGTTGAAGTTTTAAAAGCTTTACTTATCTTGGAAGAGAAAACTGAGTTAGTATAAGTAAATATTTTTTTTAAATTAAAATATCTCAAATCAATGCCTTACATATTTATGATGATAACTTTAAAGACTAATAATGAGATTAGTTTAATTAACTAAGTGCATAGTCACGAAATCTTTCACACCGAGATGAATAATGGTAACTTGATATGCTTTTGAAAACATCTTCCATTTTTCCTGTTGAAAACATTCATTTTGTTAATAAGAAAATCTGGTTTAGTAACGACTTTTCCAGTCAGCAGTTATTATGAAAAGAACTTAATTAAAATTCTTATTATCCTCTAAAAATATGATTAGTATAATTATTAAATATAATTTAATCTAAGGGTACTATCAGTATAAAACATATCAAACTTCCGGTTACATATTAGGAATTTTACAATGATTAACTGCAAATATTATTCGTGGATTATAATTTTCATAATTTTAATTAGTTCTCTCTGAGAAATTTCTGACATTAGGGCTTAAATTTTTCAATGTGAATTAGAGGTGAATCGCTGTGCATTAATCTTCCTCAAACATCATATATACCTATATTAAAAAACTTGTGTGTATAAGAAAAGGCTTCACTGAGTTGAAAATATTTACAGAAACTGCATCAAGGATACTTTGAAAACATTTCTCTTCCTTTAATCCAGCTTTAAAATTATAGAAAATCACAGCATGGGTATGTTTTTCCGTCAACTCCAATTTCTCATCTGTCTAAAATGTATTCTACGCTAAACAACTTGAAGTAAGTCAATAAAAAGTCGTCTGCTGTGTTAAAATACTTTGTATTTTCAAATTAAATCGTTAATGTTTTTTTTAAACCACTCGTCTGCGCGTATCTCAAAAAATTTCAGAGTTACCCTCGCAGTAAAAAGATTTTAGGAATTATAAAAAAGCTTTAAGGAATTATAAAGGTCACAATTCTCAGGTTCTTTGGATCACAAATATCCACTTCATTTAGAAAGACTTCATTTATCAAAGCATAAATACATATACCAACTTGCTTGAATCCTGATTTTATAACATGTTTGTTAACTATTGAAGAATTACATTACACAGAACATTAGTTTTTTGCATTTAAGGTATGCTAGTTTAGGAATATCTTTATTCATTCGTCACTAAAATTCTTCACCCAGTAAACTTATTCTTAAGTGTAGAAAATTCCTATACGGCTCATTAGGTAATTCAACTCGAGTATGGCGTAGTAAAATGTTACGCTTTAGTGGAGTAAGTAAGTGCTTTTCTGAAAAGAAAGACTTTTGATAAAAAAACTACCATTCTTTTTGAAAGACAGAAAGGGGGGAAGATAAAACACCACACTAGCAAAAAAATCTCCTTTTATATATTTTTTGAAGAAATCGCAAATCCTTCTCAAAATAAAAGGTTTATTTTCTTCAGTGTATTTTTCTGTACTATTTTTTCAAAAGTAACTGCATAGAATTTATAGCACTTTCTATATGTGGATAAGAAGTTGATTTACGAGATATCACACTTAGACTTAATGAAAATTTTTAATTTTCCTGATTAATTCTGTATCAATATAAGTTTCAATACATAGATTACAGCAATTAAAAAGCATTTAGAAAGAGCATTAATTTATTTCATTTGTGTTCTTCTCTTTGTTTTCTTCTCTATTAGGAATATTTTAATAATTTCTAACAATTATAAACCAGAAATATTTGCACATTGGGCATTGGGTTTCTACAATGTATTTAATTTTAAAAGAACATATAGGATTTTTTTTGGAATTATATCTCTTATGTTCTTTCATGAAAAAAAAATAACTCTTTTTTCGTGAGACTTATTAAGAGGTAACCAATTAACGTAATGAAAACCAGAAAGGCATTTCTAAATTTAGAACAAATGATTTTACTAATTACTCTTTGCATTCAAACATTCATAAACTATTAAGAGATTCTGTAATTAAAGCAAAAACTACAATAAAGTTATCAATTTTACTTTAATGTAATTAAAAAGAAATGTTTTTAAGCTTTTAAAAATGCAAAGTAATCTATATTGATTACTTACATTCGTTTTTCAACAAAAGTAAATCTTTGCTCTGTATATAAAACAAACGCTTCTAAAGTATTTTGTAATATTGCAAATTTGTGTCTTGGTTATTTTTAGAATAGAGTTAGGAATAAATTTAGAAAAAATAATGCATTTGTATTTCACAAAGTACCATGAACAGTATTAAAATGCAATGAAAGATAGATAAATATTTTCAAAATCTTCTAAAAAATACAAGTTTAAAGGAATTTTTAAACATACATATATATACATATTAAATTCAACGTTTTGTTGATATAAACTACACATTTGCTACAACCTAATATTGTAACAGGGGGTAATTATAGTATTATGGGAGTAATGTTAAAATGAGCTGAAATTAAATTCTTCGTTAAGGGGATTTTCCTTTTACCTTAGAGTTATCTTTAAATATTTTATTTTTCTGCACCATCGTTCCTTGTTTATACAATTTAAGTAAATGGAATGATCCTGTTTCTCAATGGATTTTTAATGTTCAACCCACAAACCACAACGATTTTTGTGCAACAACTTTTACGACGATATAGTTCTGAATTAACTTCTGCCTTTTTCGGAAAGAGGAAATATTTTTTGAATTGCTTGGTTTTTAAAACTTAACAAAGTGAAAAATTATCGCTGACAGTCCCACTTACTTTAATACGGGTTAGGTAGTTGTTTGAAACATATTTAAATAAAATTCTTTAGTATGGAGATAATACATAAACAATGAAATAATACAATTGAAATCTAATTCTAATATCGAGAGACACAGTTGTAAGCATTTGACTTTTGAAAACCTTGTTGGAAGGAGAAAATGACCCCAAAAAATCTGCTTTGCTGTCTTGGAAAATAATATAGAAAACGAAATCACATTTTAAATTACGTGTCATGAAATTGAACATTTTAAAATATATTATAAACGGAGGTTTTTTTTTTTTTTTGGTTTTCTGAAAATTGTTGTACAAAATATTAAAATACGTACAAAATATATATATTTGGAGTTTTTATTACATATACATAACACATTTTTTAAAAAAAATATTCTCCTTGTTAACAATGATTCTCTCCTTTTTGCAAGAAAAATATTATGCTCGAAAAGTCATGCCCCAAGACTGGTTTTTAGTTTTAGGCTATGGCTAAAAAACTTGTTTCATGGAATTTGTGAAACCTGTGATACATTCATCGGAAAATGTTTGAAAATAAATAAGGATCTAAGAAAAAGATTCTTCAGCATTAAGAAGCAACATCTAATTTCTCCTATTTTGTGTATGTGTAACCTTTTTTTGATTTAAAATCTGTGTGCAGCTATCTTCTCTCAACAGATTTTGTTGTTGTTATTTTTGGATTTGTTTAGTGCATTTTAAGAAAAATGTGCTAAAATTAAGAGGAGGAAAAGAGATTATTATTAATAAATGGGAAAAAATTGGTAAAAATGGACAAAAAAATATCATAAGCACGGACCATTCTGCACCAAAGGTTTATAGACAAATTTTCAATTTTTTTCAATTTAATGTGATCTTATATTATTTATTTTTGAAGTGGCCTTCAGGATGAGAGATATTTTCTTTTTTACGAAAACTAGAGCTTTTTTTCTCGGTTACTAAATGAAAATGCCTAAAAAAAACAGCGATCATATTCACATAAGCGACTGTACATTTTGTAATAAAACAGTGATTGATAAATCTGAAGTTTGAAACATTTCTTCTATTATACAGAACTTACAGAAAAATTTTCACAGTTAATTATGTTCAAAACTTTTTTAGCAATCGCTGAACCCGTTTATTATTTTTTAAAAATAACATTTCGAGTATAAAGCGTTTTAAAGAATGACATCTTGCTTAAAGTAATGGCATCTGCTTTTACTAAAACACTTGTAGTCTCTGTTCTAGTAAACGGAAAATAATAAACTTGATATTTTTATAAAGATAAAACCATAAAATAAAATCATAAAACATTTTTGCCATTTTTTGGCAAAATTCACAGATATGGGGTAGTCGGATACCTTAATTTTTCAATTTATGCAAAATTTTATTAATTTTTTTGTGCTATAATTCTTAGTTAAAGGACTAACACTTTGAGAAAAACTAATAATTATTCTCTAATAATTTAAAAACTCTCCAATTATTTTTAAAATTGCTCTTTTTAATGCGAATTCATTTGTGTTGAAACTATATAGCCCATATAGAAAAAAACTTATTCGTTTAATAGTATAAAAATGTAATTTTAGATAAATTTTTATAAATGTGATTCATACAAAGTATAAAAACAGAAACTAAACTAATCTGCTCAGAATCTCTTATTATTTTGAAATTTATTAATAGAAAATAGCACAGACGTTGCTATTATAAATATTTAATTTAATTTTATTTTGTTTAAAAAATATTAGAACTCTCTCTCTCAGTCTTTTATGAAATAAAAAAATATAAATAATTAAAACGACTTTTAACATAAAAAAACAACAATTGCTTCAAAGAATTCTGTTTCTCAAAAGAAAAGATTTTTTTTTTATAAAACTAATATAGCATTTTCTTTTTGAAAATGTATCTTTTGAATTTTCAACGCTACAGTATTCAACTGTAAAAACACAAGATATCTATCAAAAAATTAAAAAGACAAGCTACTCATTTCTTAGAAATATGTACATAAAAAAAGTAATTAGAGTTTTTAGGACATTATTAAAAAAATTACGAAAGACTAGCAACGATAGCGCCGGATTTACACCAAGCAAAGTTTTTTGCCACACTAATTCGGTTGAAAGGAAATTATTATTATTAATAAATAAATCATCTTCAGTCTACAAGTTTTTTTTTAAAGTTAATCTCGAAGTAATAAAATATTTTTTAAACTGATTAAAAAGATCCATATAATCAGTTCCCTTTATGAAATATTTTTTGTTATTTTTCTAAGCATTAAACAAATTTTTATATAGAGTTATGACCATCTCCAGATGTTTAATATATTTTCCTTTAAAGTAGAAATGTCCTTTAAAGAAAAAAAAATCAATTTTCAGAAGTAGCAATTAAGAATTCTAAATTTATCTAATTAATCAAATCCTATATTTACTTTGATAAAAATGTAGGAGCAATATTTTTTTAAAAAAAAATGTAGTTTAAATACATAGCATAAAATTATATAGCAGCAAATGCTTTTTTTAAAGTATTTTTTTCTTTTGAATAACTTAATGAATTAATCGATTATTAGTTACAAATATGTTAAAAATGCTAGATGTAATCGAAAAGAACTAAAATAAAAATGTAAAAAAATATCAATTGAATTTTCAAAAAAACTATAGCAAATGCTACTCCTTTAAGTGTATAATGTTTAAGAAAAACGTAAACAAACTCAATTTGTCGCCGAAAATGTTCTTAGATGAACAGAAAAACAGTTTTTCTTTGAATATTCCGATATTAAGGGGAACATCTACAAAATTTAATTTCTTAAATCATGTACTCTCATAACACGCAGGTGAAAATTTTAAAAACTATTCTGTAAATTAGAACATCTTGAAAGGCATTTAGACAAACAATTAATCTCTTTCAATTTAGAAATATAATAAAAAAACTTATTTATAAAGTTTTCAACGTACTATATAAAACAAAAATAGTCACTAAGAGAGAGAGAGAGAGAGAGAGTTGTGTAAATTCATTCTATTCTTTTCAAATGAGTGATTGTTTTAAAGTGTGAATTATATTGTGATCTTCCCATTTTATAAAAAAAAAAAATTCCCACCTAACTTCAATTGTTCCTTTCTGAAATTTATATTTATCCACTTTTATCTCTTGATACACAATCTTTTTGAAACAAATTTTTCAAGAGCTATTTTTAGAAAGTGCCTTTTTATGATTTTTTTTGAACGAACAACACATGTGCAAAGGATTAGAATTCATACTTGGATAAGTTAACTTTCAGCTTCAAAGGTATAATAAAATGGAACTTTCACTTAGAAGAACTGATAAACAATCAAACAAAAAGAAAGAAAAATCAATACAAATAAAGAAAATTTATGAACTAACGAATAAATTTAAACTTGGATTCTACGAATTTCAATTCAAATACGCTTCAATAGTTACATATCTTACTTACGGAAAACTTCTATTACTTCTCTTTCTCGCTCTAATAATTGTTGTTGAATATATCTTTAAGGAATATTTTTTGGGTATTTTTCTAGAATACGCAGTCTGCTTCATTTTCTATAAGCCTATTCTCTCTCATATAAACAACTTCAGAGAATGAATGTTGGCTTGATGTAGAAGCAGAGAACCAATAGAATACCATAAACTATTCTAAACAAAGTATTAGAAATAGAAGTACATTAGAACTAATTCATTACAAATATTTCATAAAGCGCATAACCAATATACATATCACGAAGTTATATTTCTTAAGGTTTATATAGTAGACCACAACAGCGTTCTTAACTTGCAGTTTTCTGAATAAGAAGAATAAGAATAAGTTTAGAATAAGTTTTTAAAGTAGAAATTCCAGCTTTATATGGAAATGACATTGATAAAGTCAAGCTTCATATGGACAAAGCTTATATTAATAATTTTAAGCCAACTTTTACTTATTTGGCAAAAAAAAGAATTAAATCAGAAGCAGGAATAAAATGTATCTCAGTTGATGAAATACCTGCTAAATCACTTGACACTTCTCCAACGGAATTTTGTGTTTTCGGTTTATTAAAACCAGTGATACGGAGCTTCAATGATTATTGTTTTAACCCAGGTTTTGGTTTAAATAAAGAGAAACTCCAAGTCATAGAAAACTAAAAAAAAAAAAATTGGAATTAATGCTATCTTTACTTCACTATGATTAAAATAAAAGTCAACATACGTTGTCGGAGACAGACGAGGAGCAATGGAATGCCCTTGGTGTTAATTTTATTATCTACATGAGGATTTCGATCTTTTCGTTCTGCCCTGTTTCCTTTGTGCATCGTCTTTTCAACTCAGACATGTTACACCACAATGTCTGCGCGAAACTATTTTTCCTGTGGTGCATTCACGTTTTAATTGGTCAAGAGTATCCACGCAATAATTCAGAGCAAAACTTTAAGGATACTTTAACCTACTGTTTTTCTCAAAGTTCCCCTCTCTGAGAAGTTTAACCATTTCCTGTCAACAAGGGTCTCGTTAAAAATTACCAAGTGCAAGGGACCCCATACATCACACAGCAGCGTCCCTTCACAAGCCTGAACGGGCAATGACTATAGAAAGCAGTTCAAGAGGAATGGAGTAAAATTAGCATGAGAGCACTAAGAAGAAATTTACTTTCTTAGAAAACCCAGCTACAGCTAATGTCAGGAATCATGGTTATCAGATAGAAGCAAATCGCCACAAAAAATGCGGCATTTATAGATAAAAATGAATTGTCAACTGATATTGGACCAGTTGCACTGAATTCGTCATAGATAGAACGCTGACCACGATTAAATTCGTTATTTTATACGGGTTTCACTGTTGTTCTTTATACAATAAGATAGTTTTGTATTGCTCTGTATGGAATGAAGTTCATTGAAGCCATCTTGTTTTAAAAATCCACGCTGAAAGTTAAAAGAAATAATCACACAAAAATGTTTTAGAGCCCATTCCATTTTTTTTAACGTGATGAATTTTTAAATTTACCGTAAACAATAGACAAATCAAACTAAAATGGCAAATCTTTCTAAATAATTTATGTTTAAAAACAACACGTTTAAATTGGCTGCTGATGCCTAGGAAAGCTCTCTGTTACCAAGGCCAGGAATACGAGGAACAACCTTCAGATAGCTTAGAAATTTCTAATTTTTCATGTTTAAAGAAAGTGAATTATATTTTGCCCTATTGAAGCAAAATAAGTTCATAAATTGCAGTACATTTTGCTGAAATTATATTGCGTGCTCTTAACTGGATTTTTTTTCTCCTTTTTTTATTTCAACATAAATTCCTTGTTTTTGTTCGTAGTATTAAATAGATTTGCAAATTTTTTAGATTGCAAAAGTGAAAAATATTTGTAAATATTGTATCAATACAGGAAGTGAAATTAGTTGTACAGTTTTCAAACAATAGAATGTGTTTGTTTCATTTATCTTTCCTTATAATCTTAAGATTAAGCCTTTCTTCGGTGCCATTTATTTTTAAATAAAAAAATAAAAACGGTATTCTAAATTGATTGTATCACCTTGCATAATTTGTGCTTAATCTATGGTCAAGAAAAACTAAATAACGAAAACATTACCTTAAACGCAAGAGTTATCCGACATTTAAAATATCAATTACCGTATGAAATAGCATTTTCAATATAATGAATCAAATAATTTGCACCCAATTAAGTTAATTTGAAACATTTTGTGCACTCATTTAAGTGCAACAACCATTTGCTAATAGAAAGCAGGTGTTTCCTTCTAAAAATTACACTTATTAAGTAGACTATAATGATACTTCATAAAATATTAATATGCAACAAGGCGTGTAGAGAAAGTCTGAGGGGTTACGTATTTTTATGAAGTGGGAATGGTAGACGCGCGGTTGGTTTAGAAATGTAATTAGGTTACCTGATTGAATTGTATTTTAAATATCGTTATAATTATCATTGGAAGTAGCTATCACAGTCGTTATGCTCCAAGAAAGAGCTAATAATGATGTTGCGAGATGATGACAAGGTCAGAAGATGATACTTATTTGGTAGACAAATATAACTAACTGTTACACAAAGAGAATAATAGAGACGTTAACTTTAACCATATAATCAACATAATAATACACGTGGAATGTAAATGTGTATTGTGTAGTACACTTTTAATTATGTAAACGTTTTTATACCATACTTTTTTCAAATCGGCTTTTTAACACATAAAAATTGCTAACGAGGGTGGATAATATACAAAATTAATTGTTCTTTGAGCATAAATAAACGAAAAGGGGAAAAAACCAAAAACTTTCCATAGAATAGATTTGTAAATCAAAGTAAAGCTATATATAATGTGTTATTGAGTTTACTTCAGAGGGTTGATAGTTGGCTGCATGGAAACGACAAATAACAAATAGAACATAGGGTTGCAAAACACGTTCAGTCGTAGTAATTCACAAAAACAGTTATAAAGGGTGTGATATAGAGTGAAATCAAAAGGAGCAATGACAGCTAAGAAATACATTTATTAGACATTTATTTGTGTATTCATATGCAAATTTCGCACATCTCTATGAGTTGCTGCATACTAAATATTGGGCACCATTAAGTGCAATTCAAGCACGATGGTGCACCAGCCATTTTTTTCGATTGTGGTGCGTCATATCCATGTTACTTATCTTAGGATTTGGATTGGATGAGTTGGACTTGGGTAGCTTGACCTCCATGCTCACCGGACCTTGTTTTATTGTATTTCTCTTTCTGGGGTCACCTGAAATCGCTTGTGTATGGTGCACCGGTGTTCACAGAGGATAAGCTTATGCTACTGATCATCATCGCTTCAGCTGCCATCGTAGGACACCGGATTTGTTTGAACGTGTCTGACAATCATTCGTCTATAGGTGTCGTTTGTGCAACGCTTTATGTAGCCAAAATATTGAGCAATTCTTGGGGCAATCACTTGTTGCTGCACTTATAACGTCGAGTTGAGGTGCATTGTTCATATTGTTGCTGTTGTTGCTAATTCTCCAGGATCTGGAGAAGTCAGACACGATCAATTAAATCGTTGAATCCCAAAAAGTCAAGTCGAGCACAAGAAGGGGATCCGTGCTGATATCTTTGCTTGTGAGCTCCATGCAACGTATTCTGTATTCGGGAGAAGCCTGGTGGTCTTGACACCTTACACAGATGAAAGTGATCTTATTGTTCGCTGAAAATGAGACACATTTAATGGGTCTACTAGCAATATGAGAGAATGTAGCCTGAGAGCATCTGTCACGCTTGAGGGCTAGGGTCAGACCGGGTCTATTACCGGCATACCAATGATGAGCGTGAGGCACCATCCACTCAAACAAATTTTGAGATTTTTTAACGAGTATAATTCCAGATAGGTAAGAGCGTATGTGGAGGGAGTTCGAAGATTGCACCCCTCATGTGCTATTTTGTCCGTCATTTCATTGCCGTAAAGTTTGACGTGAGATGGGATCCACTGAAAATGCATACTATGGAATAGCGATATGTGTTTCAGTTTGTGAAAGATGGAGACTGGTTTTGGTTCGTATTATAAGCCTACTTTACGTCGAATAATTGTATTTCACATCTCTTACTGTCCCGTTACACCCTCCATAAAAGTTTTTGCGAATTACTCCTACTAAACATGGTTTGTGATACCATATTCTATGGTTATTTGTCATTACAATACTGCTTACTATCATCTATCAGAACTAATTGGTCGAACTCTGAAACACCCTGCATATAGTGGCTGTCTTATATCATTCAAGTGCGCTTTATTATCTAGCTTAGCACTGTTTTGTAGGATTGTCTGATAGTTCATTTTTTTAAAAATTTTTTTAAAACCAAACTATCTAATTTTAGAGTACAAATGTCATGAACTATCCAACGTACCTATTCATTAAACTCCATATATGTGTAAGAATAGGGAAAGATAGCCGATAGAGAAGTGTTTACAGGCACGTAGAAAATCAGCAGACATAATTGTCAACAGTAAGATTGAAATGTAAGTATGGACTACTTTTAAAAACATAAGAATATATAAATATGTCACCATCCTATAGGTCTTATATCAGAGCTTCTCTAACTTTCAATTTTTGCGACCCAATTTTCAAACATCCTTTTCATGGTACCACACACACACCGCACAATAATAATGTATTACATTCAATAATAATATACTTTGACGCTAAAGCTAAATTAGTCTTGAATTCTAAACTGTACAAATTATATCAAGATAAGTATAAAATTTTGCATAAAATTTTGTTTATGACAAGTGCACGCGAGGTCGCTGGTAATTATTAAATTTGTTCTTAACATTCTATTAATGAATTAATGTTCAAATGCATTTTTCAGTACTGATACATTTATAAGTATACTGTATCATTGTAAATGTTTATTTTTATTACTTCACAAAGTGTTTGGTTATGGTACCTTCCAATAATTTGATAATTCTTTTTAAATCTTTCATTTTCGATATGCTCGCACCCCTCTTGTTAGATTATCACACCCATTAGGGGGTTGTGCCCCACAGTTTGAGAAAAACTGTCTTAGATGACAGTCGTAGAGCTAGCTAACCAACAAATTAATCCTTTAACTCATATTCCCGTACAGCATACTGACTACCTAGAGCTGGGCACAACCACTTTGCCCGTGCATTGTACATGCACTGATAATTTCTTTTTTCTTTCGTTTGTGTTTGCACATATTTTTAATTCTCACTGTGAAATTGTTATTATTAGTGTTTTTATGAGATGTACAGTTTGTTCATGGTACTAAAATACTTCTCATCTGGGATTTAGACTTGTCTTGATAAATTGTTACCCACATTTTCGTATGCCGAAACAATTATTTATTTTTCACGAGATGCATGCGTAATAACTATTTAACATCAGTATAATCATTATCAGTAATAAAGTGGTTTGCGTGTTATTTTATTTACATTTAGCTCATAAGAATTATTAATCTTTTGGAAACGAGGTGAAAGGAATTCCTTGAATTGCTTACTTTCTTAACTATTTGTTAACATTTTAATTCATTTCATAGATTGAACTTAAATTTGTTTACAGTTCCTCTTTCTATGGCATACCTTTTTTCCCTTTATTTATATCTTTGTAGATTTTTAAGTGCACATACAAAGTAGTCAGATGAATCTTAAAATAAGAAGATTTGAGAGGAAGCACACACACACACACACACACCAATAGGTAGTACGCTGGAAAGTAGACACAAAAATGTACTTATACTCGAACAGAAACTGTAGAGGATATATCTTCGTAGTTTTTGTGAGTCAAATACTACAATGCCCCCAATTTCGGATTCGAAAAAAGCTTAGAGAAATCTCTTTGAATGGGGAATAGCATATCTATTTATTCAAAGCAGAAACCATTTTCTGAGTTTCTTTTCCCTGTTTGTTTCTTTGAATACAAAATTTGAGCCTCCGTGGGTCTTTTATTTATGTGAGTGTGTGTGTGTGTTATATAATAAATCTTTCGAACTGGTTAAGGATTTGTTTTTAAGTTTCTAAATCGTAGTAGATATTAGAATGACATAAACAAACTATTTTCAACTTAATATATAATATATTAAATAGAAATAAGGTATAGCATGTATTTAGATAAATATACTACATATCAAGTATTTTATACTATAAGACGTTTTAAAGTATATTGCGTCTTAAAAAATAGTTTATATATGTTATGTATTTGACACACTCGCTTGACTTACTTCATTATAAAAATCAATGTACTATGGAGGAAAGAAAAAGAATTTGCTTCACTTTCAAACGTTCCATCCATTCTAGATTTTGAATATAGCAGGCTGGCTGGATTAGAAAGAAACACAAAGAAAAATTCATTTAACTCTGTTTTATTGTGAGATTATATTGTAAAATTCGCTACATATTTATGCTTCCTAAATATTTTTGAGACGTTGCTAAACATTTACTTATTTTCCTGAAAAAATATACTAGACAACAAGCAACGAAGATGATTATTTATTTTCGTTTAGAATACAGTTAAAAAACGTTGTGGAAAAATATAAAAAATAACAAAATGCACGGGATAAAAATAATAGTTACTTAGATGGAAAGAGCCAATCACAATAATTGTTTGCATGACATAGTGTGATAACAAATCATTCAAGATAAAAACCCAGCAAAAATAACAATTTTTGAAAAAAGGAACAAAAAAAATCAAACAAGTTATTAACAGATGTATTTAAATAAGAGATATTATTTAACTGAGCAAATAACCAGAGGGAACAAGTTGTCAATTTAGGTTGTATCAGTACGACCGTTGCAAACTTTCAGGACACGTAGAATAAACCTAGACGATGGAAAATCACATAAGAATTCCTGATCGCGGAAGCACTTTCATGGAACGTTAGTGTCGACACAAACCACAAGAAAGACAGGGCATAAATAAGAGAAGAAAACATTTTAATATTATTCACAGTACAGCATAAATCATTTAAAGACTTTGGTTCATGTACACGATAGATGGCGCTACGTAAATCAAAGCAACAGATGACGGTGAATGTGCTCACTCCTTTTTTGCTGCCTCCTCGGTATGAATATTCCTTTCACCTGCAGATGAAGTGGGGATAGGAAGGAACGTTACTCGAACACTGAGCTCCCAGATGTGCATCTGACAATCGACATGCCACACAAAGGTTGCACGACCAACGTTTTTCTTGGAGGCAAACACCTAGCCACATTTCCTTTGCACGCTTGCACCAAATATTATCCGAAAGCGAATCCTTCATTGTGGATATTCAGGTACGTGAACGTAGAGTAGGAGCACCAAACAACGAAGGGACCGCAGGATTTGTTACTAGTATAGCTATCCCAGTACCAGTGTGCGGACTATAGCCAGTCTTGTTGGTGTTTCCCTTATGACCGTCTGGTTTGATAATGGACGCTAACAACGTGCACCAATATCACCTTGACGTACACCAATATTAATATTTTAATGTTCTTCTTTCTTAATTTTTTTCTGTACCGTAGATAATGAACATGATTTCTAATCTTATTCTTGTGTTTTGTTTCATTACTACAGCTTCAGGAAAGCGTTTCCGACCATGTGTTCCTATATTTGCCATAGTTTAAGTGTTTTATATATGTCTTGAAAGTTTGTAACCGTTGAACTGATACATCTTGCTTAGTAATTAAATTCACGTAGTTAACAGTGTATTTTTATATTAGAAGAATACTGCACAGTGTTAACATATAAAAGTGAAGTAACAAGTAAAAGACATTGTTTTAAGTACAACTCATATCCCAGTTCATCAGTTCGTTAATTGAATAAAACACAACATACATGTTTGAAATATTTTGGATAAATACTTTATTTAAATTTAATCTTATTTTCTGATGTAAATCAAATATTAAGATATTAAAATATTAAGGCTAACTAAAATTAATTATGTTGATCGGCTCGGAACTCAAACGATTGAAACTGTATCTGGGATATAAAGCACCCCGTCTACCCCTACCCCGTCTTCGGCATTTCTGCCATTAGTCGACGAGCAGCCCAATAAAGTGACGATGAAGTATAAAAAGAACTAAAATTTGTCTCCGTAGAGTTGTCTTCAAAAAACTTTAAGACAATAGGGCAGTGTCTGAGGTGGTCACCATCCATTTCACCCTGGTTGCACAGAGGGCACCAGGCAGAATCCTTTAGTTCAATGCGATGTAAATGGCTTTGTAAGTAATCGTTTTATAACTTTATCTCTTCTAATAATATCTTCTTCTAACAATATTATCATACATAGATTTTATTTCGTTTTCTGCCAATCTGTTGAGTATGTATTTAAAACGATTTAAAATTTGCTGAACAGGCATATTTTTTCCTGATAAAAGCAGAAGACTTCTTATATTGCAGCTACATACTGGAAATCAGACATCTCAGCCAATGTGCCTTCAAGTTAGATTAATAAGAACGTAATGGTTACAAAGGAAGATGAATGACCCATTGAGTTTGTGTGTGGTGGATTAAAAATTATATCTCCCACATTATTTCAAGAAATAGAGGTTGTTGAGCCGAAATTATAGGATGGGCATAGTTATTTTTTTTGCTTCACTTCGTAAATGTAAATTTAATGTTCATATACAGTCTGTGGCCTGGATGAATGGATACGAGTGGAAGTGAATGGGACGCGCACACCAAGGGATCTAAACCAGTGCCTATCTTAGTGAGGGCTGTGTCAGTATGAACTGATCAGTGCACGTGAGTGTGGTATTCACATTGCAGCACAGGGTGTCCGTTGTGGAAAATTATGTTAAAATAAATTCATGGAAAGAGTGCGCTTGGTTGTCCTCTCTTGAATTTAAAGGTGTTAAAGTGTCAGAAAAAAGGGCCATGCAATAATTAGTCACAAAATAACATCAGAGATATTATGTTTGCATTAAAGCAAAAAACATTCTGAAATTTGTCAAAACATCAGAAAATATTAATGCAATTACCCAGAAAGTGCTTCAAACTCTTATCAAATCAACACGAAGCCTATTGCAACAAACCGGTAAAGCACGTCGAACATGCCGACGAATACTTCCTCTGGACTTAAAAATGCATCCCTACATTGTGTAGCTTTTTTATGTATTAAAACCCGTTGCATACGTGCCACAGAGCCTCCGATTTTGTAAATGCATATTTATTGAGAGAACAAGGAATGGCTTGGGTGTGCATGAACATTTTCTTTACTTCTTAGAAGAGCTAGAGAAGAAAACTACGGTGTCATCTGAGCGGTTATGTTAATTCACAGTATTACAAGTTCCAAGGGAGTTGAGAATACCACATAACTACCATCATACACCATTTCATGATCAGAGGGTTAATGTTTGTATGCAGTAAATTCCCGCGGCATTATTAATACCATCTTCTTTCATCAGTCGATAAATTTGAAGCGTTTTATTTCCATCATTTTGAATCCATTTGTGGCAGCAGTTACTGAGGATAAAAAGACATACAGTTACTTCCAAAAGGAAAATGCAACTGCCCATACATCCCACCAAGGAAAGAATCACATTTCCGCAATCTCTACTCAGGATAATATTTTCCAGAGTCTGGTACCATCTTTAACTGGTCACCAGATCTGAGGAACTCTCAAGACTAAGGTGTTTCGAAAAAAATATCCTAGTTTTCAAGAACTGTTGTAGAAAATTTCTGATGAGACTGCATCAAAATTCCAGCAGTTCAGCTTCGATATGTTTTTGAAACTAGCGGATCGAGACCTAAATGTGCCTGGAAAGGAATGGTAGCTATTTTCAACATCTCTTATAAGCTTGTTTGCATCTGCTAAGATCTGTTTTCCTTTGCCATGTTTTTTTCTAGCCTGGATATCTGATTTCTAGGACCATTTTTATTTGCCCCACCCTGCAGCTAGTGGGTAGCTCTACCCTGTAGTACACTCTGAATTATCTGATAGAAATGGAGGGCCTTATAGGTGGAGTTTATACTTGCATCGTTGAACATGCTAGTGCTAAACATAACTCTTCTCCCATACAATATGATTTTAAATGATTTCTAACTTCACAAATCTTTGGTATCTGCTTGAAAGGTCTTAGAATTTCTTGCTTAGGTATTTAAATTATTTATTCTGTTTACCCCAGACTTCAGAGGAATTGATTTTTTTACATTTCTAGACGAGGAATTACTTATTTTATGTCGTTTTACTTATTGTGTAATTAGCTTTATATGCGAGTTCTAAAACAAATCAAGATATTCAAAATAAAGCAAGACTTTATTTTATTCGTCTGAAGTCACATAGAGTGTTTACAAAGTTAAAAGAAGATTCCATCAAGTTTGTAATATTTAATGAAAAGTCTTCTGGGAGTAAATATGTATATTTATTTCAAAATTTTCCTAATATGCGTAATAATATAGTTTTAATTAATATTCTCTTAAAGCTTCCTCAATGGATATGTTTTATTCATATGTGTCTAATATCCTCGTAAGTTAATGTTGAATTTTTACAGAAATCAGTAAATATGTTCTATGTGCTGTCGGAAAGTATTAGGGAAATATATATATATAAGTAACGCTATACTTAATTATAAGAGTAAACTAATTCCATTATTTGCTTGTGTGTAAGAAATATTTCTTATGTAAGACTTATTATTTACGAAAGTTTATGTAAATTCAAATTAGACTCGATATTACAGTTTTGAATACAGAGTGAACTAAAAGGATTTAAAAATGATTTTATTTTGCGAGGAAGTCCAATTAACTCCTTTCAAGGAAAGTTTTATAAAACCTTAATTTTTCCTAGAGGTCTTAAGAAACTCAGATAATTTGACAAAATTTCTTTTATTCATTAGTCAAGATTGTTCCTAATTTTATATGAGAACAAATCGTCTTTTTTCCTTTCATTTTGCACGTATAGTTAATGAGATGTAATTAATACTTAAGTTGATTAGTAGTAGAAACAAGAAATCACTGCAACTAAATGATGAAAAAATTCAAAGTAATTCCAGAAAGCATTGCGTTATGTGTTATTGAGCAAAAAATAACACATTTAATGAAGAATAACATTTTTTTTAAATTTTTGAATCGGAACTCAGTGATATTGAAGAAAATGTTGAATTGAAAATAGAATTATATTGCACATCCTATCTATAACTTCTATTTCAGTATGAGAAATGAAGTTTTCTCTTGAGTAAAAATGTCCTCACGCTCTTATAAAAAGTTCCAATTAAATTTTTGTAAAAATGTTTACAAAAAATTTCAATTGTATCACTAATTTAATATTTCTCTACTAATTAGCGACGACCTGTGGTATGAAATACTATTTTCAACGTCAAAAATTATTGTTTTCATCTTTTATTGTTGAACGATATTTAGACGTCAACTTTTTTTTTCACATTTTGCAAAATCTAATATTCACGAATTTTCTCACAGAAACAGAGAGAAAGAACTGAGTTAAAATGACATGGTAATCCTTCTATTTCCTACTGCCTAAGTTGCAGCAAAAACTATTAAGTATAAAATTTACTATGGTTTGCTTTTATTATGTAAACGTGAATGCTGTGCGTTAGTAATTGTATAGTTTCAAAAACGCACCAAGAAGGAGCATTAACTAAAGTATATAATTATTGAAAATTAGCACTTTATGGCAATTATTTCTTGCTTGAAATGTTTTCCCGAATGGAATAAAAGAAAAATGAAAGTACTGAGAAAAAACCGTTTTGAGAAAAACAAATACTACTTAATTTTATAATAGAGAAGATCTCTTTTATTTGGGCATTTGCCTTCCACAGAGAGACAATAGCCCCTCCATTTCATGATCTTCAATTCCAAGAAACGGCAAAGAAAAACACTTGACGTTTCAATTCAAAAGACAACAATCGGGGGAAAATTCCATTGCTGTTATTACTGATCTCAAAATTTAAAAATTAAAATGTCAAAGAAAATTTTGAAACTTTAGAATAATTGAGACGTGAAAATGCTTCAAATTTTGCATTTTTTTTAACTTTTAAAAATAGAGGACACTTTACTGCATTCATAGATGCATTATGAGAATTCTGCAAATATAATGCTAGAAAATTGAATTTTAAAATTGTAAACAAATGTGATGTAACTGTGATTTAGATACACTTTCTTCAAAATCCGTATTGTATTTAATATGTATAGTAAAAAACTAATTTTTCTATACAAAGAGTGCAATTTTTGTATATTATATGTTCAGATTTATTAAAAATCCTACATTTCTTTAGCAAAAATTACGGAAAATTTAAATGATTAGATATAAAATTTTAAAATAAAATTTTGTTTTTTGAAATGTTAATAATGTTTAGTTTTGCATTTAGAAATACTCAATATAGTTCTTAAATTATGAACCAAGTGGATATAGTACCAAGTGGATCTTGAGGATTATTCTAAATTAAATACACAGCTTGTAAAATAGACATTTCGTTTTTCCTAGATGCTTATTTTTAACATTTGAATGCTCTATATGTTTATTTTTGTTGACTTTACCTTAAAATAAATAAATATTTATATGTATGAATACAAAAACAAAGAATATTTTGTTATAATTTTTAAAAACAGAGTTCCATTTAAAGTACACACAAATTAACTTCTTAAATTCATCAAAGACATTTTTGTGTGTATTTTTATAACAATAAAAATATGTGTAAGAGATTCTGTAGTATCCTGTAATGATGATGTTCAAATTAAAGTAAAAATACTAAAACTTACAGCAATAAAACTTTGGTATTTTATATGGAAGAAGGTGGGAATCATTGATAACACGTGTTGATGAAGTAGGGAAAGAGTAATTAAAAATTCTAAATAATCTAGAACTTTAAACTTTTAATTTAAAAACTGATAAATGATGCAAAATAATCCAATTAATAATGGTATGGCTTTACAATGTATTAAAAATATTTTTTTATAAATAATAGAAGAAAATATCTTTACTTGCAGTTTTTACAAAATGCATTTTTTGTAATTCCGGTACATTTTTCACAAAATCTACCTTACCAATAGTGTTGATATTTTGTATACTATAAGATCCACAAATCTTTAAAAAAGTTAGTGAATTTTTTTTTCAAAAAAACATAAACAAATTTTAGATATAGCAAATTTCTGCATAAAATCTAAAAAAAATTTGAATAACTAAATTTAAAATTTTGTTTTATTTATTTTATAGATTGTTATGTTTGAAAAAATTCTGTAAAATTTTATATCTATAAATGGAGTGGATTTATGCAAAGTGTACCTATATGTAAGAACATGTCTTGAAAATAAAAAAAGTAGTTATTGATATATAATTGCTCATACAGATTTATTTGCAATTTAAAATATAATTTTTTGTTATGTTAACAGGTACATAAATATATAGATAAATCAACGTAAAACTTTTATTTAAGTGTGATAACCTTTTAAATTTAGAGAAGAAAAAGTTCAATTTTCCTCGTCGCAGGCGTCTCAGTTACCCTATTAGTATGAATATATACTTTAATGAATATACTAAAAGAGATATTTAGAATGAGCCAATTGAAGTTAAAAATATGAAATACTTAAAAAGATATTATATTTTTACAAATCGTATGTATGCTTCTTCAAAGTAAACTATAATTATGTAGAGTTTCTCTAAAATATCTAAGCAAAAGAAATATCATTGGTGGTAAAAGATAATAGAACAAAAATTTCAGAAAATACAAAACTGAAACACCATCATAATACTGTAAAATGCAGTTTACATCAGATATTTACAAATTTTCTTAAGCCTGGTTGGGAAAGGAACTTGATAGATAGAACTGATAAATCAGAGAGTGAAATCCCTTATAAAATGAATTTTGGGTAAACAAGAGCAAATCCATATTAAATAAGGTATAAGGATAAGGATTTCAATATTCGTTGATTTGACATGAGAGATTTCATGGGATTCAAGAATTACTCATATGATTTGACAAAGACGAGAAATAATTATATATTTTTTTATCAATGAAGTAGAAAACTTGAGAATATTTTTGTAACACCACTAAAGTTTAAAGAAAGAAACATTTAATGCATAATTTTTGCATAAAATTATAAAAAATATAAAATTGCATAATTATTATAAAATTATAATAAATTGCATAATTATTATAAATTATAATAAAATTGCATAATTTTTAAATCATTTGTATTTGAGAGAGAGAGAGAGAGAGAGAGAGAGAGAAAGATAATAAACTTTGCAAGTGTTTGATTTTCTCATTTCCGTGCAATTTAGTGCTAACAACTTTCTTTTTATCTGAATTTTTCTGGACACAATAATTTATTTTTCATATCTATGAACTCTAAAAAAACTCAGAATATTCCCTAAACCTTGTTCACATTGTAGATATATAATTAAACTAAATTTATTTTGTCACACAGTAAAAGGGTTAAATTCAAATTAATGTGAAGTAACAGAAGTGAAGTGTTTAAAAGTAAAAGGAACCAAGAAAAGTAGAAAAAATAAAATCTTCAACCGAGAAGGAGGAACATCTACCAACAAAATTAAAAAATAAATCTGTAAATAAATAAATAAATAAAAAGTTTCTTAATACAAGGCAAAGAC
>BMAO01020519.1:0-17558 GCA_019973975.1 Trichonephila clavata
TAGCAAAAATGTGTCAATTATAAAATTATTTTAATACACTTACCACATCTTAAAAAAGTACTTTCATAATTTAACAATCATGTATCTTCTTGAGAATTTTATAGATGGTGTTCCTTCGAATAGTTCTGTGCAAGATCGAGTTCTTTTTTCTCACTCGTATTCTAGAAACATATTCTCAAATATACATACTCAATCAATTTCCTTTCAAATTTTTTTCAAGGGGTCGAAAGTCAGGGTCAGGGGGTCAAAGGAGTCAGGGTCGAAAGTCCATCATTCTTGTATCATATCTCAATACACCAAACGTATTCTTTTGATTTTGTCGATTTGGGGAACAAAAACCAGAGTAAAAAATAATAAATGAATAAATAATTAGCATAAATTAATAAAATAAATTGTTAATTATAAGTACTTAATTTAAATTTTACGTATAATATATAGGATTATCCTCAATTGAAAAACATTCAAGGGCTACGGGGGGGGGGAGGGGTCCGGCGGACCCAACTTCCCTTATGTGCTCCACTGATATATATGTATTGCTTTTTGTTGCAATATTTACCTATTCAAAACTTTTGATACATTTAACCTAATTTTGAAAATGTTATTATATAAAAATACAAAAAGCTAATATATTAAATTAAAGTGTTTGTGATGCATTCTTGATTAACTAGTTTCGACAAGAATTTCATTTTTTCAATTTTTAATAGTTTTCGCAACACAATTATTTGGACGCGTTGCACTATCAGTAAATGAGTGCTAATAAACGTCGCACAAAAAGAAACACCAGAGCTACTGCCAATTTTGACAACCTGAGCTGGCAACATTTTCTCCAATCTATCACGCAACGCTAATGTGAGGACTTTGACCATGACAGCATCAGCATCAACCTTCTACACAAAGGGGTGGCCACGGTAGCCAAGTGGTCAAGATGACGGACTCATGGCTGGCGTGTTATGAGTTCGAGCCTGTACCGCTGACCCACAGTGTAAGGGGTGATGAAAGTTAAATCTGTGGGGGCTTAAACGTCCTTCTGTTTGTGTGGTGTGAAAATTAGGAGGGGGGGGGGAGTTCCAGCTCATGTGTCGTCCTCGTCACTTTACCATGAATCAAAACTACGAGGTCTGTCGCGAAAAGCCCTCGAGCAGTTGAACAGTGCTACGTTAATATTCGCTCCATCTATACGGCGGTGTGACGTTTGAGATAAATAAAGGTAGCATGTTATTGATTAATTTAAATATTAAGTATAATTACTCTCAACTATATTATTTACAGAAAATACATTGAAGTTATTAAAATTGTGGACGTTATTAGAGTTCAAAAAATATTGTTTTTGAGGGAAGAGTTTTTGCATCCGTTCTCAGCGAAGTTTTCAGATCGTCTCTCGTTCTCTCTCTCTGCCTTCTCTAGGAAGACCGGGGTCGGTGTCTTTAGCTTCGAGTTACATCCGGTTCGTGGGTGGAGTAGGAGTCCCTCGTGGTGCCAAAGGTTGCCGGGGCGATGTCCAACACAAGACCAAGCCATATTCTAAGGGTGCGCATGTCATTGCACATGTGGTGATCATTTCCACAAAAGAAGCCGTTTCACAGCTGTGTGGAGGGAAACACAAACACGTTACAGCGGGTCTTCAGCGCCACTAGCGTCACTTGACCATGCTTCAAAATTACGACGTCCGTCCCCAAAAGCCCTCGTGTAACTAAACAGTGCGGTGTTAATATTCACTCAGCAATACTAGAATTCGAACTCATAACAAGTCGGCAACGAGCTCGTGGCCATGACACGCCTTAATGTGCTCTGTAAAAATAAATGAAAAACCATTCTCTTAGTTTTTTTTCTGAAAAAAGGGAGAATTCCTTTTTAACAAATGAAGTGTTATATTTTCATGATAGTGGCAGGCAACATCAGCATTTTGAAAAAATTCACAAAACAAATCGGTAGCAAAAAAATTGCACAAAACTGACAAATGGGTCACGGCTTTAATTTTTCTGAATGAAAAAGCATTAGAGGCGCCTGAGTTTCTTAGATAAATAAAATTATATGCAGAAGAATCAGGGAATAAATAAAATGAGATCAGTACGCAGCACGCTCCAAGATAAATTTTTCCTTTTCTTCTCAAAATGTCAAGGATAAAGAAAAACACACTGTCATCGCTCTTAGCTTAGTGTTCCGCATGTGTATTTCTTTTTTTTCTCAAAATAAGTATCTTATTTAAGCGAACTAAATTGTTATGGCGTCATTTTGTGCTAAATTTTGGCTACATTGTTGCAGTCTAATCTCCTTGCTAATGAACTCCGGAAACTTACAGAAAATTATTTGTTATTTACATTTGATTACTTTCGATTGATTTATCTCGTTAATCCAGTTTGAAATCTTTTTTTTATCTTTTAAGGAAAAAAAGACAAATGTTAAATCTCTCACACATGCAGGTGCTTATTTTTCAGAAATGTTTTTTATTCTCGTAGATAAAAAGTCTACAAATGCAGCGTCGAATTATCTAAAAATGCATGCAAGAAAGCGATAAAAGTGATTTAATCGATCAATTGGTTGATAGAGTGTCTATCGTAGACTGCAGTGTTAATTCAGGTAACATTCTCATGAACTGAAGTGAGACTCGCATAGTTTTCTCAATAAAAATTCTAAGTTCTAAATTTAGCGTAAATAAAATTTTAATAATTCACTTTATAAATAATTATTATATTATTTCTTTTTAATTTTTCATTAATAAAAACTACCGATAAATCTTTTGCTTTTTATTCTTCTAAGAAATCTTAGAGAAGCACAACTACTCATCTTCTAAATGTTTATTAATAGCTTTACTAGTTTGTAGAACTACTAATATCTTGATTCATTCAAATTAATTTCAGTTAAATTAATTTCTATTCAAATTAATTCAAAAAAGCTTTCGGTGTGAAATTTAACTATTCATCGGGGAATCACAATCATCATAAATTGCTTTAATTCTGAAGGGTACAAAGACTTTCAATCAAGGTCACCGAAATTTCCATTCCGATGATAGACCTTGGTTTCGTGTTTTCGGATTCTCTCATCTAGTTTCACTTTTTTTAACTCCAGCATACTTCTCCAGATCCCCCCCCCCTCAACGGGGACTTCCATGATTTCTGCTTCCAGTTAACTGTGTACTTTTTAAGGTATCCGACTACCCTAAAATATTGAATTTCCCCAAAAATATGGCAATTTTTTATGATTTATTTTATAGACCATCTTATTAGCTTTATAAAAATATCAACATTATTATTTTCCGTTCATTAGAACAAAAACTACAAGTGTTTTAGTAAAAGCAGATGCCATTACTGTAAACAAGATGTCATACTTTAAAAACGCGTTTTACTCGAAATGTGTGTGTTTTTTTTAAATGCTCAAACGGAGACAGCGATTACTAAAAAGGTTTTGAAAATAATTAAATGAAATTTTTTGTGTAGGTTCTGTATAATAGCAGAAGTGTTTTAACCTTCAGATTTATCAATCACTGTTTTATTACAAAATTTACAGTCTCTTATGTTAATGTAATCAGTGTTTTTTTTAACAATTTCATATAACTAAGATAAAGTGCTCTAGTTTTTGTAAAAATTTAAATCTCTCTTATCCTAAAGGTCAATTCAAAAATGAATAATATAGCAGCACATCAGAATTGAAAAATTGTTGATAAACTTTTGGTACATAATAGGCCGCGTTTATATTATTTTTTGTAAATTTTTACCCATTTTCTCCCATTTTAGTAATAATAATTTCTTTTTCATTTCTTAAGTTTAGCATATTTTTCTTAAAATGTACTAAAAAAAATCTGAAAACAACAAAAAAATCCCATATTTTCATTAAAAAAAAAAAAAGTGGTTGCAAGTAGTCAGATACCTTAAAAGAAAGTTTCTGTAAAAAATAAAAGTTGGCAAAACCCATGAGCATGAACTGATTTGTTGAAAATCTGTGTTGCATTTATCGTGTGTCTGACGTCATATGAATTTATGAACTGATTGGTTTAAAAAAAGTGACTGCATTTAGCATGTGACTATGACATCACTTGTATTTATGAGCTGATTGGTTGGAAACACGTGATTGCATTTATCATGTGATTAGGACATCACGTGAATTTAGCCCCTTGAATTATTTGGTACTTTGAGAGTGTGCTAGATTTTTTGTTCATTCCTAAGACTAGTTTTTCATCTCTCACTAATTAAAAAACCTTAATTTTCGGAAAATGCTTAATAGTTGTAAACTCTATAAGTTTGAATGATAACATGACGACATATTCACAAAATACACATGATAAAATCTAAAACTAATGTAAACTGTTGGGGGTTTTAATGGTTTCAAATAGTCCCAAAACTAGTTACAATTTTTGAAAGATAATATAGAAAAAGTTGATAAAAACTTTTTTAATTTCTAATGATTTATATGAATATATTGTGTTGCTTTGAAAAATTCCCACAGTTTTTAAAGGGATGAGAAAATAACTTTCTTGTGATCTGTAATTACTCATATGTAATATGATATAATTTCTTTCTATTATATTTCGTCAAATATAAACACACACACACAAAAATCTATAATATAAAAATGAACATAAAAAGGTATCTAATTTGAAATAAATCGTACATTAATTATTACAAAACTAATGTGCATTCTTTAATTAAAAAATGCTAAATATTTAAAATGCTTTTGAAATAAGACAGAAATTAGAGTACTCCAAGAAAAGACAGTAAAAATATTCCCTATAATAGGGGCTACAATTGATTAAAAATTTAATGCGAGGCACGAATTTCTTCTTCCAGTTAAAAATCGTACAATGCCGCCTTGATTTTTTCTACACAAAATTGATGACAATATGTAAATTCAATTGTTAGTAACCTCTGTTGCTTCAGTAGACTGATTTCAAATTACTCGAAGTCCTTAGAATACAAATGATAATTTTGAAAAATAACAATTTTCTTTATCATAACTACGTAATAAAATCGGAAGAGCGCAATGATCTGTCTTGTAGATCAATAGCTCTTTCTTACGGATCTTATCTAAAAGAATATCTTTATTGTCTCTCACATAACATCTATTTTATATAATCTGATTGTCCTTCGTTAAGGGCACTAAAAGGGGTTCGTCTTATAGATACAATTCTTAAACATCTCGGTTTAATCCAAGAAAATGTATTCTTCAAAATAATATCAGCTTAGAGTCCATAATACATGCAATGCATTCCTATAAATCCAGGGTGGGCATTACGTCGATTGCGATCGACCGGTGGACCGCTAAGACATTTCGGGATGACCGCCTAAAAATTTTACCAGTTAGTAATCATATACGGAAAATTCAAGATTGGTTGACAGTGTGCACAGACTAAACCTTCTACTGACTATAACAACGAAAAGTAATGTTAGATAAAAAAAAAATTATATTTTTAATGCATTTTGAATTGTTTCATAATAAATGTATCATTTGATATAATTTGGTTTCGGGCAATTATAATAAAGTTTGTATCTTGCGTTTTGCTTTAAACGTGGTTTTAAAAGTCGTTTTTTTAATTTTAGTTCTGTAGGTCTCTCTCTCAGTACATATTCCGTAATTTTTATTAAGTTTTTAATAACATTTTCCTCACTCCACCACACCTACGACTTTGGGCAGCGGAGCACACAAGAATTTTTAAAGGGAAGGGGTCGATGGTTGAAGATCTACCATTCTCGTATCATACTTCAATACGCAGCCAAACATTTTTTTGATTTTGTCGATTGTCGGGAGCAAAAAATAAATTACTGAATAAATAATTAACATTGATAAATAAAAAATGACTAATATCAAATACTTAATTATATTTTACATACTATATACATGGAACTATGATAAATCGGGAAAAAATGAAGGGTTACGAGGGAGGGTCCAGACCCGTGGACTCCTCCCCCGTCCTTGTGTGCGCCACTGACGCTGGGTGGACCGCAACTCCTTGAAAATATTTGAAGTAGCCCGCATCCTGGAAAAGTCTGCCCACCCCTGCTATAAATGCTAGCAACATTATGCAGAAATGTACACCAGCTTACAAACTAATCAACCCAGGAACTTTTCCACAAATTCCTTTGTAGCCTGTAAATATAAATTGATACTTTTCTAGTGTAATGTATCATACATTGTTTAATTCTAGTAAAAAAGTTTTTAAAAAAACGTGTTCGAAAATTCATAAAGTATTATTTTTGTTAAATTTCGTATTTTGTTGCCATTTATTTATCATTCGTAATAAACAAAAGAACTTATTGGTAAAATAACTACATCAGCACGTTAATACATTTAAGTATTGGTATTCAGGGCCCGTAATTCAAAGAGACCACTGAAGTCTAGTGTTTACGGTCACGAACTTGTGGCTGGCGTTGTCGAGAGAGAGTTCTCAATTTCTTGAAAACTAATCGTACAGGGGTTAATGCACGTAAAATATGCCGTGGCTCAAAGTCCTCACGTTGGTGTAGTGTGAAAGCTAGGAGAGTCATCGTCACTTGAGCGCGGTTCAAAATTACTAAATCCATCACGAACAGCCCAACAGCCCTCGTGTTGCCTAAAGTATGCTGTTAATAGACGCTCCATAATTCCGAACTAAGACGTTAGGGTGTGTCGGAGATTAGAACCCGCGACCTATGGATTCGTAAGTACGTAACATACCACTAGACAAAAGTGCTCACTCCTATCCGGAGGCTGTAACTGGCTTATTTAGATACCACCAGATTCAGTTTTCATATAGAAGAGTTCTTCAAAGTTTCTTTTAAATGAAAAACAAAAAGAAAAAATTTCAGTAATTCATCGAAAATTTTGTTACTTTTAATGGCAAATTTTTTTTTCCAGTTTAGATGAGAATTAACACGTAATCTGTGTAAAACGAAAAATCTCACAAAAATGAAAACATGTATACACAAGTGCAATTTTAAAAATCTTCCCCTCAAAATTTCTGTATTCGTGAACAGATTACTTGATTTTGTAGTAGATAAAACGGATTTTGAGCTCTAAAATTTTCTAGAAACCAACTTCGGAGATTAATGAACTGAATTCGCAAGTTGAGGTATCAATGTTTCAATCACAGATTAATTCAAGAGGATGCATGAGAGATTGTAATCCTCTCTTTTCTCACAAAGGCATTGACTTCATTTTTCTTACGCTCGTATTATCAATTCAACCAAAGATTTAATAACTTGTATCTTTCCCAGAGATATTTTTAGTGTCATCGTATCCTTGCTTTCCTTTAAAACAAAATTTATAACCAATCTCTTATTTGCCAATTCATCTCATCTCTGTAATAATCTAATAAAATGCTGAAAGGGACAGTAAAATAGCTTAAAGAACATTTTTATACATGTGTGGCCCTGACCTCTCTAAAATAATACATTAAATATTTTTATCAGTAGTTTAGTATTCAATTACTAGTTCTTTTCAGTATTAGTTCTGCTGTTGATCAAAATATTCATGAAAAGAATCATTGAACGAAAAAAGAAAAATAATGAACAATGCTTTTCACTCTTTTCTTATACAGAATTTAAACCAACTTTAAACCCTCTAACGGTTACTCTAAAATGATTCTAAAAATATTATTTTAACCTTCAAAATAAGCATACGAAATTTAAAATTTTGAATTGCTTTTAATATTTTGTTCTAAAAATCTTTAAAAATAATCCGAAATAATTAAATTATAGTTTAAAAAACTAAAAAGCACCCTTTTATAGTTAGTTTATCAAACTAAGTTGTAACTTAAACTCTTAGTTGCCAAATCTGGAAATGGGATCTGAAATTAGAGTCGCAAGATGCAGGATGGGATCTGAAAATGGGAAATCGTTAATCTTAATGGTCCTGATCAGGACAATGGAATAAATTATTAAATTATTGTACTGTCATCAGTCCTGGACAAGTGAGCAAAATTTCGAATTAATCTGATCTTTTGAAGTAGGTAAATTGAGATCAAAGATTTCCGTTACATGCAAGTACTGCTTATAAAAGGGTGTTAAAAAGGCATAAATTTTTTTAAAAAAGGTTGCTTTTTATAATCTATACGTATGTTTTCTTTCACAATTACAAGTTATATATATATATATATATATAATTTAACACACACATTATCTATATATACAAAGAATCAACTTAATACTGATTTATTATCAGAATATATGAATACTTTCAGAACATCTCGATTAAGCATAGATAAATATATATAAGGAAACCACTTTATAATCCAATGATCCGTTATTTGTCTCAAACATTACTTTCCTGATAATAGAATTAATGAGAGCTTATAGAAAGAGCCAATCGTTGCGAACATAAGCTTTTTTTTTTTGGTTATTTTTTTTTTGTATAAGTCATTGCTAACATCCTTTTATAAAGTACAACCATAAGAAAAAAAATGAGACATCATTAATAATTTCCGTTGTTTCTATCGTAGTTGGACATAATTGGAATCAGTGTTAAAGGCTTAAAAGTAACTAAATTGTTACATATGCTCTTAGATTAATTAATTAGCTCGATTAATACATTAATTTTTTTAACTTCTTAAATAAAATTTTTCCATAATAAAATTCTTCTTTTTTTAATGATTTGTATTGATGTGCCTGAAGTCATGAAATACCATGAAGGCCTTATCACACACTCATGTCTCGGAACAACTTAAATCTCTTTAGGACAACCGTTTCAAGCAGCTGTGAGGGTGAAGGGTTACCGTAAGCAAAGCGATACGCCCTCACGTCAGGCACGCCCTATCTTCACATTGAAAAATTAAGCTCTGATTTTTCTGCTTCGGGAAACGAACATCCAAAATGATTTCTTTTGTTGACGGTCTTAAGCAGAAATAGAGCGCAATTCTGTTTAAAAGGGAAAACCGCCATTGCTGATGCATTTAACGAAGCCGAGGCTGCCATCTTTACCGCCATTTTGTTTATGATGTAGGGAGCCTATGAACCCCATTGGCTGGAATTTAGAACAATTTTAATTTCATACAATTCTTTCAGTTCAATGGGGAAAAGTTGTTCGAAGCCGTTTCTGTGACAACTAGGTAAAAATCCTTCCAAAGCGTTGCTTGAAAGAAATATTGCTCCAAATAAGTCTTCGTGCGATAAGGGCACTAATGGTTGCTAATAATCTTTCACAATACTTTGTTGAAAGAGCCCATAATCTTGTAGTTCTGCGCCATTCTCGAGCCTTACAATCAACTGTTATCAACTGGAATCGTAAATCATCTACCAAGAAACATTTTTTTCCGATTATCTGGGATCCAATTGGTATGTGAACAAGCCTAGAAAAGGCGTTGTGACAGATGGCATGCTGCTTGTGATTCTGCTGTCATATCTTATCAACACAAAATTTCGCTTCACAGTCCTCACGGACACGTTTGTCGTACGTCTCACATTGATTGTTGTTTCTGTTTGAAGCAATATTGCTTGTCTGGAAATGCTTGACTCACTGCGTTGTCGTCGCTAGTTTCAGTCAATAAGTAGACACGGTCGGCCACTGCTCTGTTCTTGGTGGAAAGAAATGACTGTGGAATTCAATATTCTCAGCACATTCTTAACACTCTGGATCGAGGAATAATGATTGCCCCAAGCTTCTAGTTTCAACTAGCATTCCACATTCAAAATCTGTTAAATTCCGTCATCTTGACATTATCACGTCAAAACTTTCCCCATGAATCACTTAAGTAAAAATGAAAACCTTGACAATGCACTTCCCATTTATATATATATTTTTATACGATACTACTGCCATCTGGGTATTTGCAAATTGCTATCCCATAATCTTTGGGGCCTCAATCTAATGAAAGAATGGCCTCAATAAAACTTATGGTCCAAATTTTCTTTCATTCAAATTCAACCCTTAATTCCGGAGAAACTGTTCAAAAATTGTTGGGGACCCTGCACCTAGTGGTCTCATAAGTTTTGAGACAATTATATAAAGGATTTAAAATAATAAAAAAAAACTTACCAAACTGATCCCCTTTTGACTTCCCACACGCCTTAAGTCTCTGACAAATCATCTATCGAGGCACACATCACCTCCATGAGAATTTCCATCGCTGATTTTTCCTTTGAGAACGTTTTAGACTGTTCTAATTGGGATGCTGTTTTAGCACAACTTTATTTCCAATACTGATCGCAATTTATATTCAATCGGATTTAAATCAGGATTGCTGAGAGGGCAATCTTTGTGTACGATGAAGTCCAGCACATTCTTTTTCTGAGTAAGACAGCCCAGAAAAAGAATGAAATTATGAGCAGGAGAAGAGTCCTGTTGAAAATTCCAATCGTTTCCTTTGAACAAGTTTACGTTCAGGAGCTTCATTATTGGTTTTCTGTTAATGTCTTGAAAAACTTTTGCCATTCTTTTCCCTCCTTTCTGGTAAAAATGAATCTCTGAGACGCCTTCATAATTGACAGCACACCAAACCATTACTGATGTCGGATGATGAGCTCTCTGCATGTTTTTCTGCTCTTTAGTTTCTTGAGTACTCCTCTTGTGCGTAAACTGTCATTCTAGAGGTTGAAAGATCCTTTGATATCAAAAATTTTCTCGTCGGTAAGCAGAATTCGACTGTGGTCGTTATGAAAATGCCGCACACAGCGACAGTACTTTTACTTTAAAGTACCTCTGGTGTTTTGTTTCTTTTGTAAGAAAAGGGCAAGTTATTCTTCGATAATCTCTTAGTCTAAGGTCTTCGTTTACTATACGACACATTATTCTTTTTAACAAGTTCATCTGTATAGCAGGAAGAGTGTCTTCTTTAGACAAGGATTTCGATGCATTCTCACCCTTTGATGAGAGTTGGTGATCTCACCGAGCACAGATGACCACTTTTAGTGCGGTGATGATGTATCCATGACGGGACCAAATCAAACAGTACCATGGGCCCAGATGACTGTTCTGGCAATCTGTTCAATATTATCTACATACTGGTTTGTTGATGAAAACAGGTCCTCTATTTCTTATAGAAGAGCAAGCATATCGGGACAGTAAAAAATATGAGTAGGCGTTCTTCTGTAAAGCTATTGATTTCAGAACATCTCTTTATTGTTCGAAAAAGGAGTAACCTTTTGAGGACTAAATGTTTAAATGTTAAAAATCTCCATCGACCTCTTTTTTATGCGAAGAAATAACTGCTCAACGCTTCTTTTCAATGTTTATTATGTTATGTTATAGCTCTGACTGATTTAGAGCAATATGCGAGAAGGACTACAATTTTTTGAAAAATATTGCTATCTCTAGCAACGAAATTTTAAATGATCTGCTGCGTTTGAGTCACAGGAAACGATCACAGAACATATGGTATGACTGGGCAGTGGTGGAATGAACTCCCCCATATTTCGGGGGGGGGCAGAATTCTAGGGGCCCAAAGCCTGACTGACGCCAAGTACGTATTTAACCAATTTATAAAATATTAAAGGCAAAATCTCTGACTTTGAAGGGAGGCCCTAATATTTTCCGTTACGCCTCTGCGACTAGGTACACTAGATCAATGCTTCCCAAATAGTTATCGCCACGGACCGGTCAACGTTGGATAATTTTACCACGGCTCGCTAAGGTGGGGGGGGGGGACGTTTATCATTTATATTTTAGATTGTTTTGATTCAATAATTTTAAGTTAATCGTATTTAAATATGCCTTCAGAATAAAATACGGTAACACCAAAAAAAGAATATAAAGTGATTTAACAAGGAATATAAAGGGTTTTCCATGGAAAGTCGCAAAAACCCGAGAGAAATACATCACAGTAAATAAAATAGAATTCCTTTAATGTTCCTTGGGTAGCCCAGCACCATTTAATCCACAGACCAGTCTGCGGCCCAGAGGTTGGGGACAGCTGCACTAGAGATTACTCCTCGTGCAAGCGATTCATAATAATTTCCCCATTTTTGAACACTGCATGATAAATGGATTGATGATTAAATATTGTCTATAGAGTATGCATCCCCCGATGCTGTCTCAATTAGAACCATCATAGCTATGATCATGACTGAATATTCTATATGAGAGGGGATTTATAAATACACGTTAAACAACCTCTGACAATAAAGTTCGTGCGCGGTGAATATCCCTGTAATATTAACGTAGATGAAATATTAACAAAAATTCCCTTACTGTCCTTCGAAATAGTCACCTCCCATAACTATAGACCGCTGAGATCTGCTATACATGTTCTGGAAATTATACAAGAAGTTTTCTTTTAAGAAAACAGTTCAAAAGCCTCGTGACGTTTCTTTGGATGTTAGGAATATCGTCAATATAGATAACTCGTTTTTCTCATCCCTGAATTCTGGACAACGATTTGTCGCACGGATTCACGGTTAGTCTGCTGTTCATCAGCTATCATGCGCACAGTTAACTGACGATTTTTAGTGATTAATTTCCTCACTTTCTCAATGTTTCCGTCACTGACGAAGATCGTCAGTCTTCCGCTACAGGGGTTGTCAGAAACACTTCCCCTATTTTTCAAAACCGGGCGAACCACTCTTACACACACTTTATGGACAGTGCTTGATCTTCATAAACGCGTATCAGCATCGCATAAGTTTCTTTTGATATCTTTCCAAGCTTAAAAAACAAAACTTTAAATTGATCTTTTGTTCGTTCATTTTACTGTTCTCAGTTAAGAACCAACGTACTAAACATGCACTTTGTAAAACAAGTCTTACACTGAACAACGGTAGGGGCAGATGGTTGGTCAACACCTGCGTTTTGTTGCACTAGAGTTACTAGATCGGCCGTTCTGACTTCATTCACCGAATTTTATTGTCAGAGGTTGCATGATTTGGGGATGTTCCATATCATGAATCTCGACACATATCACCACTACTTTAAGTAATTAATAAAGAATCAAAACATAACTGAAATTTCTGTATATATATATTGCACATACATTTTGCTTATATTCATATATATATTTTACTTCGTATCTCACGCATACATTTATTTTATTCTAGAAGGATATACTCGCATAATAATTTAACAGAAATTTGATTCCGGTATGTTTATGAAATGTGCCATGGGCTATTAAAAAATTATTTGATAAATTACTTTAAAAAGATTTCTAGATACACATATAAAATCAGTTCACAGTAGATCACTGTGCCATGACTTCATAAAAATTATTCTGGTTGAATGTTTTAATTCGTATAATTCAGACATGAAGAATACTTTTTTTTTTCAAAAGTCCTTTTCAAAAACTGTTTCTTTACATATTCCCTACACATGATTAAAAACCTTATTCTAGTAATCTGAATAGTAACATATGATTAATTTCAAATTTATGATAAGCTATATTTGCATTATGCGATATATAAATATCACTTATCTGTATCATTCGATATTCTGACCTCAACTGATATTCATCGTGAGCCACATTCCATGCATATAGCTGATTATTTTGAAATGAAGATTAAATTAACTGTTTATCTTCTTTGATATACGCGAATATTATAATTACTTCATTTAAATTAGATTGATGGGGAAAATGAAGCAATTACTTCACATACGAAGGAATTTCAATTAATGAAAACTTGATGACGTCAATCTGACGTAGTTTTATCGTCGAACCGAAGTTATCTTCTTCGCTTTAGTGGCAATAAACTTATTTTGATCTTATTTAAAATGCGGATTATTCAAATCAAATTGTTTTGCGGACTGGAAATGGCGGTTAATTTGTGCTATGAAACAAATCACGTCTTTTTTGTTCTGTGTCGTATTTTGTTATTCTGATGTAATAGTAATTTCTATAAATAAAATCGCTATGATCCTTATGTTGTTTGTTATTGTAGATTATATTGAGCTAATAATTAGTATTCTGGAAACTGAATGCGTTATCTTTTTAGATGATGCATATTAGAATATTGATAACTCGCACATAAATCTTGAAGCATACACACATGAGGTCATTCATCATATTTTACGTATTTTTATTTTCAAATACAGAGTGTTCGTTCTCTGAAAGTTCCCATACTCAAACCTAAAAAAAAACCAATACGAATTTTCCTTCCTTTTTGAATGTTATCGTCTATTAATTTTATCATTTCTTTGATTTTCATCGTTTCGATTTCTTCTTAATCAAATTGTGAGATAATAAAGTGCCACGCCATTTTGGATTTCTTTGTAAAATGGATTTATCAAGCACTCACAGAATCGAACTGCTTTATGCTGATTTTGAAAAACACAGTGGCGTAACGTACACCCCCGCATCAAGGAAGGAGGGCTCAGGATTCTGCGGAGCCCACAGCCTGACTGACGCCAAGTACGAATTTAATTAATTTATAAAATATTAAAGGCAAAACCTAACTTTGCAAAGGGGGTGCTAATATTCTCCGTTTCGCCACTGTCACAACAAATATATATATATAGACGATTCAATATCGAGTAAAGATATATTATATCAACTCATTCTGCAACTTGGTAGAATGCTAACGCAGGATAGGAAGACAGCAAGTTAGAACAGATTTAAGAAACTCAACGAAGAATTTTTTTTCCTACAAAATCTATAAGGCGTTGTTCGCAACAAATGGGCACATTATGTGGGTAGACACATAAGGCTTTAAAAGCCTTGCTTTTTCTTATTTATTTATGTTACAGGAGCTAATACCATTAAACTGTGAAAAAGGTCTTTATTATCAATGGTTTTAGAGATTAGTTCACAATAATATTAATTTTTTGACTAAGGTTTCTCCAATAATTTTCATTTCTGTGGTTTCGTGAATACGACTACAATTAGGCGACGAAAAATTATTCATTATTGTAATTAATTATCATTATTGTAATCCCCTACCATACGCAAAAAATTGACGTATGGTAGGGGCTATAAAGCAAATTAATTTGTGATGGACGTCCTCTCGCGTCCATTGGTGTTTGAATGATGGAATAAAGATCAGCCATAATCAGAACAAATTTATTTTATTATTCTGTTGATTAATTCTAACAACCTAGGGTTGGAAATGCACATTTTATAAAGTCTAGAAGCAAAAGCACGGTAGAAGAGATACTTAATATTTAATTATGATTTAAATTACTTACTCTTGGAACGTTTTAGAAATATACGTCCTGAATAATCGTAATTCCATTCTCAGCTATTCGACTTATAGTCAATATTAATCTAATCCAACTTATTGACTAAATTGTCAATTAATAATCTTTAATTATTCAACAATTAGTCGTCGAGTAACTCTCGACTAACTCACAGCTACTTTCCGCTATATATAATCGCTAACTTCTCTAACTCCTCGTACCTAAAGTTAATGCTTAAATATCCTCCTTCATTTACATAAACAGTGTCTTCTTCTTCTTCGGGAGAATTTTTTCAATAGAACAATATTTAAAATAAATAGTTTTTCCAAAGAGGATTAGTAGGAGGCTCACGGACAAACCCGTTACAAATAGTGAGATTTATTTTTAGAATCAACTGCTGATGGTATTGCATACAGAGAACGGATCGTGCAGTTTGTTGCATAAAGTATTAGACGGGAATGAACGAAGTTCTTGGTTCCAACAAGACAGTGCAACATACCTTGCAAGTAATGGAACTATAGATATGCTTCAACATTTTTTTCAGTGAACGATTTACATCAAGAACTTTTTGGCCACCTTTCTCTCTCCATATCTGAGTCTTTTTTTTAACTTTTTATAAGAATATTTAAAGTACAAAGTACATGAAGATGATCCTCATATATGATCTGAAAATCGCTATTACTCCACGGATAAAAGATATTACTCCCAGTATCTAGCGTGTGTTTCCATGAGTTCTTTTTTGTACACATCATAAAATGGCATTTATTACAGTTTTCCTAATACACTGCTGGCCACCGTAAATGCAACACCCTGAAGGAAGCACGCAAATAACATGAAAATTACAACATGCATTAGCGGAGGTGAGATATGCAAATGATTAGAATTTCAGAGCAGATACACATCACGCACGCCTGTCGCGCCACATCAATGCGCTATTTAAGGCATGGAGATTTCGACGATTTCAAGTTCGGCAATTGCGTTTTTCTTGTGGTTTTTTTCAAAAAACGATCAGTTATGTCTCGTAGAAAACAGCGATCAGCTTTTGATCAAGTATCCGAGCTCGACAGAGGAAGGATAGTGGCCTACCGAGATTGTGGATTATCTTTCAGGGAAATTGGTAGTTGCGTGTTGGACGAAACCAAACAACTGTAATGCGGATATGCGACCGTTGGATGCAGGAGGATACGACGGACCGACATGGTCGATCGCATCCACCTCAGTGCACCACTTCACGTGAGGACAGGCATATTGTGCGCATGGAAGTGACGGATCGCTCAGTCACATCACGAACCATAGCACAGCACACTGAGTCTGTAAAGCATCATTCAGTTTCTGCTTGTACCATTCGACGCCGTTTACAGCAGAGTGGTCTGTCCGCAAGATGTCCATTGCTTTGTCTACCCTTGACGCAGAGCCTCAGACGTCTCCGTCGCCAATGGTGCGATGAAAGAAGGATGTGGGCTGCAGAATGGAATGAATTTGTCTTTACTGACGAGTCACGCATCTGTCTGCAACACCACGATGGTCGGATTCGAGTCTGGAGACACCGTGGAGAGAGAATGCTAAACAGCTGCGTTATGCACCGCCACACTGGTCCTGCACCGGGTATTATGTTATGGGACGGTATTGGATATCACTCTCGCACTCCTCTAGTACTCATTGCCGGTACTTTAAACAGCCAGCGCTACATCTCCGAGGTGTTGGAGCCAGTTGTCCTTCCTTACCTTCAGGGCTTGGCCACAACCATATTTCAACAGGATAATGCGCGACCACACATGGCACGCATTGCCCAAAGGTTCTTCATCAATCACCAGATTGAATTGCTTCCCTGGCCAGCTCGCTCTCCGGATCTTTCACCGATAGAAAACATGTGGTCCATGGTTGCTCAACGATTGACCCAGATTACACCCCCAGCTGCCACACCAGATCAACTTTGGCAACGCTTGGAAGCTGCTTGGTCTGCTGTACCCCAAGAATACATCCAAAGTCTCTTTGAATCAATGCCGAGGCGTGTGGCAGCGGTGATCTCCAACAATGGTGGCTACTCTGGCTACTGATTCTGGCAGGAACCACACTTCACAGAAGTCTATAAATTTAATCTTTTGATACTTGATCAACATATTATCTACAAAATAAATTTTGTTGTGCTATCTCTTGTCTTTCTTGGTGTAGCATTTACGGTGGCCAGCAGTGTAATTCCGTTTAACTTTTTAAGAAACCAATTCCGGGGAGTCGAAAGAATTTCCATTTAAATTCTGATCATTTATGCAATTTCTAGAATTTGAAAAAAAAATGCGAGAAGGGCTGTGTAAAATTATTCAATGTTTCGTATGTAAAGAGTATAATCTTGCACTAATTTCATTTCATTCTCACCCACTCCTAACAAAAATTTTGTCACCATCTGCGACATAACTAAAACGATTTATGTTTTTTGTACTCAGTCGATCTTAAATAAAAAAGAAATATTACTTGACATTTAAATAAAAAAGAAATTGAAGTCATCCATTATTTGTATGTAAGTAAAAATGTGCTTAGTATTACGTTATCTATATATATAT
>BMAO01020520.1:0-26898 GCA_019973975.1 Trichonephila clavata
TGATAGAAAAAATTGCTGTTCAAGAAAAATCCTATCTGTTTTTGTCATTCGAATACGATTTTTTTATACAGAGCTTATTCACATTAGTAAATGTTATGCAATAATTCATGAGCATCAGATATTATTTTATTTACACCTCATTTCTGAGGTAACTAATTACATAGTTCCATGACTGTCCATAAATATCAGCACATTTATTGCATTTTTTTAGCTTAGACCACATGTTCAGTTGATTGAATCAGTTATTCCAGATAATGCAAATCAATCAAGTTTCCTATGCACTCTTTTACTTCTGGTGCATCTGATTTCTTCAAAGGCCCACCTCATAACTGTATTGTAGTCTTGTCCCCATGAAATACAAATGGCTCAATAAGGAAAATTTCCTTCATCTGGCAGACGTGGAAGGCAGTTTCTGCCCTCTGTTCTTTAAAGTTTTGAAGTGTGTTTCTTTATGGTGTTGTATTGAAATTTAGGGAATGAAAGTATTATTGAAATTTGCATTAAATATTGATAGATACAGTGTAACTAGAAAGAACATATTATCAAATAATAATTGTTTGTATATTTCATAATGCTAAAAAATAGTGTAATGAAACTTGCTCCAGAGCAATAAATTTTCTTATGGGTGTCCATAGTTAATATAAAGGATAAAAAATGTGACAGATATTTTATATATATCTTTTTTATACTTATTATATTTGCATTTGTTATTAGTATTTCATACTCAAATATTTTATGTTATTGACTCAAAATATCAAGTATAAGTTGTGCTGAATATATATATATATATACATTAAAAAAAAGGCTAAATGGAATTTTTAAAAAAAACGTCATGTTCAAGCAGTATTCATTCTAATTATAGAAAATCTTTGGATTGGATTTTGGATATTAACATAATCCAATACAAGGATTTTTGAAATTATATTTTGCCTTATGTTTTTGAGACGGAATGAATTCTGTTTTAAAATGCTTTTATTGATATTATTTAATGCATTTTTTGTAATGATTGATAAAATTGTTTTTCAAGAGAGCGAAAAAGAAGTTATTTATTTTGACAACATATGTCATAACATATTGGCTAGATTCTAAATATGCAAGGAAGCAAAAAAGAATATTTACATGTGTTGTGTACATTGAATTAAAAGAATATGCCATAACACATTGGCTGGATTTAATAAGTATGCAAGGAAGCTAAAAAGAGTTATTTTATATTTGTCATGCGCACTGCATTAGAATATGCCATAACACAGTGGCTAGATTCTAATAATTAAGTATACAAGAAAGCTAAAAAGAGTAATTTACATTTGTCCTACACAGAAGATGCCACAAAATATTGCCTAACTTCTAGTAAGTAAAGATTTTTAAATTTTGAGTTCTATACCAGTTAATTTACTTTTAAAAATGGGAATTTTTAATTAGAATACTTATGTTGATATTTAAATATTATTGGTGATTAAATGGTATACATAACATTTAATTTAGTAATTTTTAAATCATCCAATTATTTGTAATTTTAAGTATAAAAGGGGGAAAAAATATTATATTATAATAAGACTTGAAAATAAGTTTTGAAAATTTTAATACAAATTTTTATTCTAAGTTAAAATGCATTATATATTTTATCCTATGAGTTATATATTTTATATACTGTATCAATTTTTACAAGACTTTCTTTTAAGTAAATATCCTGCAATTTTAATAAATGGTCTGACAATCAACTGAAACCTTTTTATGTCACTCAAACTAAAACCCTCCGAATGCACCAGTACTTCCACAATGGACTCCAAATATTTTGCTTTTAAATTGGCTGGACAAGAAATTCTGTCAGATAAAATAAGAAGATTGGCAAATAAGTTTTTCCTTTCTCAAATTTCTAATCAAAATTTTCTCCATTATATAGCAATAACCCTGAGTCTCTGAATCTAAATATTATGGAAGAAGATAATAATGTTTAAATATTAAATAAGTTGAATATGATAGTGGTCAAATTATCTCAATCCCCAGAATAACATCTTTTTCAAGATCAGCATTTTTAATATTTTGTCCAGAAAATGAAATATTTTGATATCTGTAATTTGTAAATTCTTTCTGTAGTCTTTTAGGAGATAATAGCCTTTGTTGCTCCATATCCCACAAAAACTGTAACTTTTTTTTATTTGTAATTTGTTTTTAGGTAAATATAAAATAACTTGGTAGATAATCAATTTCCTACCCTATTACAACATTATTTTTAGCCATTGATTTATATAACTATAATGTAATTTGAAATTTTGTAAAATGTGAATTATTAAAAGAGCATGATTTGTCTGTTCTAAGGTAACTATTAATTTTATATGCTCATATAATTATTATAAAATATTCATTTATTTTTCTGTTAATGAACTGCCTTTTGCTGTGATGACTAAATTCAAAAGTCCCTCCTTCTATGTATTGACGTTGATGTCATTGAATATTTACTTGTAATGTTAAATGCTTAATTATTCCTAAGGTTTTTTGTGGTGTAGACATAATCAAGATAGAGTTTATAAAAAGAAAAATTCATCATCAAAATAGTATTTTTTATTTTTTCATTTGTAGTTTTCATCCTTAATTTTTTTGAAGAATTTTGTGAATTTATTTAAATATGAGACTTGAATTTCATTGGGTGGTTAATTTGTTTTATTGGACTTACTTGTATCTTTTCAAATAATGTAATCTTTTAAGTCATCCAGAGTGAAATATATTTTTTGGTCTGAATTTTTTTGCTTTGTCTGTTGTAAATGTATTCACAAAACCTTTTAAGAACTGTACAAGCGAGGGTTAAAAATTCCTTGTATAGGAAATATAAACTAGAACCTTTCTTGTGAAATGTCATCAAGTATTTTAGAAATGTTGATCCCAGAAGTGAGACATGTACTTATGTTCAAAACAAGATATTGTATGTTTTGAATCACTGCAGAAACAACATAATATTTAGAAAAATATGCCATTCACAAATTGATTAGGAGAGCAATTCCTGTTGTACCTTAGAATGTTTGGTTATGTGGTATGGATTTGGGTGAGTGAATTGTGTGTTCAGAATGTTGCTTATTGTTTAAACGATGCTCCATAAATCATAAAAAAGTAATGTTGCTTGTTACTAGATAAAACATATGAGATTCATAGTAACAAGTTCTACAGAAAAGGAATGAATGATAAGGGTTGCTAAATGACAACAAGGAAATTAAGAGTTATATTAGTTCTCTTTAGTTCATGCAGCCACAAATGGTTTTGTTGATAAAAGATTTCCTCCTTTTGAATTTTCCTGTAATCCTAGACTTTATACTGTTTAAAAAAAGAAGAGGATACTTACTAAAACTAGCAGTTGTTCCACTCCTCAGCAAATATAGGATAAGAGCTTTTACTAACTGGTTCTTTGATAAGAATTCTTTTCTGTTTTAGTTAGAATATGTATCTGCAGATTCAAGGCTTAGAGTGGTACTAAAACACAGTAAAAATCTACAGTAATTTCAATCACTGCAACTTTCTGTGAAAATAATCTGGAATTCATGGTATGGATTTTTCAAGAACAGCAGTCATAAGTTGGTGAGCAGCTCAACACAATGCAGAATGGTAAAAACAAAGACACAGTCAATAACATTCAAAGAAATACAATTTTAAACAGCAGAGTGTATATTGAGGTGATCTCCAGTATTGCTATTTAATGAAGAAAATGTTTGATTAGAGATTTTGTCATATGGAAAACTTCTGTGTGAAACTTATTTTATCTGAGAGAATTTCTTATCCAGTAGATTTTAAGAACACACTATTTGTGGAGATCTAAAACAGTTTGGAGGACTTTGGTTAGGGCAGCAAAAGGTTTTAATTGGTTTAACATTAGTGGCTACTAACAAACTAATTGCAATAGGTCGTAAAAATCCAAAATCATAGTATGTGATTCTTGATAATATTGCTAGTCATGTGTCATCTAGTTCATAAAAATATGATTATTTCTTGACCTAATTAAAACAATTCCAGATGTTCTAGAATAATATTCTAAACCTTTGATGGCTAGCAAAGAAACTACCTTGAATTGACAGGAATTGAAATCCTTGTAATTTTGAACCCCAGTCAATGAGAACACCTGAGCTGCATCCCAGCTCTAAAATAATATTCTAAACCTTTGATGGCAGGCACAGAGAGCACCTTGAGTTGACCAAGAATTAAAATCCAGTCAAAGAAAAAACTGGCACCCCAGAAATGAATGTTCAAAACCATTGATAGCAAGCAGAGACACCACCTTGAATTGACAAGAATTGAAGTTCTTGTAATTTTGAGAAAGTCAAAAGAAGTTGGCACCTCAGATGTTCTAGGACAGATGTGGCCATTTATTTTGGCTCGAGGGCCACTTTGCAGTAATGAAAAATATTGAAGGATTGGGCACCTTTTTTGAAGTAAATGTGTTGTTGTTTGTCTGTTGTTGTCCAATATGCTTTCATGCACATGCTGAGCGTGTACAATCTAGTGAAAAGGCCGCCAGAAGACGAGAATAGATGAACGATTAGTACTTGATCGATACAAGAAAACATTACACGATCGATGTCGATACATCACACAGAAGAATATAGACTTTTTATTAGCCACAAACGATGATCTCCAGCATAAACAGACAGGGGTGCGCTGCTTTTCCATTCGCAGTACCAGGTAGAATTCAACATATACAAGTCGCGACAAGTCACGCGATCCTCTTTTCCGGAAAATACATCCATGCCTTATTCGGGATTCGAACCCGAGCCCACTCGGTTACAAGCCGAGGGACATATCCACCATACTGGCTGGGCGGCTTTTGAAGTAAATTATTGCATTAATTAATTAACTTAGCATCCCAGCTCTAAAATAATATTGTAAACCTTTGATGGTAGGCAGAAAGAGCACCTTGAGTTGACCAAAGATTGAAATCCTTATTATTTTGAATTCCAGTCAAAGAAAAAACCGGCACCCCAGAAATGAATGTTCTAAACCATTGATATCAAGCAGAGACACCACCTTGAATTGACAAGAATTGAAGTTCTTGTAATTTTGAGAAAGTCAAAAGAAGTTGGCACATCAAATGTTCTAGGACAGATGTGGCCATTTATTTTGGCTCGAGGGCAGTAGTGAAAAATATTGAAGGGTTGGGGCACCTTTTTTGAAGTAAATGATTGCATTAATTAATTAACTTAGCATCCCAGAAAAGGGATATTCTGTACCATAAAAATCAATAAATATAAGTTATATAAAATGTTGTGTAAAAAAAAAAACTGTATTTGAATATTTGTCAGTTGAATCGTACCATTTCCCTTTGACGCTTTCACAAATCCTGACAGATGTAGTTTGAGGAGACTGCTTCAGTGATAGAGGATGTTGTGAGAATTGATTTTTGATTTCTGTATCTATTGGGGGGAAAGACATACAACAAACAACAAATAAAATGATGAAAACCATGATGAATTTTGTGGGCCTAGATCTGATGTAGTCGAGATCAGGTGACATAAGAAACAACAACAAATAGTGGCTGCTTATTCAATTTCGTTATGCTAATTTCATATCATCTACAGCTGCAAGCACATTTAATTTAGAACCAGTTTAGTGAGATAAATGTATTGTATCGCACTTTTCTAGATTTTTTTTTAAAATCAAGAGTGATATTGCTTGTTGTGGGAAATGCTTATCACAGTTCTCAAAAATATTCTTTGCTGACCATATTTTACCCGTGGGCTGCTAGTTGCCCACCCCTGTTCTAGAATATTGTAAACCGTTGATGACGAGCAAAGGGACCACTTTGAATTTACAGGAATTGAAATCCATTCAATTTTGAACTCCAGATAATGAGAACACCTTTGATGGCAAGCAGAGAGACCACCTTGAATTGACAGGAGTTAAAATTCTTGCAATTTTGAACCCTAGTCAATGAGAACACCTGAGCTGCCACCCCATCTGTAAAGTTCCACACCTTACCAATTTGAAGACTTTGAGTCTGGACCAAAATTTATCTTCAATCAGCCCCTCTGTACAAGAATTTAGTGGCAGGATTTGACAAGGAAAAAAATGTGTATGATACTGACTACTTTGTTACTGGATTCATTAGGTTCTGATCAATGTTAAATAATCACCCTGATTGTACGACATTAAGTTATAAAGACAAACTTTTTGTTTGCTAAAAGCTTTAGTTTATTACATATATAGTTAATTTTTAAAACTATTTTATTATGTATATATATATATATATATATATATATATTGTCAAAAAGATGACTTAGTTATATGGAGTTTTTGGCATTTGAATTCAAAGAGATTCTGACTAATGGATATATATTTGTTGGGGGGGGGCATTTATCGCAAAATAGTTTTTTGTAAGACTGATATTTACATAGACATTGGTGTGAATTAAGACAAAAACATGTAGAATACTATTATAAATTTTGACATGTGATTGCATGTGTGGCATTTCAACCAAGATATGCATATTCTTTGAATTGACAAACCAACCATGACTATGGATGGTAAATAAAAAAAAGACGAAACTCAGACCTCCAGCCCTTTGCTTTTCAAGCCACGTTATTCAGTTGCCAAGGTGCCTTGATCATGTTGTGTAATATTCTGATTTTAATTTTTAAGTTACGAATTAAATTATTAGTAAATTTATTAACAGTGATTTAACTTCGTAATATTAAATAACCTTCTGATTTGGTGTTCACTCAATTTCCACTTTGGCGATCCTGGCATGATTTGAAAATGTAATCTGATCTGGATCCATTGAATTTCCTCACATGACTGTAAGATTACTTGAATCTAACCCATTCCTGAATTTGGTTACACCTGTATAACATTATCCTGAATCAAAATAAGATTTGTAGAATTATTTGAGAAAACAGGACTTAAATGGGGGGGGGGAAAAACCTATATAAATGTTTGTTTCATATTTTTATGTTGATGATATATTGTTTCTATTGAAGATTGAATGGGGATGGTGGAATTGAAGATAGGGAAAACACATAGTAAAACTGAATTAATTTTTTTTTATACAATTGTATTCATAATGTACACTCATGTGTTTTTGTTTTTAAATTGTGATATTTTTTAGTATGAATATATATTACCCCATTTGAGTCTTTCTATAAAAATGCACTTTGGTACTTATTTTACTTACTAATTAACCTCTTAACTGCTCCGGGTGTATATATTCGTCTTTCCGAAATATGATATTTTCTTTGCGCTGCTATCAGTAAAACTATTCCGAGGGCTTTGAAATGCAATAAAATGCCACTGAGAGCGTTTGCGAAGGATTTACATATTTGAGAGAAGGATTTGATTTATTTATGGCGTGTCTATGTGGAAAACAGTGGCACAGGTGAGCTAATCGCGTAACTTTAAATCAGAAGTTAAGGGGTTAATAATCAAAACAATTGTTTATTCATTTCTCCTTATTTATATAAATAAAGGGAAATTATCTCTGTTCTTATTCTCTATGTATGTGCTTTTTAGGAGATTTTTTATTCCTTTAAATACTTTTTTCCCTTCTATAGAAGCTTTCCTGCTGTAAACTGTATTACTCTTGAAATAGTTGGCAAGATTATGTTCTTTATCAAAAAAATACCATTCTCAAAAATTTCATTATAATTTTTTTTTTATTTCAAATGACCAGGGTTACAAAAGACCACTACGCCACAAGGGGGTAGGAACTAAAACAGACAAAACTAAAGTAGGAAATAACAATGTCTGCGAGAAAAGTCTATGAACCCAATAAGTCCCCGCTATAATTTATATTCCAATTTGATTTTTTATTTAAGTTACAAATAATAATAGAAATACTTTTATTTATATGAAATATTTTATCTATATAGTGCATATATTCTATTTATTTTTATCAATATTTCTGTGTAAAGTAATTATAGAGAAAAAATGATGTAAAAGTATTTGTAATTTTTCCAAGCAGTAGGATAATAAAGATTGAACTAATTTGAATTAAATTAAAAAATTTATTCTTGGATAATGAATGAATTTAGAAGGTTTTTGAAAAATAAGATATAGTCTATTTGAAATCAATAATGAAAAATATTTTTTAGAAATTAAAAAGAAATGAATTGGGAAAACTGGAATTTTTTTTTTATAGAAGGACTGACCACATTTTTTTACCAAGTGATTGTATAATTTTTTAGACTAATTATGTATTACTGATTAAGTATGTGTATGTGATCTAAGGTTACTAGATAGCTGCTTCTTCATTGTATAATTTTTCAAAGCCACTATAATGCCATTAGTAAAATAAATTAAACTAAGAATAAAAAAAGTATCTTGATAAGCCTTTCATATATTCAAATAAAATGGGCTCCCTTGTACTTATTTATTCTTTTTCTAACTTTGTTGAAAGATTTTTTGTTGTATTGTCTATATGTTATATGTTCTACTATCTGATAAAAAATTGTTAAAATATTTTTGATATTTTGTATAAATCGCATATTTTTAGTAAATTTCAATAATTTTCTTTTTGTCTAAAAAATGTTTAGCAATGAGCTAAATTCTTGTGACATCTCAGTTGCGTGATAAATGCAATCCTGAATTTTTGTCTAATTACTGTAAGGTCCTGATTTTTGTCAATTTTTGTTTTTACTGGAGAAACTTTTTTTAAAAAGTACTTCATTGTCAATGTAAATAACACATTAATTTAAAAGCACCCACATATTATATATATGTTGCCGGCATTCTATAGAATGCCCTAATGCTATTTAGGCAAAGTATGAAAAAAGGTCATAAGGATATTATATCAATGACTTACATTGCTAAAAGTACAAATGTTATTCTGGCAAAATAATGAGACTGCAATTAAAAAAATTATTGTTAAATTGTGATTTCACATATACTTGTATTAAAATTCCTTCAGAAGTTCCAAGTCAATAGAAACCATCCTATTTCCCACTCATTACAAGTGCCAATATATTGGCATTCGGGGGGAAAATAAAAGTTTTTACTACAATACCTTTTTTAAAAATAATTTTCTGTTTTTTCTGGCAAGGTTCATAAAGATAGATGTCCAGTTCAATATAATGATGTGTAACATTTTTGTATTTGGTTGAAAGTTCTTTCAGAATTCTATCACATCCCCAGAATCCGTAATTTAATTTTGCTCTTGGCAAATTAAATTCCTAGAACATCGTACACATTGTCAGAGCTCAGGTACCTCCCCTCTGGGAAGGAAACGGTGTCAAAATTACTGAAGGCAATTGGTAGCGCCTACATGGTGCCGCACTAAAAAGGGATACCAGCCCCTGCGGAATGTACTAGGTCTGAAAGAGGTAAAAAATACCAATCTGCATCCCCCATTGGGGGGGAAAAAAGAAACGTAATACTGCATAGCAGTTCTTTCCAACATTTTTATCTTCCAGACTGGTTAGCATTTGATAATTTTACGGTGGCCCGTTGAGAACGGGGCATTGATTTTTTTTGTTTTAAATTGATTTAAGTTGATTTAAATTGTTTTGTTTTAGGCATTCTATACAATGCCGGATTTCATACTTTGCTGGTAACTTATATATGTATATTTTAAAACAAAACTTTAAGAATGTGTTGAAGGATCTTGATACCTGGGCATCTTTATCCAATTATCAAATTTGAAACTATAACTGGACTTAAATGACTAATGTCAGCCTTGAATTAAATGGAAAACACGTGATTATATTTATCTTGAGACCATCTTGAATTTAGCAATAAACATATTTTATTCATTTGCAGCTTGTCTTTTCTTCCAGATAAAATAGTGATAGGTTTTGTTGGATATGGAGCAACAAAGGCTATTATCTCCCAGGTAAAATAAGTTGCCATAAATCGTAAAATCTTTAGTGATTAATCATTGCCATGCGATTAATATGAATTCATTGCTTACAGTAAATATTCTTGTGGTTTTAACAAATATTTCAAAATTCTTTGTTACTTAGCTTCTGTAATTTTCATTTATTCTTTATTATTAAAACCTTGTTTGTCAGCAAGTAATATTTATTTAGTGATGTTATGTATGAGTATATCATTTCGTCCCACTGAAAATAACAATATACTGTGTTGATACATCTTACAGAAAATATTTTTCTTTTGGAGAACATTAAAAAATGTTTAGATCTAATGTTCGAATTACTCTGGTAATCTAGGGAGGGAATGTTACCTTCTGTTAAAATGGTACATTATTTTATACCTGTAATGACAAAATTATTTATTGTAGCTCTTAGTATCTTAATATTTTTTAATCTAGTGGGCAAAAATTGTTTTGACATTTAAAAACTATTTATGAGCTTTTAAGTTTGAGAAACTTGTTTTTACTGAGTTATGTAATGTTAGTTTAAATAATTAAAAATGTGTATTATCATTACTAGATGCAAAATTTTGTCTCAATGTAACCTTTTTGTAAAGCTACAATGAATGTTAAATATGAAATAAGTTAAATTTTCCACAAAGAAAAAAAATTCATTAACCAAGACGAAAGAAAATTGCTTCAAGGAAATATAGTTGTAATAGTGTGAAGTACTAAAAATAGTAAAACTGAAGTGAAATGGTTAAAAATTTCTTGATTTGGTTACAATTTTCAATTTATAATGAATTTTTTTGTGGTTATAATGTATTTCCAATGTGATAGCAAAGTACATTAAAATTGTTTTTAGCTGTAATATTTGAGTATTTCTAATTCTTTTTTAGATAAGAAAAACTTAAATTTGAGAAAGAAAATTCTCATAAAATTTTCTGTAAAATGATACAAGTTTTGTGGAAATTATCATTGTTGGCACCCAACTGTTATTTTTCTTTGTTAAACAAATTGTATATCGTAAGATTTTTAAAAATTTTGTTGGTAAATATGTTTTAAATTGATTTCTAATCATAAAATGTTTCATTATAGTTATTTTTTTAGTGTATGTCAATACCAAACTGTTATTTTTCTTTGTTAAACAAAATGTATATTATAAGATTTTTAGAAATTTTGTAAGTGTATATGTTTAAATTGATTTCTAATCATAAAATGTTTTATAATAGTTATTTCTTTAGTGTATGACTTATTTTTCAATGTCATCCTATTACATACATGCGATTTGCAATATATATGTGGATACCCATAAGAAATGTAAGTACCTGAATATATTATCATCACTAATTTTATATGAAAAATAGAAAATGCCTAGTTTTAATATGTTTCTTTTTGACAGTTCATACTGTAACATATTTTTATGGAAAGTTGAAGAAATTGAACAAACAATTTTGTTACTTGTATTTACTATTACTTTACATTGCTTAAAAGTATTAAGCATTTCTTCCATGTCATAAATGTGGAATTTGTTGTTTTATGCTATTTGTTGCTCACCAACTGCTTAAAGTATTTATATGTGCATGGACTTATGTTTGAATTTTATATGGAGGTGCTGCATTATGATCTTTTTTTTTTTTCATGTTAATAGTAATGTTTTGTTTTTCTTTTTTCGAAAAGTGTATCAATTTGCTATTAAGCAACTGTATATCATTAGTTACTATATGACTGCAGAACATTTGCTATGCAAAGTTGTTGTAGTGTGCCATTATTAGACTCAATTTCTACAGGGTAGTTAATGTTGTATGGAAATAGATGTGTTAGTAGAGTTTGTTTGCTGCCGGTGTACTGTATATATATACATATACATGTATTTGTCTAATTAGCAAACTATGTTCAAAGTATACTATTACAGCAATATTGCTGAATTTTCTTTGGTGATTATGGACTTCATGTGATTTTAGAATACTTTAAATCATTATAATTGTTAAATTTTATTTTAACTTTTACTTTTTATTGAAGTGTATTTTATGACAAAAATGATAAGTTCTTATTATGTACAACCATCACATCTGAATTTTAATCACATCTTAATTTATATGCCAGAAATGTTTTTCAGCTCTTATGTAGATTGTCATTGCCATTGTATTAGTCAATTACACTTCATTAGATTGTATTAAGCCCGCCTGCCTTATGTATTTCAAAGTTAGTGCCCTCCAGTCTTTTGATAAATCTTTTTATTACCTTTCAATCGTAAAAAAGTTTAAATATGTTTTTGTGTCTTCTAAGCAAAATTGTATACATATTTCTTCTTTAATAAAGTTATATCTTTTTTGAGACAACAAGTTCATCTTTTAAACTCTTTTACTCTTAAGTTCCTTTTTAATAGCACCAAGTTCTTATAGGACATGTTGTGCCAAGCATAACATTCTCCATAGAAATGAAGCATGTATGTGCCATATTAATTACAAAACTGTTGGACTATTAACACTTTTCTTTTTTTATTAGTTCTGTTATGATGTAAGTTTCTTTAATAAGTAATTACACAAATGAACTGTAGTGTAGTTTTTATGAATGATTCAAAATTTTCATTAATTTTAACCAGTGCTAACAATTAATGAAAATGTTGGATCATTTTTAGTTCATAACAAAATATTTTCTTTCTTCATTTAGAAAAATACTTCCCATCATATCTGTTATGACCCGCATGTGCAGAGGGCGCTAGTAGTCCTCTTTGTTTACATTTTTCTCAGTATGCATGTAACCAACCCAAGGAGCGGACGTAACAACCGTCGCTCAATAAGCCATCATTATTTAAAGTATACAGTCCGCGCTCTTTTTGCTTGAGTAGATAAGTTACACATAACTCAAAGTCTGCTCATAGCCAGTTCAATACATTTATAGTACTACCACACCTTTTGTGGTCATAGGTATAGCTATTGCACCCCACCCAATATCATTAATTGAATGTTTTGCATAAATATCAAAAATAAAATTATGAATTTAGTTTTATCTTTTAGAATGCGTGTAATTAATCACATTTTAGATGTAATGGAACATTTTTTTAATAAAGTATTTCAAGCAATACAGTAAACCTTAAGACTGGCTTTGCTTATTCTTAAAGAATAGGACCCATATTTTTTTTTCCAGTTGATAAATACTTGTGACAAAAATATTATGGGTTCCGACTACACACCACCTGTTCTGTTGAGACAGTTTGAAAATAGTATAATTTTTGTTATTTCTGTTAGAACCCCATTCTGTTTTTATCTAATATATTCCATACTACACCTCATGTATTGTAATATTAAATTTTCAAAGGGAAAAAAAAGTATATTTATAAAATGTATTAAAAATTTTGAGGGCACTATCAAAAATGAGAAAATATGTTTCAAGTTTTATATCGTATTCCATGACATTAGGAAAGATAGCCTTGAGTGTTACTGTAATGTCTGAAATTTGTGTCTTTATGAGATTCATTCTTATTTTGATTCTATCATTTTATTCTGTTTTATCTATACTTGTTTAAATAACTCTTAATTTTTCTAGTTAGCTTTTCAATGCAAGAAATTCAAATATGAGACAGATTAGATTGAGCTGAGGCCCGAAAGGAGGTTCTGCACTTCTATTTTAGGTTTTGACATTGATAAGTCGATTCTAGAAATAGGTGGATTTTCGTTTCAGGTGAAAATAAAACCGATTTAATCAAATTTACATTAACAAGAGTTATCATAGTTTCAAAAAATGAAATTACAAATGTGATCTTAATTTAAAACTAAATGTGATGATGGTACATGATAAAAACTTTTATTATTAACTTTATATGCAAATATACAAACTATTTTGATGTGAAAAATGCTATTAATTGTTCCAAGGAAAGAAAGATGATTTCTCCAGTTTGACAATTTTTTATGACAGTTCTGTTGATTAAAAAAAATTTTGTTTCATAAATTGATGTAATCTTTAATGTAAATTAATACTTTGACATTTGATTCAGATAATTTATTGTAATTTATTTTGAAATGAAGATTTGCATTGCTATTGTAATAATAATTATTCATAGATGGATTCAACCCTTTGTGTTTCAGTGTTCTACTGCATGGAACACCTAAATTTACTAACAGCTCAAATCGTTAAAAATTCCACTATAAATGAATAAAAATACATTTACTTTGAATTATCCTTTATAATCATAGATGCCAGCAAAATATAGTCTGATCAAAATATTTCTTTTTTAGCAGTAACTTAAAAAGTAGATTGACAAAAAATTTCTGTGTTATTTTGTTTGGCTATACTCTAAACTATTTATTACATATTATTTTACACATTAAGCACACGTGCAGTCATTGAATAAAGTTGGTTGTTCTATCACCCACAGAATCAAAATGGTACATGCAATGCTCACAAAAATTTACCTGTGTACCCTTTTAGACCTAAATAGATTGCCCTTATGTCTTTTTTTGTTGAAATTCCAACTTTAAGAGTAGTGAAACACAAAGGGTTAAAGAGGGGCACATGGCTTATTATTATTATTTTTTTACTGAGAAATTGACATGTATTTCTTACAATATACCAATATTCATATACATTTTTATATTGATATGAAACTGTGCCCTTTAGAAAATCTTCTAAATCCATTTATGATAAGATTTATACTTAAGTGCAAATAAATGAAGTGTTTTATTGTGAATACAAATTTTTTTTCATATGGTTTTGTTTTGTTGCTTTAAAAATTTAATATTAAAATATTTATAAATAGAAAATATAAATGCTGAGTAAATTTATAGAGACCACAAAGGGGCAAGAAAATACCTTTGTTCAAAAGTTAATATTTCTCAATCATTGTATACGTAAAAAACATTGGAGCTTCTTCCCCCAATGCTCCATTAGTTTTTCGATAACTAGAAAATGTAAAGAAAATTGTAATTATTAAAATTTTACTCTTTAAGTTTTGATTTGAAATGTATTTCTTTAAATTTTAATGTTAAAACTTGCATCATAAATTAATTCTGCTTAGGAAATAAGTAAATGCATAATTTAATACATTCTAGATTATTAAAATTTTTATGTGTAAATTATTTAACTTTAGTTTTTAAAATAATACCAATTCTACTTAGTTTTCCATTTTAATTGGAAAGATTTAATGAATTCCTCTTTTTCCTATCTTTTATTAGAAAATTAAAAAGAGAAATTCATTTTTTTTTTCCTTTTTAAAAATGTGTATATTTCATTGTTTTTTTGGTGGTGTCTCTTTTTAAGTAGGTGATTGTTTTTCATTCATTTGTGAGTGTCCCTAATTTGTTTGATAGCATCCATATTTTGTTACATGGCCCTGCCTAAACTGTTCTCCTATTTTTGAATTTGCTACTTGTGCATGAAGAGCAAAATGTTGTGCTTGTAAATATATATATATATATATGTTTGTGATTTTGTACAATGTTCTTAAGAACTTCTGATGCTTTTAATTCCCCATTTTTTTACAGTTTTGCTGCAGTATTGTAGTTGCGATAATTTACAGTTAGAAGCACTTTGACAAGGTGTAGTTTTTATATTTAAATTTAACATTTGGTTACTTTGGGTTGTTGTGTTATTAAAACTGTTTTTGCTTTGCTGTTGGTGTTTCTTCGTGAAATATTTATAACACATACTACATTCATTTATACATGGACTTATATTTCATTTACACATTTTAAAATTTTTTCATTTTTTGTATATATATGACAGTATAACACATTACATATGTTTTACTTATTTTGAAAATTTTCAAATTAAACATATATCTGTAATGTGGATTATTTTATAAAAACAATCTAAATTGATTTAGATTTAGACCTTCTCATCAGCTTCGTAATGAACATATCTTTAAAAAAAATAACCAAAATATGAAAGTTTAATTTTGATAGATATTAAAACTATTCAATTCTTAATATTTGATAAATACATAATAGCAAAAGACAAGTTAATTACTTTAAAGATATGTTTTCTTATATAATGAAAAAAAGCATAGATGTTGATCACTAGCTTATAATGTACATTTTATGTTTATGATTGAAAGCTTAAGTGTTTAGTAAACTCTTAATAATGTATAAAAAATTATATGAATATGCTTACATTTTTCTTTCACTCGTGTTACTGATTACTATAATTTCAATAACATACCCAACATAGGTTATATAGAATTCTTTTAGTAAATCAAACACACAGGATTTCATTTTTCATTGTCTGCAAAGTAAAATATTTTTGAAAATAATGTATTTAAAAGTATTCAATGCAAATAACTAGTAAATAGAAATCCTTAATGTAAAAAAAAAAAAAAAAATAGTAAAATATATAATGCAATATAACAAGGAAAAAATGGTTATAAATATTTTAAATTATTTTTTAATGATCTACAGCTGTTATACTTTATGTGCCTGCCACATTTTATATAAAATTTATTACAGGCTGAGGACATGCTATTTCTAAGTAATATAAAAGAAGTTGATATCTGCATGAAAAAGTTAAGGAAACATCCTCAGTTATGTTAAGACACATGGTACTTATAAACAAAAAGGGGGATGGGCACTCAAAAAAGGTTTTATAAACAACAAAAAGCATGTGATACAAAATTTAATTTAATCACTTTTTGGCATTCATGATATAAGTCAGAGCCCAATAAGTGCTCTACTGTTTACGTTACAAATCAAATGAACATTTTATTAATTTCTAAATGTAGAAAATAAAAACTTGAAAGATTTCTGGGATCTCTTAAAAAAATCCTGAGTTTGATAATAGTTAAAATATTAAGATTACTTCATTCTCAAGGTATAAAATAAAGAATTTTAAATTACTTTGTGCTTAAGGCTAATATCAAAAGCATATTTTTGGAGGTTTTGCATACTGCATGTATTTTTTATAAAATTTGCATGATCTTGACTAAGCACTTCTAATCTGAATTGAGCCGACTGAAACTTATAAAAGCCCAAAGACAACTGTGAATTTTTTCTATTGCATAATATTTTCAGAGAAATGTTTGTATAAGAATGTTCTTTAAAAATATCTAAGACAAGGGTATCAGTCAACTTACTTTATGAAATTGTGCATAGAGCAATATAAGAAGTATTCAGATACATTTACAATTTTCAGCATGAAAATTGACCATTTGGAAACTTATGATTACATGCAAAAAAAGAGGTAAACAATATAGATTTTTAACAAATAGCTGGTTTCAAATTTCTTATATTTGTTATTCAGTGTTATGCATTATTTTCATAGGAATAAAAAAAAAACTTATATTGGATGAAATCTTGATAGAATTCTCACTTTAAAGTTTTAAATTTGATTCCAAAATAATTGTCTCTATTAAACAGTATTCAAATAAAAAAATTAGCCGATGACTTCCAATATAATTCATGCATCTTTTGTGGGATAAAATTATGTTTATAAATTTATCATAATCTTGCCAGTGAGATTTCAAATTTATTTCTCAGATTTGTACAAGCAAAAGAATCATAGGAGCTAAATTTTGTAACTAATAATTTACAATTCTTTATTTCATTTTTATAAACAAATGGAAGAAAAATTAACATTTGGTCCTTTAAGTGGACAACATACAACAATTCTAAGGTTTTTTTAGAAAATAATTGTGATTTTTTTATTAGTAATTAATGAAAGCAAAGATTTTTCAAGTACCTATTTTATTTACAAATATATATATATATGCATATATATTACATTTAAACTCTTCTACCATGCACTAAAATCTCCAAATTTACCAGTAACATTCTTCTTTTTCTTTGTTTCCATGCCAATATCAATTTCAGAATTTTCACTAAAAATGAAATCCGGGATATAATTAATCACACATACAAAGTATTAAATTAAATTATTTATATATTTGAAATATATAAAAGCATTTACACACAAGGAACTTACACTGCTGGGGAATTGATATATTTTCCAATACCATGATGATAAGTTTTTAATTTTTTGGTTTTTGGTTCTTCATTTACTACAAGTGCCTTTTCTGCAGCTAATCGTTCTTCTTCTCTTAGTTTTGCTAGCTAAAATAAAAGTATTTTTAAGAATGTAGACAATTAAAATTTTTTGGGAAGATTAAAGTGCTATTATATGTTATAACTCCTTCCAATGTTAATTTTTAAAAACACACACATTATATGGTTTATATAGCTGTTGTCTTTAAAGAAAACTTATGAGTATATATAATTGATTAAAGTATTTTTGTCAACATTTTATTTTCATATATTCCAAACCAGAAATTTATTTCATACAGGAAGCGTGGTTGGTTAGGTAAAAAAAAAATATATTTATATTGATATTTTAAGTTTAATCTGTATTTGAATGGAAAAATATCTTGGGATATATTAGTAAAAAACAAGTTCTCATAGCAAACATAGAAGTAACACATTATACAAAAGTATAAAATCTTGAACATATATGATGTTTCAAAAATGCTTGCAAGACATGATATTTGCACTCAAGTGGTAGAGTACATAAAGAAAAAAATCTATAAAGTAGCTATTTTTAATATTTTGAAATCATCACAGAATTACAAGAAAAAATTATTATTATTATTTAATAAAAATAGGCAACAAAAATGTCCCATGGAAATGCAAGAAACAGCTTCTGAGCAATCACGATCTTAAACTGCCCACTAGCTAAATTTAGACAAATTATAAGCATATTGGTACATAGAGCATTAAGCTTATTCTGAATGTTGATGGCCCCTTTCTGGCCTCCTGATCACCTATTGTAAAATATTCATTTAAAAGGCATGTATTTTCTTATAAATTAGGGTGTTTGATAACTTCCTTCAGGAATCTAATGCAGGAGCATTTCTTGTAGGCTATTTTCTACAGGCATCTGTAGTATTCTCTTGTAAATATGGCAGCATTCCTTTATTCCAGGATATCATAAAATAAAGATTAATTAAAAGCTATTGAAAATTTTATAACCTAAATAAAACTATAAGAAATTAAATTATTATTTTTTTTTATTTCTCCAAAGAAGCTTTAAAATTGTGTAACAGAATACATTAAAAAAAAAAAAAAACTGAATCACAAGTTTTTTTGTTGTCTTAGAATCACAAAAGCAGAGTATTTACACAGTATTTTCAACTTAACTACAGTAGTTGAATTAATATTCTATATAGCTGTGTTGAATGTTGGTGGTGCCACTGTCAGCACTGCTTTAACTGTTCATTGTTAGGTTTGTGGCAGAATTCTTTCTATACTAAGTATAATTTGGGCAAGCAACAGATATTTATTTAGACGAAAGTAAAAAACATCATAGCGCCATATTTAATTACAGGAAATGTATCAATGATAGTTTGATATTATATATATATAATATAGCAGAAGTTTTTTATTTACCTCATCATCAACTTCTTGATATGGATCCACAAAAATCATAATTTTCAAAATTTTAATAGTTTCCTGTAAATTATAATTAATAATCATATTAATTAAAATGCATTCAATTATATTTTTTTATTTGTTGACACATTTATAATATCTATTAGCAAATAATGTGAATCAATAATCCTTTTCCACTGTCTTTCACATCGAAAGAGGATTATTTCTTGAAGTACAGATAGGATGTCTAATGATATTCTATTTTGAACATGATTGGCTTATTTTATCTTTGTGTACAATTAATCATAAATGTCTGTTAAAAAATTTATGTCCTTTAAGAAAAATGTAACAATTTTAATCAAATCCTATTTTAAAAAACTTTGGACGGGCATTAAAAAAGTTCTACATTTTCAATAGGATAAATATTTTTAAAAATTAAACATAAAAATTTCATAGTTTTGAAGTGGCGCGCTTATCCAGTAGGATAGAACCAGGTACCTTTGGATCCGAAGCCGAGTAACTTATCCACTACACCAAAATGATCACCGTGGTGCGGAGGTAGTTACTGGCTTATATAGATGGTACCGCTACATACACCCCACCAGTGAGTCGGTGGAGGGCGAACGAACGATGTATTTGTTTAATCAAGCGCGTTTTTGCTGCTGCGTCATGAGTTGTGACGGCTTTGTTGATTGCGTCATATGTGAGACGACTTTGCTGCGCCGAGTGGGTGCGGCGACTTTGCTGCGTCGAGAGGGTTCGACGACTTTGCTGCGTCAAGTGAGTTTTGACGACTTTGCTTGCAGGTAGATGGCGCCACGACAGTTCAGAACGTTGCGTCTTTCTGAGTTCAGCCAGGGTCACCAATGAAGTGGCGCGCTTATCCTGTAGGATAGAACCAGGTACCTTTGGATCCGAAGCCGAGTAACTTATCCACTACACCAAAATGATCACCGTGGTGCGGAGGTAGTTACTGGCTTATATAGATGGTACCGCTTACAGTTTCTTTACTACTAATAAGTACGACCTTATATATATATATATATATTTATTTCTTTGAATATTTTGGTATGATTGTGTTTCTTTCAATAAAAGAAATTCAAATTACACTTAAAAGTAGAAATCTTTCTTTACTATTGAATAAATGGCAATTAAATAAATAAAAAAAATGATTCCTGACCTATATAAAGTAACCAAAAAAGTTCAATATTATTTTTTTATTAGGAAAACATGTATTTTTACATAAAATAATTTTATTCAATATATCCACTCACATTGTGTAAGTCTTTAGCCAGCAAAAAAGTAATGAAAAATTTCCCTTTATAAAATTGCTACCCCCTCTTAAAATTTTGAGATATCTTTTTTTTAGTTTTAATTATTAAATGTTACAACATTTATATTAAATATGAGTGACAACCTAATGGAGATATATCTGGATAATAAGGTGGATAGAGGATTCTTCCACCTTAAACGTATAATTTTTGTTCTGGTCTCTAAAATAATGTGTAATTGTGCATTACACATTATTGGCAACCCCATGTACCTCTTTCACATATAAGCTCCTATATTCTTTTGTCATTTAAAAAATTTCTGTCAGATGTTGACATATTAAACTGGAATTAATTTCAATTACAATCTCCAACTAATCAATATTTAGATTTGATGGTCTTATTTTAAAAAATAACTTCAAAATTTAAAAATATCGTCATATCATATGCAATATTTTCCTTTAGCAACTTTTTAGTGTAACTTCCAAGCTGAAATTCTTAAAGCAAACATGCACACATTACATTATTTCTAAAAGTAAGAATTCTAAAAATTTTGTCGAATGATAAGCGTAAACAATTCTTGGAATTACTGTATATTATAAACACAAGGTTTTCTTACTTAACTATTATAGTTTAAATCACAATAAATATACTTACTAAAGGTTTGTCATTCTTATCTGTTTCTATTTTCTCCATTTTATTGAGAGTATCTAATCCACCGACTACCCTTTAAAATATTAATTAGCAATCAATTTTTATACAACATATTTTAAGAATTATAACAGTTTTCAAATGGATTAAGCAAATTTGATCAATATGTTGGTAAAATGAATGCTTAAATACTTAATAATTATGAGAACAGAAATAAATGTATCAAAATCTAAATGTGTTTAAGTTGCATTATTTATTTCATAATGTATTCATTTTGAATACCTAATATAAGAAATTCTACAATTAACAAATATATATATTCATGAGGCAAATCATAATTAATAGCAATACATTGCTACTATTTTAACAAGCTTCATTTTATTCCCAATTTTTTATTTATTACTATTATTGATGAATATATTTATATATGCTTTTTATGATTACAATTCCTTCATTTTCTGAAGAGTGAATTAGTGATAAGGTTAATTGGAAGAAGCGAGTTCATACATAACTTAACAAATACAAATCCAAAAAATAAATAAAACTTCTCAAATATAATTCAATTTCACTTAACCTTAAATTAGTACAAGTAATGAAAATATATTGCTATAAAACATGATTCATAGCTGAAATTTTCTTTTTCACATACGTAAATAATGTAATAATGGTATTTCTTTATATACAAATATTTTAAATAATATCAATATTGTTCTTTTAATTTCAAGAGACAGTTAATTCACATACTGCAGATTTTAAAATATGAATGCTTTTTTTTTTACTAGTTGTCAAGTTATCAGACAGAGAAGGAAGTAACCAATTAAACAAAATTATATTGAACACAATAAGCATTATTTCAAGATAAGAGTGAGTGATTTTGGGGTTTATTGGCACAAGAGCCGATTTCGGCTATACTGCGCCAAACATTTGTTTTAATATCTGTGGTCTAGATGGGAAGAGAAAGAAAGAATGAATTGAATGGCAATAAAGAGGGTCGAAAATAGAGAAGGATCACTAGGGTACCCCGGGTTCGTGAAGCCCGTGTTTACCAAAGACAGTAAACCCCGTGGGAAAAGGAAAAGATCACTAGGGCACCTAGGGATTGTGACACCCATACTCACCTAAGAAGGTGAGCCCCTGAGGGGATTTCAAGATAAGAAAAATCCCCATGAATATGCACATATGAATCCCAGAATTTATAAGCTATATCATTACATTTTCTTCATTTTCACATTAAACTATATTCATGAGCAAATTTATCTTCACATATCCAAAAATAATGGTATTCCATAAAATGTCCAAATGATGTAATTAATTTTGTAAGGAATGTGTAAAAGACATTAGCATTATCCAAAAAAAATGATTGAATAGTTTCTTATATGGAAATAGAGGGATTTAGTCATCAAATGTGAATCCAGTTCCTTGTGCAAAATGAATATCTGTGAATTAATCTCTACAATACACCTTTTGATTTCAACACATAAAAGTTGAAAATGGCTTGACATGGCTCTGAAGTATTTGAAAGAATCTACGAAGTGGAGATTTTTCAACTGCTAAAGAGACGGAGCAAACAATCATGGAAGCAGCAATATGTGTGAATATTTCAATGTACACATTTTATACGTGTAATGATTTCTATACTAAGAAAATAATTTTAGAATTTTAAAACTGTTGTAAAGAGAACTGGACAAGATTTCAAATGCAAATATAAATTTTGGGTAAAAAGGAATGGCAAACACATCCCAACAATGTGCCAACTGCGTCATTCCTTTACTTGGTTCATTCATTATAAGACATTGAACAGGGTCAATGAAAATAGTGTTTAATGAACATTATTATCAAAACAACAAAATGCAATCTATTAATAAAATTTATAAATAATTTTTTCTGAAACATTAAAAGTTTTTTTTAAATATATAAATAACAATTATAATATAAAAAGCAATTCATAATCTGAAAATTTTAAAGATATTCCAAAAATTAGGCACTTAAGTTTTAGTTAAAATTTTAAAAAATTACAACATACAATGCGAGACTTAATCAAAGAAACAGATGGAATTCCTATTCTATTTGTGAAAGCATTTAAGGGAGAATATGAGAAGATATTGAGAGAAAAGTTACTTTGATGCTATTATAGATGAAAAGATTATATATATTAAATTTAAAATATACTGTGATCAGGTATGATAAAATCAAATTAAAAATAATTTTGTAAATTTTATATTTATCCCTTTTACCATTAAAAAATCTTTTTCTCATTCATTTATGCTTGTTAATTATATAAATTAATTTTAGGAAAATGCATTTTTAGTAAAAAAAGTCATCAATATCAAGAAAATAAAAATTCTGTATCTTTACAGTATAATTGTTACACATAATTTATTTAAGTTTTTTTCTCAATTAAAAACTTTTTGCTATAAAAATCTTATTCACAAGCAGATTTTTAACATAATTCAAACTATTTATGTTTACCTCTGATTTTATATCACATAAAGTACTTCAAATAATTACTATTAAAACTTTAGAAATTATTACCTTCCAAAAATTGAATGCTTCTTATCCAAATGTTGACAAGATCTATAAGTAAGGAAACTAAAAAGACAACACAAATACTTATTTTTCAATAAAATATAATTTACTCAATGATAAATAAATAATAATGGTAAAACATTACTAACAACTGAGACTTATTTGTATTTGGTCCTGAATTTGCCATACTCAATATTCCTCTTCCTTGATGGCTTAAATTAGGTCTGAATTCATCTTTAAAGGGTTTTTTTCCATGCTGATTCTCCACCACTGCCTGTTCCAGTAGGATCACCACCTTGAATCTTTATAAGATAGCATTTAAAAGTTACCTCTATGTATTATATATATTACAAAAATATACAAAAATAGTTATAAACCTAAGATAACTATAGTCCTGATAGAATAGTCTTAGCCATATATATATATTTATTTATTAGAACTCTAATAAATTTAGACTTAAAAGAAAACTATATTAATTTAATGGTTCTCTGTACAAACAAACCAAAGGTTTGCCTCAAGGTGGCCCCTGCTAGCAATAGTTTGGCTAATTTATATTTACACTTTTACGAAAATAATTATATTATTAATAATGATTATTACATATTTAGATACATAGATGACCTAATTATTTTTGGTAAAAATAATAATTTTAATCCCATTATTAATTTTATCCGGAATATTTAAAGCTAATTAAAATTAATAGTAATCCAGTTAAAACTAATTACTTAGATGTATCATTGTGTATTAAGGACTATAAATTACATAGCAATATTTATGATAAAATAGATGATTTTAATTTTAACATTCTTAAAGTGCATTACTGGAATTCCAACATTTCTATATCAATTTATAGAAATATTATTTTCAATTATATTTATCGTAATAACATATTAGTTAGTGATAAATTTAATATATATTTCAATCTTAATAACTTTATTAAACATTGTATGGAACACAGATACCCTCCTAAATTTATAAAAAGTTACCTAACAGTTAAATAAAAAAAGTTATTAGTTGTACAGTTTCTAGATAGATGGCGCCTCTAGCTAAGTAAATTAACAATATTATATTTTCTTAAAAATTAATTGTATATGTCTGGGTGGTACTTTTATTTTCTATAAATTTTAAAATAAAATATAGAGTTTTTAAATGTGTATATATAGTATTAACGCTATTTTATCAAAACTTAATAATTTTATGCCAAACTGTTGTTGTCCATAGCGGGGAATATGTGTCACGTGGTAAGTCTTTATCTAATAGTTTAACTTTGATTTTAAATATTTTAGTAATTATTACAGGCTATAATATTATCGTTTTACATTAATAGATTATGGTTTTATCTATAATGATAGTTAAACTTCTCTAGAAATGTATTGCTTTCCCTATGGCCCAGAGTATTGGCAAATTCAGGTGAAGGTTGGCTGGCCGAAAAACATTGTTTAAACCTACATTCCTGGTTCCTAGGCTAGGAGTTTGCTCTAGTATTTCTGTGGCTAAATCTATTCTATCATGACTATAGTTGTCTTAGGTATATAACTATTTTTTGTAATATATATATATGTAATGACTTCTTCTAACTCGCTTTAACTGTACCCCGTTAAATCATTTCATAGTTCTTTCGCATCTTAATCTCATTGCTCGCGCGCCTAATCTTAATAGTAATCTAATTGCTCGCGCGCATTTACATCCAATCACGACTCTTGTTACAAAAGAGTCGTACGACCTTCACCGCCAGTATAAAAAACTCGGATCACACGGTTACGCCGCCCTTTTCGCTTCTTATCTCTTTTCATCATGTAGTCTGCTGCAGCTAGTGTTTGTGTATTGTTGTGTGTGTTGTCCTTGTCTTGCTTAAATGTTTTCAAGATGTATAATAAACAGATTTAATTAACCTCAAGAATGTTTCTTCAATATCAGTTTAAAGAATCTATTTCAACGAATATTGTCGTATCAATATCATCGTATTACAGATATATTTTATATATATATATATACTAGCCGTTACCCACCCGCTTCGCTGGGTATTTCATGATGTTTTATAAATATATACTGCTTATATATATATGTGTGGGAATTGATTCCTCAGTTCTCCACCAGAATGTAGCACCTTCGCCCCGATACCCCCTAGTCGCAGATCACAAAGACAGACGGGAGTTGGAGCGGAAACTCTCGGCAGAAGAGACGTCTAACTGGGGCTCTCGAGGAGAGACAAACTACTAATTGTCTGATCGCGAGTAGGCGATCAGATATACCATAACATTCGCAAGTGCTGTTATCGATGGATTAACTCTATAACTCTGGAAAACAGAACTGTACCTTTTTTTTTGTAAATATTTCATTAATGAACCAGTCATACCTCATCTTCACCAATAAACGGATATTCTGTTATTCAAGTGGTGTGTTAGAGTAAACCAACCCAGCACACCCCACACCTGGGGCTCGGAGCCGAAGAAATCTACATTGAAAGGTACTGTGCAATTTTATTTAAATTGAAAAATGAGTTTCTTAAACAACTTAAGAAAAATTGATTTAAAATTAATTGCCGAAGAACTTGGAGAGACTGTTCCTGACAATGCAAAAATTTTAGAGATTAAAAAATTAATTGAAAATTCAGATGTGCTTCAAACGGACCAGGAGTTTGTTCATGGTATCGTCAAATCGATCGTTGAAGATCGGACGACTAAAGCTGCTAATGAACAAACTAGGTTAGAGCTTGTGTGTGAAAAAATTAAATTGGCTCAGCTCGAGAAGGAGATAGAGCTAGAAAAATTAAAAAAGCAAGCATTGCCTTGTGAACGAGTGAACGCGCCGCTTAGTGTTGAGAGTTTTATAAAAAGCATAAAAACACTAACCATTGCTTTACCTGAGAAACCAGAAGCATTGCATTTGTTTATCTCGTTAGAAAAAGCATTTGCTACCAAAGAAGTTCCGGGTAGGTTTACAGGCAGAGATATTAATTAATTTGCTTGGGATAAAGCTAACAACATTTTAATGTACGCAAATGAAGATTTAACTAATTATAAAAAATTAAAGGAGTTATTGTTAGCTGAATTCCAACCGACACCAAGAGAATGCTTAGGTAAATTTAAAAATGTTCGACGTTTGCCGAATGAATCCCATATTCAGTTTGCATCGAGATTAACCGCAATATTTGACTATTATTGTCAAGTGCGAGAGGTGCAAAAAGACTTAAAAAAGTTATGCGATTTAATTGTTGCAGATAAAATTATATGAGACATTAGATTTAACCAAAGAATATATAGGTGTTTCGGGAAGGCAAAACTTGGTTTAATCCAGCGCAATTAGGTAGAGAATGCGATTT
>BMAO01020522.1:0-110896 GCA_019973975.1 Trichonephila clavata
CAGATTCACCAAAGCAAAGGGCAGATTCACCTGTAAAAAAGATGGATTCCTCAAAGCGAAAGAGGGATTCCCCAAGGCGAAGGTCAAATTCACCAAAGCGACGGGCAGATTCACCTGTGAGAAACGTAGCTTCCATCATTCAACGAGATTCTCGACCTTCTCCTCGACGAAACGAGAATGGGCCCCGAGATCCTAGGTTGTATCGCAGACCCGATTTCAGACCACCCTATCGTAGACCTGATTTTAGACCCAGGCGACCCCCGTATGCCCCTCGATTGATTCCCACGTCTCAAGTGTCGGCTCAAGTGTTTTTCCACAGCCAAGGTTTGGCCGTGTTGTGTCTCCGAGACCAGGGATTAACGCTCACCAACGGTGTCGTCTCGTATGCCTTGGATCGGCAATGTCCCAACGAACTATTTAAATATTTACATTACCTCAATTTCGGTACCATTTGTGTGACGGATCAACAATCCAAGCTCAAATTTAAAGAAATTCAAGCGAGTTGGAGCTCAGCCAGTCCGTTCAAAAGGATCCCTGTGATGCTGTTAAATGCCAACGAACGAAACAGGGGGAATGTCCCTTTTGTAACGAGACACATTGTCATCGTTGGGTAGCCGTGCAAGGCATGTGCGCCATTCTGCATCAACCCATCAATCCCATTTTTCATTCGTGAGCAAGATTGGTTTGGGCAAGCTCCGCCCACATCCTGTCTGAAACGTATAAAAGGAGAGTTCGTTGGGACGCTTCAAATCAGTTGCCTCTCAACTCGCCAGCAGCATGGACGCAATCGATGCCTTCCCAGAGCACTTGTCCACCACCGTGGTGCCTGTGACGCTGCCCGAGAAAACAGAGACGTTGGAATATGCAGCTCGACAGGGCCTCGTCAAAGCGTTCATCCTGTATCAGGAGATGGCCACGAAACGTGTGTTTGTCCTGTTTTGTAACGATAGTTGGCATTGCAGACGAGCTCATTTGTACAATTTCAAGCGGGCCGTGTTGGCGGCGAGGATCCAAAATCCCTTTGAACCCGACGAGATGACGTGGGAAAAGGTGTCGCAAGGCTTAATGAGAAATCCCGATCGACCGCTGAAGAATACGGACAAACGGATGGGATTCATGTACCAAAACATGTTTATCGTAAAAACTGGCTTTACCTTTGGCTTTCGCACCGTGAAACCGGGAGAGATTCATTTGATCCAAACCACCCATGTGCCCATGCTAATGTACGAACTGCCCTCCTCCAGTTTAAAGCATCAAAGCAAACTCAATCTGTATAGGAGGAGTTTTGAGCCATTTGACCAAATGCTCTATCATCGCAAAGTGTTGGAGCCCCATACGGCGTATCCCATCCCGGCAGGAACTCATTACATTTTACTCACGGTACAAAAGACCGTATTTGGGGTGGACATTATTCCCGAAACCATTCTTCCTCAACTCGTTCAGAGCGGATTCAACCTGGGGGATTTCCGAAAGGTGAAGCGATATGACCAAAAAGCCTACAAACTACCTCCTCCGACCCCGGCTCATGGTGAGACGAGCAAGCGATCTTTGGAGGAAGAGGTGTATCCTCCCTCCAAGAAATATTTTAGGATTCCAAAGAAATCCTCCAAAATACTCATTACACTGGTCGTGCGACCCCCTGTGATGATTGCCAGACCTGCCTTGGCTGCTCCTCAACCCGTGTCCATTCCACCTCAGAAGATTCGTTTGTCAGATTCACCTGTGTCTCAACCACCTCAGAAGATCCATTTGTCAGATTCACCTGTGTCTTAACCACCTCAGCAGATCCAATTATCAGATTCACCTCAGCAGATCCAATTTCCAGATCCACCTAATGCTCAACCACCTCAGCAGATCCAGTTTCCAGATCCACCTGTGGAGACTTCGTTTGAATATTTAATGTCAAACGTATTTGGAGACTACTTGGTGCCTGAACAAGTGATGGAAGCCCCCGCCCCCAGCCCATGCACAAGAACCCCAGCTGATTCATACGGTGCCTTCCCTCTTTGATCCAAATAACGACATTATATCGTTTTTGGACCATTTTGAAGAGGGGTTGGCCATGGAGCAGCCGGAAGCACCCCTGGATTTGACAATGCCCAGAATGAACCCTATGAAAAGACAAACTGTTGGGTTTAAAGTGAAAGAACCTCTAGATTTGTCTTGCAAATAAATATTGGCAGTTGTGTATGTATTTTTTGTAAATAATGATTGTTTTAAACATTTTTTTGTAAAAAATTTTTGTAAATAAAAAAAATGTTTTTATGGAATTAAGTCTGATTTTTTTGCCCAAAAAAATACCAACCTTGACACATTACACAAGAGGATGTAAAAAAAAATGGTTTCGGTACAAAATTTATTGGACCCGTGTCGTTCTCGCACTACGATTGTTTGGAAATCTGGGTCGGTGGCCCGATCGAGTCACATATTTCGAGAAAGACTATCCTTACACCATCCTATTTGAGCCCAATTTTGGTGTGCACGTTCCTCGGTCGTTTGGAAAATCAGTGGTCGTGTTTACAAGTCATTTGGATTTGACGTGGGATCCAGGAGTCGAGTTGAGATTTTTTCAATTGGGTCGTCCCCCGTCTCGCCGAGTTTGGGAGGCGTATCAACCCCCCAATAAGGAGGCGTACGCGTTGAATCTCACGCAATGCACGCGTTTGGTGGATGTGTACGTGACATTATTAACGTGGTTGGATGATTGGGAAATGCATCGAGATGAAAACCTCCCTCGCCTGCTGATGCCCCAATCTTGGAAACGGGCTTTGGAAAAACATGTGGAGCGTTCGCATCAAAAGGCCTTGAAACATGGGATGCCAGTTGACGTCACGCTCCTCGAGCATATATAAGGCCAGCCTCTAGCCAGCAGAATCATTCTCTCTCAACATGTCGAATCAACCCGTCTATTTTGCCAATGCCAGCGTGCTTCACCACCTGGGCAAGCCAGTGCCCATCGAGTTGTCTGTTGCCACCATTACCAGAGATGGCAGTGATCCTGAAGTGCTCTGCATTACGGTGAACCAAGAGGACATGACCTCCACGCCCAAAGACATGCGTTCCAATGCCTGTAAAAACGCCCGTCTTCGTCTGGTGCGCCCGCTGCCCAAGAGTGTGCCAGCGCAATGGTTGCCCTATTGTGTGAGGGGCATGTTTGACCAGCTGTCCCAAGGAAGAAAAGGACTCATCGTAGTCAAAAGCCCAAAGCAGCAAAAAACATTCAAAGAGTTGGGACTCTCCACCATGGCTCTGGAGATGCTGCCCAAATTCAACACCATTTGTGATGGAACCTTTCCCAACCCCATGCATGATGACCTCCACGAGGAAGGGACGTGTCTCATTGCACCATGCTGAAATCGTTTCAATTTGCAAAATACCTGCAGCGGTTCAACAAGCTGCCGGCGGAATGGAGCTCCAAAGTTTCAGCTTTGGCAGTGTAAAAAAAAATTGCTCATGGGCCCAAAAAAAGGGGGACCGAGTCGACACAAGAGTCGACTCGGTCCCCCTTTTTTGGGTTAAGGAAGGTGCCAACGTTGGAGAGCATCTCTTTTAAAACTTGTACTAAAAAGAGGCTACAAGATTTCTACCAAGGATGGATAGAATCAATCGAAAGGTGCCTGATGGTTCGTGTAGTTCTTGCATGCTCCTGTTGGATAAAATCAGTCAAAAAATGCCTAGTGATGCTTGTATTTTTTGCAAGGTCATCACAATGTTGGATCAGTAAGACAATAAATGCCTCATGATATGTATAGTGTTTCAATGTTGGATCAGTAATCCAATATATAGATGCCTCATGATATGGATAGTGTTTCAATGTTGGAGAGTATCAGCCGATAGGAGTCAATTCACGTGACCCTAAAGAATATAAAAGGCGAGCCATCAGCAGACAGAGACATTCTCTCTCAGAGTTCTTTTAAAGCAACATGTCTCAACTAGCCTTCTTCGCCCATGCTAATGTATTTCACCGTGGAGGCAAGCCTGTGCCGATCGAATTGTCCATTGCCACGATTCCGGAGGATGGAAAGGACCCGGAAGTGATATGCATCACGGTGGAACATTCCAACCTAATCACCACCTCGAAAGACAGCCGGGCCAACCGTTTTATTAACGAGCGCCTCAGTCTGAAGAGCCACATCCCTGGATCTGTGCCACTAGAGTACCTGTCCTTTTGCGTCAGGGGCAAATTTTGTCACCTGGCGCAAGGAAATCGAGGCCTCATCGTGGTCAAGGGAACCGACCAGCGCAAAATCTTTGAAAAGCTGGGGTTGTTTACCATCAACTTGGAGACTCTGCCAAAGTTCCAGGACTTGAACGATCGTACTCTACCAGATCACCTGCATAATGAGGTGCACGAATATTCTGACATTTCAGAGTGCACCATGGTAAAGTCGTACCGTTTTGCCAGATACCTGCAAAACTTTAAAAAGCTGCAGGCCGAGTGCAACAGACAGATGGCTGATTTGGTAGAGTAAGTGAGAAAAATTGAAATTTGAACTGTAAATATTGGACTAAACTGTAAATATTGAACTGTAAAAATGCCCATGGGCCCAGAAAAAGGGGGACCGAGTCGACTCGGTCCCTCTTTTTTTGGTTTAAGGAAGGTGCCAACGTTGGAGGGCTTCTCTTTTAAAACTTGTACTAAAAAGATGCACAAAAATACGTTAAAGATTAGTTTCAAGGTTGAAAAGCGTCAACCAATAGGAATCGTTTCACGTGACCCCACTAGAATATATAAAAGGCGAGCAGCTAGCAGCCAGAAATCAGACTGCTTCTGAATGCAGTCAAGAGTTTAGAAATTTGTTTTTGGTCTAAACTGTCAGGTTTGGGTTTGTATTGAATATTCCAAATCTGGTAGTTTTGACGGAAAAGGGATTTTCATGGCCACAGGTAAATGCTAAATGTTCTTCGTTAAGACTGTTGGGATTTGGCGTAATGTTGAAAATTCCCAGATTCTGGCAGTCTTATCGGTAAATGTTTTTAGCCAAAATCTTCAAAAATCCGAAAATTGGGGGACCGAGTTGCATGCCGACTGGGTCCCCCTTTTTTCTGACCAAACTATACACCAAGATTGGAATGCATCTTTTTAAAAGCTTGACACAAAAAATTGGACTCGCCTGCTGGCTGCAAGTTGAGACCTTCGTGTTTCCTTGACACGCCAAGATTGGAAGGCTTCATGTCGTGCGATGGCTCGTCCCCTGGTTTCTTCCATACCCATATTGGAACATTCTCCTGGTTTTCTCGATACACCAACGTTGCATTGTCTACTTTTCATGGCTTTCAAGACACACCAAGCTTGAAACGCATCCATTTCATTTGTGGATCGCCCCCTGATATGCCTCCATTTTATTTGTATCCCCCCCGTTTTAATCATTCGTCTGGGATGGGCTGAAAAATTTTCTCGCGCCCATCAAAAATATTTTTCGGAGGAATTTGAAAAAAGTTTGTTTGTTCATTATTGACTGTTCTGCTTTAGACTTTCGGACAGACTTTGTTTTGAGCTGAAAATGCAACATGAGGGTAAAAAGAAGGGGGAAAGGGGACAAAATTCATACAAAAAGAGCAATCCGAAGGTGGATTTCGACTTAAACACCACGGCGGGGGTAGGTGAAAAAGAACCATTCTAAGGTGGATGGTTACCTGAAACACAACGGGAGAGTAGGTGGAAAGGGGGTGCATTCAAAAAGAGTCGTATCATGTTGGATTTTAGACCTGAAACACAACGGGAGGGTAGGTGGAAAGGGAATTCTACAAAAAGAGCCATGGGATTTTAGACCTGAAATACAACGTAGGGGACAATATTCTTACAAAAAGAGCCGAGGGGATGGGTTTCCTTTCAATAAAGATCGTTTTCCATTTTCAATCATTTTTTGAAAGGGTCACGGTACTCAACTATTTATTCGACCGACTGTAGTCACATTTATAGTACGTTTTGAAATTTAAATTATTAAAGAAGTTTACGTGGCAATTAGTTACATTTCTACCGTTTAGAGCAATATTAAGGTAGAAGATTGATCAATACGAAGTGGATCAATTATTAGAAGTATTCTCAAAAAACGTGACCTACTCGTCACCTCTGCTTGCTAATTGGAAACATCTTATTAAAACTGATTTATTGAATTGTTTTTGAGTTAATTAAAGTGCTGAATAAATAATTAGAAATTATCATGTCGAATCGTTATTCACTTCCTCCTACACCTTTAGTCGCGTTACAGGGTAGACAGGGTGTGTGTATGTTACAAAGGGACAACATAGTTAGTTTAACAAATTCCGAAACACGGGGCAGGATGACGAGCTTGTCATCTTGCCCCGGACTGTCTGTTTAAAAATATTCGTTCTCATTACCATGAAGGAAAGCAATTAATTGACATTTAGTAATGATAGTATTTAAACCAAGTTACTCATAAATATTGGGAAAACGATATATCTTACCTGTATCTGTAGCAGAGCTTTTTTACACATGCATAAAAGTTAAATCGTGGCAGCGGAAAACAATCAAAGCTTCACAACTAACAAAAAATGTCAATTTCAGGGTTTCTATACTATTGTTTAACGAACGACCGAAAGGAGAGTCAGTAGTGTTCGTTTGATGCTGCTACCTAGTGGAATATGGAAAATTTAAGACATTCGTAAGCTTGCCCCTGTCTCCTCTACTTAAATACATACAGGATTTGTCTTTAATATCTTGACTTTGCAGGGGCGTCTTAATGTTCTCCATTGCGCCACTGGTCAAAGATGTTCCATCTATATCACGGATTCGAATCTTGATTCATTAAAAAACACCATTGAATGAAGCAAATGGGGTTGATATACATATTAAATGCAAATAAATCTCAATTGACTATTTCGCTATATCTCAATGTCACACTTAGAAATAGCAAATGGGACATTGTCCAAGGACCTCGTCATTTGTGACACTATCAAGTGACGAGGGCGATACCTGAACTGGTACACCCTTTTGTTAAATTTAAATGTCCTCATTCAAAAAATAAAATTTTCTTTGAGATGTTCTCCTCGAAACTTGAATATGATTCTAAAGTGCGGCCAACATATTTTTGTGCAACTTTCGAAAAATTTAACTAAAAAATAATCTACCACCTTTAAGACCCACCTCAGTTCCTTCTTTCGGGCTCGATCAAAACGAAGTGCACATTACGCACACCGAGATCACCCAATGAGATATCAGTAAAAGTGGAACAAAACTTTCTTTTTGCTGTACACAAGAATTTCAACAAGGATTCATATCTTGGATTTGATTTGATTTTAATTTACGTCGCACTTTGAAACAACACCAATACTTTTAAAGACGGACCTCTTAATGGACCACGGTTATGTGACAAAGATGATTCCTGAACAGGAATTCCCTAAATTTCACCATCACGTCAACGGATGGACTTTGAACCTCGGCAGATTTAACCTGCATCAGCCCTTCTTCATTGCGAGCCTTCAGTGACTCTAGGTTTCGATCCAACAATTTGGCAACGCTAGCCTCCAGTTTGCGACCATGACCACTCAGCTACCACGTTCATGTCTTCGAACCAATAAATGAGGAAGACGCTGCTCGAGCCACTAGAATACTGATCAATAGTTGCCAATAAACTAGTCAGGTGCCTTTTTTGATACAACTAAACTGTCACATTTGCAGTGACGTATGTAGTATTACTTGGCGTAAAATGAAAAACGTTTGTCGCTCAAATTAATTAGATTTTACTAAGTTCTTAGCTGTTCAGAATGAGTAACGAAGATGGCAGTGTAAGTGAAATAATATTAATATATTTTAAGTTACATACGCAATATTAAATGAATCCCCCATTAAACTATTCATCACAAATCTGATAATTTTTTAACTAACAAATGCGGAGGAAATATTAATTATTCGGCTTTTATGTTTGTTGAATAGAAACCTATATTATTTCAATGCCCTATACTCGTACATTCTGTAAAATCGTATACTCCAATATACTGACATCACTTTTTTTTATATGAACTCGTATTTTTACCATCCCAATAAAAAAAAATTTAATTCAAAACAATTTCATAAATTAGGGGGAAATTTACTAGTTTTTGTGTGTTGTAGAATCTAGAAAGGGGATTGAACAACTCCTTTCTAATTTTAGGGGAGAGAAAGGAATAATTAAAAACTAAACCTAATCTTTTGTATTTCCCCATTGAATGTACAAGTCATTCGAAAAATTCCTTAACTAGGAATATCTTTCAAGCTTTTGTAGTCAAAATTGCATTGAAAACATTTATTTATATTTTACTTGAAGTGTAAACGATAATGATAACGCGATATGTGTTATATTATATATTATATGCGATATGTTATATATGCGATATATTATATACTTGATATGTATGTTTAATACAGAGAATACTTCCCAAGATTCAATAAGTAAAAGTCTAGAATAAAGTTAATGTGTAAAACCTATTAACATTGCTGAAATATCTTTACAATAGTGTTGTTGAGAGAAGAGAAAGAAAAAAAACACTGTGCAATAATAGTTTTTTTTCCCAGGAAACTTGCCTTGCGTATTGTCTACGCAGCTTGAAATTTCTACTTTTGCTGTTTTTGACTTATGGATATTATTATGCTCTTGAATCCCATGGATTTGATTTGGGAGAAAAAATTTTTATAACTAATCTGATAGTGTGCGCTGTAAACCTTGTAATTTTCATTTCAAGGGTAAGTTTTTATTTTTTAAATTTTGATAGATGAATCCGCATTTGAGAAGGGGCAACTCATTTCTTTTGCAGAACTAAGTTGCCCCTTCACTAGAAAAGCATTACTTAGTAATTCAAATTAACTACACTAAATCAATACATAACTATGTGTGAGTACAGTATTAAAAAAACTATACTCGGGGCTAATTTAAGTGCTTGTGTATTATTACACTACAACGTTAGAGAAAATTTTGGTAATTCCACGCCATTTTCATGACAACCCAAGCTTGAGATTTCCATTTGATTCGACAAATAGTTAGCCATTTTTGTTTGTGCTTTTTGTTTCTGTGTTTGATATATACTTTCAATTGATGAAATGTTTACAAAGCCAAACACTTTTCTAGTCACCTTAGTTACGCTGACAACTGCAACGAGGGCCCTGGTTCGAATGTCGAAGTCCTAGATGGGCGTGGATGTTTGTAAATGTACAGTACCCCCCCCCCTGTGGGGCAATGGGGTACACTCTAAATCAGGGGTACTCAACCTTTTCCCCATTGGGCCAGATATTTCGCGTGGGCTGCAACATGAGGATAATGGGGGGGGGGACACCCAAAGATCAAAGGATTAAAAAAAATTGATAAATATCTTCGGTTTTTATTTTGATATTATATTAATCATTCTATCAAATACAAACACAAAAAAATATGTACTTTAATACATTTTTACTGAGTTATGGGGTAGTTTCGATTTTCTTTCAAGCCTCTTGTTTAGTCTACCTTAAAAGAGCGATTTGATAGATTTCTGTTGCTTGATTGGTAGAATTTACCATTCAATTCTTAGTGCATTGTTTTTAAATGAATTTCTTAGTACAATGGACTATGGCCCTCAGAAAAGGCCGTCGGGCCACATGCGGCCCTCAGATTGAGTATCAAATATTTGTAAAGTCGTCTTCTGAAGGGGTGGGAGACCATGATCCACGCCCAAGATATTCCTCAAAATTGGGGTAGAGCGGAGTCGAAACGTACTGTCCCCTGCATGGTATTCAAGGCTGCGACCAAAACGACACCCACATTCCAGCAGCTTGCCGTAAAGAATAGACCTCGATCCAGTGGCGTTAGTAACACATTCGGCTGCCACTGTTGATTTGAGGCGGAATATGTTAATAAACGAAGAAATGAAACTAAAATGACAGTTAAGCAAACTGTAGCCACAAAACAAGTAAAAAAAATTCCTTTGCGTTATTTTCTATAAAGTTTTGGTCATATTTTTATAAAACAATTATTTGCTGAATAAAATATACAGTGTATAATAACAGTGGTAACGCGATATAACTAATGTATTTGCTGATTATTTCTGTTCTGTTTATCATTCTAGTACGAACTACGTCGGTTTTATCGCCAGCTACTGAAGTGATTTGGTTAAATTCGATTGTTACTCTCAAAGTAGTTTTTGAAATTAAAGAGTTTAAATCTTAAACTATTGGAGTTGATCATACACCCTCTATCATTATTAAAAAGTGCGCGAAATTGTTAGAAGATGACAAGAATCATCTTGTGTTTAATGTTCTTAAAAACAAACTTCCTGACGTCTAGGAGGCAAAGGAAAATTATTCCTGATGATTCTGTTACTCTTATCCCACATGATCAACTATAACATCAGATCGAAACTCAACGCGGTAAGGGCCTAGTTTAAACGCCTGTCGTAAGCCGTAGTTTTGAGCAACACACCGGTGACGGTACGATTTGACACGGTTCCACTCCGATTTTGAGAAGAAAGGGGTGGTGGTGGTCAGGGGCCTCCCACCTCTTCCCCTTTCAATCTCACGAAAAGTCTTAAGACTCGATGGTTATTTAGAGTGCCCCCATTGCCGCACAGGCACTATACATTTACAAACATTTGTGCCTTCTTGGTATTCGAGCCCAAGCCCTACGGCACAGCAGTTGGAGTCTCCAACAACTATACCAGATTGCTAAAATTTATCGGTGAATGACAATTCTGAATCCATTCTCTAAAACATTAGAAATCTTATGTAAACAGCTATTCCACACTAACTTAAATTCATATGTTTAACATGTTTCATGACAAAGCATTCGATGACTGATAATTTAGTTTCCCTGACAAATAGTTATGTCTGCTTTTGAGAATGTCTGTCAACATGTTATTTATGCATAGTTTTTCGGCCTTCGATTCCGTTGATTTTAGTATTCTTTTAAAGAAATTAAAACTCTTATATTTTCATATTAATTTTATTGACTGGTTATTTTTTTTATTTAAGTTATCAGACATTGTGTTTTAATGCTATATCTGGTGGGCTGACAAATGCATCAAGTGTCTCCTCATAACCCTGGACCCTTGCTATTTACTTTATTCATTAATGGGGTTTGTAACAGTTTTAAAATCTCGGTATTTTTTATTTGCTGATGACTTTAAAAAAATTTAAGTTGGTACAATTTAACAACGAAAGTGCTTTATTCAAAATGACCTGGATAATTTGTTTCAATGATGTACGGGCAACGGGTTACTTTTAACCCGGCGAGCATTCAATACTAACGTTAGTGGTCGCACGAAGTCGCCCCAATTCTTCTTTTCTAACTACTTTTGTACGCTAAAAAGTTCTGATTCCAGTGAACAACTGAAGAAAGTCTACTTGCCTACTTTTAAGGACTTAAATTTTTCTTTGATAATTTGGGGGGGGGGGGAATCCAATCAACCTGAACTAAAATGTTTCAACTGTGCGTGATTTTAATAAAGGACACAATTCGCACACTTTTCGCTAACATTACAGGAATGATATTTCCAGGCAAAACTCTCATTTTGTTCAAGTTATTATAGTTTTATTGTCTTTTGATCGACAAATAGCCCGTTGAACTTTTTCTTGCTTGTCTTTTTGAGAGGGCGCAGTGTGTCTAGTGGTACACTTGTGGCTTCATATCTTTCTTGATGGAGTTTATTGGGTAGCAATTGAAAATTTTCCTTTCAAATCAATCGTCTCCTATATATATATATATATATTCAACGCTTTTCTGAAATTTACTTTCACTATCAGGATTAATATTCATGATTTCATCTGTTTCTTTCCTTGCTTAATCAGTTTCAACTTCATCCAATAGTGATCGCCGATACCAATTTCTTTTCTATATTCTGATCATTTACATTTATAAACCGTAATGAGTAATAAAACACAACAATCAAAATCTTTAAGTCATTCACAAGGGGGGGGGGAATGTAACCTGTTCACATAGAAAGTATTTTTTGGAACAAAAGTGGATTGTAAAAAATGTTTACCACTCCCAACAAACAGGGAGAAAATGTGACAAATACATCTTAGTTCCCATGAATACTATACAGGATACTGATAAGGCCATTGGTAACAAATAATTTCTTCCAGAATTAAGGATTTCGTGAGCCTGAAGGGACTCTGTGCCCCACGCAAGTTTCAGGGTTAAATATTAAATCAAACATTCTTAACTAACAAATCAATGTATATATCCTTATTTAGTTCAAACTCAGTTACTGATCTTGGAGTTACATTTAACAGTAAACGTAATTTTATGCAATACACACACACAGGTTGGTCATATTTAAACTGCAAGTGTTCAAGGGGTGCTGGAGGGAAAACTACCGGGAATATTCCAGTGAAATTTGGTATCTACACGTTTCAGAACATGCGCAAGTCAAATATGCAAAGAAAAAAACCACCATTTTCACCCGATAGATGGCGCTGTATTATATTTCAACGCTCATCGGTGGTATAAACAACTTTCAAAACCGAGAGACAGAGCATAATGACATTCTAAGAGGCATATAAACAATATAAAATATCACTTACACTTTATCAAGATTCCATACAAATCGCTTCAGTAATTAATTTTTTACAGTATCATGTAATAAAAAATTATCGTGATTCCAGTGTTGCAATGCGTTGCTAAAGGTTTGATTTTTGATTATTATTGAAAGTTCTGTTTGCATAAACGACAAGCATTGGGTAAAGAATTTGACAGAATTCATTTAGAAATATTGCAAGAGAGGAATGAAAAAAAAGAACCTATTAGATCTGCAATAATGAACCACATTTTAATGAGAACGAATATGTGGATTCGAAAAGCCAACTGTGGGATTTCATTTCTTGAGGCTACTGTTTTGAAGTATTAGCTTCTAGAGTATAACTAAAACTTAATCTTTTCGTTTTCGATTAAATTCTAAATTTATTATATCATTTGAAACAAGTAATATAAACAAAATTTTTAAAGTTAATTCCTACTTAGGTCAACAAAGAAAAATTTCATTTTAGTTACTTTTTATTAAATAATTAGTTAATATAGATATGTACGTATATATGTATGACCGAATCACAATATTAAGCGGTAAAACAGCTTCTATATTAACATTAAAAACTTTTTAACCACATCAAATTGTAATTACATATTTTCATAAAAGTCTAATATAATAGGTAAAAATTTATCATAAAACCAGTGTAAAAGGAATGCTGACTTCTAACTAGCATGATTATTCAGGTTACGCTAAATCTTCATCACAAATTTAACAAAGGCTGTTTTATCCAATATGGTGCTGCCATCTAGAGTAATGAACTTGCCGGAAATATCTCTTAAACTATAATTAAGTTAAATTAATGAATTAATATTTGAAAAAACTGCGTGACCATCAAGTGTCATCCACTACAAGTTTAAAAAAATGTATTTGAATTTGAGTGAGAATGAATAAAAGTATTTTATTAACGATTGAAAATTTGAGCAAGATGTATATATAGGGAGAGTGTAAATAAACAGTAGAAATTGAAAAGAATTAAGACAAACTTAGTGAGCGACATTTAATCTTTTGATATGACTTTAAGGGTTTTTTTTGTGGCCTCGGTAGCAGAGTGGTCAAGGTATCGGATCATTGCAGGCATGTCATGAGTTCGAGCCCAGTATCACTAAAGATCCACCGTGTAGGGGAGCGATGCACGTTAAATCTGTCGAGAGCTCAAACGTCTTCCCGTTGGTGTGGTAGTTAGGAGAGGGGTGCCAGCTCGGGTGTCGTCCGCGTCACTTGACCATGGTTCAAAATTACGCGGTCCGTCGCCAAAAGCCCTCGAGTATAGCTGAACAGTGCGACGTTAATATTCACTCACTCGCTAAAAGGTTTTTCCCCTCGAAGATATATAAATTCCAACAAAACATCTGTTTTTTTAAAGCGGAATAATTCTTAGTGTTATAAAATGTTTTATTAGTTCATTTAATTACAATAATTCCTATCAAAGTTGTAATTTTTATTTTACATTATTTTGTCTGGATTTTGCCATTTGCAAACTACTATCGACACATATCGATACATTGCCAATTTACCAAAGGGGCATATTAGTCTATAATCATTAACAAAATGTTTCTTGTTTAATTAGTTTTCTTTCTTTTAAGAGCTATCATTTGGATTACTATCATCATAAGTGGATCTTTCTACTCTTGCTGCATTGCTACTGTCGCGTACTTATATTCTTCGGAATTAATGTAAATGGATTGCAACGTCATGCGGCTGTCTCTATGTTCCTGAAAATTCTTACTATCTCTGATTTAACCGTAAGTATTTTTTATTGTTAAAGGGAATAATTTCGGTCCATGCGAGAGAATCAAGTACCAAAGATTGTATCTAGTAATAGCAACATTTTCCTAAATATTTTTGGAGCAATAAAAAATCTCTCAAATTCGCCAAAAGCAGCCGATGGCACAGAATCAATATGAAGGTTCCATAACTCTTTTAAATCGATTTTCTCGTAAAGTAAAATATATTGTATCCATAAGGGCCACATATTTTGTATCAGATTTATTTAGTTGGATCCCTCTAACGTTGTTAGACTTGATGCATTTAATTTCTATTCTAATTTGAATCTTGTTATAACTTTAATCTGGAAATCTGACTTTAAGTTTCTAAACTCTTGGGCATAAATTTAAAACAAGCAATTTCCATCAAACAGTGCATGGACGGAGAGCAAGCGGTCAACCGCTTGGAGTCATCCGTTATTGTCACGTAAAAGAACTGAGCACCAAACGCGGATAGAAGTAATTTTACTGACGGCTTGTGTGGAAATTTTTTTTTTTTATTTTACAAATGTCCACATACAAATAGCACCTACGCCATTAGTGCACGTGCTCTCCAATATTTTTTGACAATCCAAGCAAGACTTTTTAGTGCAGGACATGCATCCATCAGCGTTCATTGGCTGACCAGAGTCAGAGTACAGTCCAGTGAGAGAGATGTAGAGATGGGACCTCAGTCATGACCTGTCAAGTCTTAAGGGGGTCAGGCATGTCCTATGGGAGCCCATGTTAAATTGCGTAAGTTTATGTACCTTTTTCTCAGAAACTACTTACTACTTATGAATAAAATTTTTACAGTAGGTTACGTGTACTATCAATAACACTTTAACGAAGGAATTTGTCTTTTTATTAAAAATTAATTATGAATTTTTAAGAAATTGTCCAATTTTTCACCCTAAAATTTAGTTTAAAAAATTCATATCTAAAGAAGTTTGCTAGATATATCTAATTCCCTCCATTAAAGTGCGTAAACATTTTTAAAGTCTGTTCACTGAAAATTTGAGGATTATGCAAGTAGTTTTAAGAAAAAAGTACATAAAGTGAAAAATATTACATTTTGAGAAAACAATTTTTTTAAAGCCTGTAATTTCTTAAACATTTACTTTGTTTAGTACTTCCCAGAAGCATATGAAGCCTTTTTTTTTAACTCTCTGCTTGTACAAAAGACTCTTCTAATTTTCTCTTTTCCCATTGTTTTTAAGTTTTACCTTTTTTTAGGGATTTCAAGATGCTTTCGTTGGGCTACACGAATCTTGCGTGTATCTAGTTTTTTGAAGCATGACAGTTATAACGGTTTAATATCACAATGTTTTAAGATGATTGATTTTGCTACATGACTCATAATGAATGGTGCAATAGCTATATTTATCCCTAATTTTAGAGTTTTTAACCCCACAAATGGAGATCTGGGAATCGCTGACATTGTGGTGTTATTAACCGACTCATTTGGGTTCTGGGTCTTTCCTTGTAAACATTTTCTTAACATAGAATCACCTAGATCTCTAAAAAATTGGCATAATTTAATTCATTAGGGTGTATGTGTTTATGATCCTAGTGCCTTTCGTTACATTCAGCATCTGTCTTCTGAAATTTGCATCAGGCATTTATAGTCGCAGTCCACGGTGAGGGCTCTCTTTTGAAGACAGAAGATGGAAATAAGCAGCCCAAACAGCAGTTTCCGTGCTGTGTAGATCATTGGTAATATTTCTAATAGCCACACCATAATATCTTTGAATTTTTTATATTAAAATGTCGGAGAGTCGGTTACGACCTCTTAGGCTTTTTCCATCACTTAACTTTTTTTTCTGTTTCGCTTTTAAGATCCAAAAAGCGTGTACTGATACATTTTTCTATAAGCCCAATACACTCTATTTTTTCCACTTGAACATCATACGGACTCGCGCTCATCAGAAACTAATGCATGGAGGAAACACGGGTGCTTCTAGCAGAGCTCATTTGATGCGTGTCAAGGAGTAGCTTCGTTTAAAAAATAAAAATATTTTTAATTATCGAATTTTATTGTATCGTATATCAATTTAAGCAGAAAGATTTGAGCTTTTAGAAAAATATAAAATTGAATCGGTAATTTTTCAAAAATTCATGTGCCAGCCCCCCTTAAACGAGCCACAGCGGCTTTTCTAGGAGTCTCGGAAACCCAGGACGGGTTCTCGTTCAAGGTTGCCCAATTTTTGTTCTTCGACATCTCCATTGTTTTCATTTTAAAATTATACTTAAAGGTCACATTTGTAAAAAGTGTTAAGGAATTAAAGGTTAAAATTTTTGTGGGTTTTTTGGTATGGAAAAAATTAAAGAAGCTGTTCAAGGGCGACCACCAGCGGTAAGGCAATGCAATTTATCAAACACACTGCATTTCTTGGACGGCTCCGGAATAGGATCTTCTCAGTCAATATGACTTTTGCTGACGAAACTCTTCTAATGACTTCACATGAAAAATCCGAACATTCGAGATCGACTGAGTGTGCAGACCTAGATGTAGGTTCCCCAACCAATCAATCAGCCTGAGAATTTAGCATCTAAAACCTCCGCACATCCAAGTTGAAATACGATGGTGTTCTATGATACGGGGAACCACATACGTGTTTATACATTGGTGGACACTTTTAAAATTGTTTTTAAATTTGTGTGCCAATAGAAAATGTTATGTTGCACAAAATAAAGTCTTTTATATCATTTTAAAGAGTATTTAATACTGAATTCAACACAAAAAACAATTTAAATATTTGCAACTCAAAGTTATGATGTAATAACTGTGGATATACATTAGAGAGAGCATGACAGCAGTGAGTTATCAGTACTTATATTGGTGGTCTTTATTTTTTTATTACAGGCTTTATAGCGATGTATCATTCAGCTGAAAATAGTTTTAAACTCTTCCTTCAAAAATACATCATACCAGGAAACAATTATATCCTCATTTAATTCCTTTTTATTTCATGGTTACCTCATTCGGACAAGTTTTCAAACGGTGCCACAAGTTTCCAACGGGATTGAGATCAGGACTTTTTCCTGGCCAGGACAACTATGATATTTAGTCAAGAAGCAATGATATCAAATAAGATTAGATTGGACACCTAGAGAGAGATGTGAGGTGAAAGTGATGTTTCCTATGCTAATTGCAAGCCAGGTGGGTGGTTCAATGACTGCATCTGGAGACAAAGTTTTGTTAAAGATATCGAGAGACAAATTTAATAAACAAAGCAGGGAAAGATTCAAAAACGTGCCTACATCTGTATATGACAGAACAACAACAAAAGCTGTCTCCAAGATAAAATAATGTCATCAACGGTCATCAGAAATTATCTGAATGAAGCTGGTGGTTCAATATCGATCGGGAGAAGATTAGAAGATATTAGACTAAGAGAGGTAGAAATCTTTGATAAAGTCTTGACTCGATTTACATCAGCGCTAAAAAGACTACAGTGATCAAAAGAACACATTTATTGGACAAATGATTTGTGGTCACGAGTTATATGGAGGGATGAAACTAAGATATCGTTATTCGGTAGTAATGGCTGAAAATATATCTAAGACGTAGAATAACAGAAATGTTTCATCCTGACTGCATCCGGGCAACTTTGAAGTATCCACATAGTTTTATGATTTGGTCATGCAATATCACCTGATTGCATCGGTCGCTTTTTTGTATGAAACACTGAACATATCGGACACTGATTGTCAGAAAATACATTTAAACCATTCTAGAACCCAAACTTCTACCTTCCATGAGGGATCTATTTACCAACAATGCTTCATTTATTTTTCAGTATGATTATGCTCCTTGCCATACAGTTAAGTAATCGAAAGACTGGTATCGTTCTAAGATAATTGAATTGTTGTCCTGGGCAGGAAACAGTCCTGATCTCAATCCTATCAAAAACTTGGGGTACCGTTTGAAAACTCTTGTCCGAATGAGCTATCTATGAAATAAAAAGAAATTGAGGATATATTTGTTTCTTGGTATCGCGTAATAACGAAGGAAGATCTTTAAACTATTTTCAGCTCAAACAGGGATGTGAAGTTGTAATAAAAAATAAAGGTTATATACTCCAAATAAGCATTGATAACTCTCACTGCAAGTATCGCACACGGGGGGTTGTACTAGGGGTCCGGACACCCCCAAAGCCCTTGAGTTGTTTCGATTGATGATAATCCTATATATATAACGCAAAATTTAATTACTTGTAAATAAAAATTTATTTTATTAATTAGTGCTAATTATTAATTTAATTTTTTACTGTTTTTGTAAACAAAATCAACAAGCTCAGAAGAACCAATTGGTGTTGGCATGAGGTATGATACGGAGTTGGGGACTTTCGACCATGGACTCCCCCTTGAAAAAATATTTGTGTGCACTACTGCCACTGCTATCATCAATATCTAATGTATATCGATAATTATTGCAGCATTTCTTTCTTTTTTTTGCGTTGTAAATATTTGAATTTTGTTTTTTGTATTGAATTTAGTATTAAATTATCTTTAAAATAACAAAGGACTTCGCATTTTGTGCAACGTAATATTTTCTGTAAGCATACAAACTAAAACATAATTTTAAAGTGTCCACAATTTTGGTCATTACTGTATGTTGGCTGCTACAGGTTGAAGCTATTCTGACAATCATTTGTAAAAATATAAGGTATGTTCTGCTTGCCCAGTCGGATGGACAGAAGGTATGGGCCGATCAAATAGTCACCCCGTTTTCATCCCAAACATTTACGCTGAAGTGCTCTTGATAAGCATGAGGATGTTTATCACATGGATTGCTACTCGGAAAGAATGTGCATATTCGAAATGCCTTCATGAGTAAAGGAGGCCGCGGTAGCCAAGTGGTCTAGGCATCGTATCGTGACTAGCGTGTCATGAGTTCGATCCCAGTAGGGTGCCAGCTCAGGTGTCGTCCGCGTTATTTGACCATGGTTCAAAATTACACGGACCGTCCCCAAAATCCCTCGTGTAGCTGAACAGTGGGACGTTAATATTCACTCACTCATGAGTAAAAGTGCATTCATCCGTGGGCACCAAAATTAGGCTGCGTTGCTAGCCTAAAAAACATGCAAACTCGACACGCGGCACATTATCTTCGGGTATCAAGGCTCATACTTCCTGCACATGGCAGGGGTGTAATCCTTTGTCCCTTAGTATTCGCCAAACAATCGAGTGGGGCACATTTATGGTATGGGAGTTTTATCGAGTGCTAACATCTGGATGAACTTCCACTCTTGCGGCATCCACACACTCCAGCCACAGTCTGTATCATGCATGCCTGTGACAAAGAATTGTTTCACACAGGAACCTTTGCAATCGCTCGAACTTTTCTCTATCCTGCATGCATCTTCTCGGGAAACACTGCCTGTACACTCTTTCGGCTTCATGGGCTTTCCCACTCGCAAAATCATACATAAAATGTCAGTCTTTTCCTGATTACCATGCCTTCTGAAAATAGAAATAACGATGTGTTCGAAAACTTGCGGTTTATACTTTACATTGCAGCACCACCTAGTAGTTCACCACTTACTCTCCGCTCGTGCACTGCATGGTAAAAACTGCATGTTTAGATGATTTTTATTACCCCTTAAGTTTTCCTGTTGGTTTGATATCACAGGACAGTCGCCAAGTTGTTTATGTTCACCAAGATGGGCGATAACATTACAATATGGTTACATTGATATTTTTATCGTCTGGCAATGTGGTTGCCATGGGGATAACGTATGTTAGAAATAATTTTTATTGGTTCTGTTCCCATGGTAATCCTATTAATGTCAGACGATTTTAATTCGATTTCTTGTATAATTTAACCATTTTCATTGCAATTCCGATTCAAACTTTACTCAGTCTTCTGTTTTAATTAAACTATTTTCGAACATGGGTATCTCTAATATCATTGGTGAGAACTTGGATGTTTTTTTTAAAGATTGAGTGTTGTATTTTTAATTGTTGTTGTCGTGTATGACAAAGTGCAAAGGTATTGTATATAACAAAATAAAGATAAAGAAATGAGTCAAATATTGCCAAAGGCGTGAATCACTGCCGTGGCAACATCCATGGCACGATCTAAGTATAGGATGTCCATGCTGTAGTCATTGTCTATTTTAAGAAAAGCACCAACAATGGAAGGACAGTTAAAAAGATGTTTGGGATCCAGTTGCTTGCCTGGGCAGTGCCTGCATTCCACATATCATCTGGATCCATCAGGCAGAATCTTCATGCCTTAAAATGTTTTGTCCTTAGTCTGGTTATTGTTGTTGTAATTTCTCGGCTATAATATAATTCTGGCAGCGAGAATTTTTTTCGTGGGTTTGAGCAGAGCTTTTGTTTTGCGATTGCGTTGGCATCAAAGACCGTAGTCGAAGAAGTTACACGTTCAAGGGATCTGGCTTCATTGGCAAGGAAATCGGCCATCTCGTTCCCCTCGATGTCAACATGGGCCGGGATCCACTGGAGGGTGCATGATTTGCCCAATGCACCAATGGAAAATAAAAGAGTTGATTTCTTGGGTGGAGTCCCATTTTTCCTTTCATGATGGCCTCAAGAGCGGATCTACAATCGGAGAGAACAATGATGCCGTCGAATTAGCGATATCTGTCCATGTAAGGTAAATATCTAGGGCTGTCCTAATTGCTATGAGCTCGCACGTGAAGTTGGAAGCAATTTGCCCTGCGGAGACCTTGTGCTTTGAAGTTGTATTATCTAGGTATTTAAGAAAGACACCAGATCCACCCCTATTGCACTCTGAGTCTGAAGAACTGTCAGTGTAGGCAATTACTAAACGAGGCCTCATAAGACTGATAATTGTGTCCATGCCTTTCCTTTTGTGTCCTTAGATTCCTTTTCCGTGCAAGGCTCAAGAAGGTCTAAAAATATTTTGGCATTGGGAGGTGGTTTGACTGGAAAACAAAGTTCTTGAATGATGTCAAGGCTTGTGTGATTCAAGTTAATGTTGTTTCTGATGTCTTTATCAAACTGAAGTGTTAAAGATCTTTTCAGCCTATTCTTAGCTGTCCAGGAGTGAAAAGTGATGTTGGAAATATGTTGTTCGCTACAGCTTTTGATTTTGTTTGTGAATTTAATGGTGGCAAGTTTTCTCTTGCCTTTCAATGATGGCAGGCCACACTCATTCTCAGCTGTCACATTATTTGTCGAGGACACAGCTCCGATGATAATTTTGGAGGCCCTATACTGAACAGAGTCTATTTTCTCTGTTGAGGTAGAAGCTGATGGAGCCCAAACGGGTGCTGCATATTCGAGGATTGGTCTTATAAGTGCAGTGTAGGTGTTTAGGAGTGTCTTTGGTTTAGAACCCCAAGTCGAACCGCAAAGTTTTCGAAGAATATTGAGCTTCTTTAAAGCCTTTTGCGATACATTCTGTATATGCTTGGTAAACCTCGGTTCTGCATCTAGCGTTAAGCCAAGGTATTTGGGATGGGAGATTTTTTTCAACAATTGAGTTATTTAACCTTAATTTGGGGAGGAAGGCTGCCCTGTTTCTCCTGTCAGTAGAAAACACACAGTATTTGGTTTTTTCTGGATTTATCAGCAGTTTGAGCTGCTTAGTCCAGTCTTCAATGCGAGAGAGATTTTCGTTCAGCACATTTTCGGACATTAGGATGTCAGTATGAGAGTGCCAAATGGCAATGTCATCTGCATAGCAGGCTATTTTAGCTTCATTAACAATGTGATTATCGACATTGTTCATATAGAGGAGAAAAAGGAGTGGGCTTAGGACCGATCCCTGCGGAACGCCTGCCCAAGATCTATGTGTCCTTGAGAACCTTCCATTTACCCTTACAGCAAATCTTCTATCTCTTAAGAAATCGTTGATCCTTAGTAAGATATTGCCTGAGACGCCTAAGGAATGCAAAATTTTAATGAGTTTTTGTCTCCAAACCCTGTCAAAGGCCGCAGAAAGATCAAGGAATACGGCTGTAGTTTTCCTATGGGGTCTTTCTTGAAATCCATCTATGATTGATTGCTCCAAATAGAAAAGTTGGTCAACAGTGCTATGCTGGGATCTATAAGCTGTTTGGTAAAAGTGTAATACTTTCCGCTTGATAAGCCATTTCATGATACGGGAATGAATTATTTTTTCCATAATTTTACATAAAGTGCTTGTAAGGGATAAGTATGTAGCTTGTTTCTAAGTATGAGTTGTTAAATGAGCATTCTTATATATGTTCGATTCTTATTATATTACAATACGATGATTATTCTTTTTTATAAACACTGTTAAATTATATTATATGATTATTATATAAAATATTATTATATTGTTTTATATAATATTATTATATAAAATATTATATAAAATAATATTATTATATAAATTATATTAAATTTGAATATTTAATCATTACTATTTAATATTATAGGAATATTATATATAATAGTTTCTATAAAATATATTATAAGATTATTGTATAATGCATAATATTACTATTAGTAAATAAGATTTTTTTTATATTGATATTCATTATTTATTGATCTTGGTTAGTCTGAATCTATTCCTAAATTCTTCATTTGAAATCGATTTTAATGTATATCAAAACAGTTCTTTAAAATTATTTTCCTGGCGAGTCTTACTGCTAGGCCGCCATCTTGGATTTCATTCCAACGACATGCGCTGCTTGGCGTGATTCTTTATCGCGCCAAACAGCGTTTGGCGCCGTGCCCCGTGATATCAAACTAGTTCCTAAATTTTTACCTATGAGTTTCGAAACTCTGTGTACAAAATTGATTCTATTTGCAGAGTACATTAGGAGGTTTATACATCATCTACAGTTGGATTTCTCGTTCAGTTATCAGGACAGCTTTTCCACTGTTTGGTTATTGGACTGGATTAACTTATGTAAATAAAGAATGCCCAAGACGGACTGCTGTAGAAAGCTTCGGCCGATTTATACCGGGGAATGACCGTAGACTTTTTTCTGCGATAAGGATCCCATTCTCATCCCTGCAATTTTCGACAAGTCTACAGAATCAAGTGGCTTATGCACTGCTTGGTCTATGCTATCGACTGCATTCTGTACTCAATTATCTATGCACGATGTTGCAAGAGAACGAAGTGGAATTAAATGGTAATCCTATGAAAACTAAACGTCCGAAGCGTACTGCTGCGAAAATTAAACGCACGAAGTTGATTGGTGAAAAAGTTAAGCGCTTGAATTGAACTGCAACAAAAAGTAAGCGGGCGAAATTGACTGTGGCGAAATAATTGGTTGCTGCTATATCTGGAAGACGCAATACATAACTGTATGTAGAAGATTAGAGCAATAGACTAATTAAAAATTTGAATGTGAAAAATGCGCATGTTACAATAGAAATCGAATTATCAAGGTACTTTCGAATTAAAATTGTAGGAAAAGATTAGTTGCTGCAAACAATAATGAAATCCTTGAAAAAAATGGCTTATTCATTTAGCTGCCACAGGCAATACCGGATTATATGTTGAACTAAAAGGGTAATGAGCCGATATTTAGTGGCAAACGTAGAAGTACGAGGTATCATAGACGTTTTCGAACAGTGCCCTATATATTCTATTCTTTCATTTGGAAAGCAAATTCACTGCCATTGAAATTGTTGAAATGACTTATTTTCGACTTTTTTTTTGTATATTTTCAATCTTTAGATGTATCTGAGAAATTATACATTTCTAAACAAATTTTTAAATTTCATTTTCTATTTTTAAAGACTGATTTTTTTTTAAATGGAAGAACTGGTTTTAGTGTAATAAAATTGTTGAAGTTTATGTCGTTGCTTGTGTGGAAATTTGTTTGTTAATATATATATGGTACAAGTTTTAGAATTTTCTAATGCTATGCAGAGCAATTAAAACCGTCCTTTAAAAAAAACAATACAAGAATCGTACAAGTTTAACCTCTCGCAATCTTGCATATTTACAATAATTTTTACAATTTTTTAGTTAGTGCTGTAATGTCGTGATCCCTTAAAATTACTTCATTATTTGGTAACGTGATGGATGGCACTTTATTCCAAATTAAATAAACATTTATTAGTAAATAAACATTTATTAGCTACACCGGGTGCAGCTGGTATACACCAGTCAGTTCATTCAAGCCGTTGTTCAACAAACTCGGGTACTCCGTCTTTCAAAAGTAATCGCAGATGATTTCCCTTGGACCTTGAGGTGCGGCTGACCCCACAACCTGCATCCAAAAATCTGATGTGGAAGCTGGTGCAGAAGATTGAAGGAGATCGAGAAAGCGCTTCTCGTCAACTTTCAAGCCAATCCTCTAAGCCCCCGTGGGCCTTTCACGCCTTTAATCATCTGAGCGAATCGGCGCATGGCCCTCCTCGCTTTTGCCCCAGCTCCATTGTAGCGTGGAAACAGCAGTCTGGTACGTCTGAACTCCAAATTCGACACCATACCTAGTAAACTATCTGGAGGGCTATAAATCATCCTGGCACTTTGACACCGAGGGTATGTCTTTTTCACGACAGGCCGACATTCTTTTTCATTCAAATAGTTCGCGGCCCACATGTGTGAGGATGACCCAACAAAGGATACTGTTCACTAGAGCGTTCTTTCTGTAGATCACTGATACTAAAATCGTCTGGGTGTTGGAGAAAGAAAAGGTGTGGCAACATCAAAGCCGTTTTCAGAATTGATTCGCATCCATTTTCCCCCAGACATAAGAATACTCGGTCCGTGGTTTTTTTTTCAATAATTGATTTTTAAATAAAGTTTAGTAATCTAAAATGTATAGCATAATTTTAAACTTATTTTTGAATTATTCACGAAAACAATTTGTATAAATGAGGAAGACACTTTTTCATCAACAGCGCGCACAATTGTGATTTTTTTTTCTTCCCGAAATTCACTTAAAACGTTATTTACAGCTTCATACAATGACGCACACAAGGGGGGTGTCCTAGGGGTATGGACACCCGCCAAAGCCCCTGAGTTTTTTAATTGATAACCCAATATATATATAGAATGTAAAATTTAAGTACTTGTAATTAACAGTTTATTTTATTAATTAATGCTAATTAATTCAATAATTAATTTTTTACTGTCTATGTTATCAAAATCAACAAAATCGATTGGTGTTGTCTTGAGGTATGATAAGAGTTGGGAGGGACTTTTGACCATGGACACCCCCCCCCTCCTTGAAAAATTGAGTGCGCTACTGGCTTCATATATATAATAAAGGATCTTCAAATAAAATTTTTCTCAGTTACGCCACTGGGGCCGCGGTAGCCCTGTGATCGAGGTATCAGATCGTGGCAGGCATGTCACGAGTTCGAGCCCAGTACCACTAAAGACCCGCCGTGTAGGGGAGCGATGCACGTTAAATCTGTCGAGAATTCAAACGTTCTCCCGTTGGTGTGGTGTGGTAGTTAGTAGAGGGGACTGCCAGCTCAGGTGTCGTCCTCGTCACTTGACCATGGTTCAAAATGACGAGGTCCGTCGCGAAAAGCCCTTGAGTGCGACTTTAATATTCCCTCACTCACCCGTTACGCCACTGCTTCAAAGCGTGACGTTCAAAGCAATTTTTACTCTAATATGAATCCGTTATCGTCTAAACCAGGGGTCGCCAAACTTTTTTGATCATCGCCCCCTATATAATTTTTCGAAATCTCCATAGACCCCCACAATTGTAATTTTCAGGTAATTAAAATAAAACTATATATTAGTCTAAATTTTTAATAAATCAGAAACAGTAAGAAAAGTAGCTACAGATTTTTTACTTCTTAATGAGATGAGTGTGCCTGGTGTTTCTTGGCAAGGTTCGCTATATTGGGTTCGAAATTAGTCAATTTTAACCGTAAATCCCCTCGAAGTTCTACATTAAATTTATTTCTGTTTTTAGTTAAAATTGAATTAACGTGACTGAAACCGGCTTCAACCATATTCGAACTTGGAAACGCCAGCATAAATGGCTGAGCCATTTCGTAAAGTTTCACATATTTTTGCTTTATATTTATATTAGTCCAAAATTTATGTATTGTCAAATTTTTAATAAGTTTTTAATTGTTTTCTGATTTATTATTTTATTTTCTATAAAGAATATAATATTAAGTCAAATATAAAAATATTTTAAATTTTTACGTACGCAGTTAGATATGTGTGATTTGCGTATTAAGAACTGTTTTTTCCTTCGAGTCCCAATAGACCCCCATTCGACCCCTTGGGTCAGATAGACCCTATACTGTTGTTAAATAGACCCCTAGGGGTCTATATAGACCACTTTGGCGACCCCTGGTCTAAACTAAACTAAAGTTAAACTGTAAAATGGTGTAAGTTTACTTCAATGCTTCACAAACACAATTCCTATAGGAATAATGAACGTAAGCATAATAAATACAAATTATTTACAAAAATAATTGGAAGCAAACTGACAAAATATTCTATTATAGATTTGTCTCGAAGAAATTGGGAAAAAATTGTAGATTTGAAAAAGTTTGAATCAAATGCAAACCGTAACATAAAAAAAATTGGAACGACTTTTTAAGTTGATCAAGATTTGCGAAAATTTAAGAAAATATTAAGTTAAGGTTATATAAGGTTATTGTGTATTTAAAAAAAAAAAAAACCTATTTAAATCTAAAAAAAAATTCATTGTTTGTGAAAGCGATTTTAATCTGTGATTTTTGAATTGTGAGTTAAATATGTATTGAGAATTGAATAGTTAATAGTGCTAAATATTTCGTAATTTTAAGGAAGATTATAACTTTTTTTTTTTAAAAAACTGCTTTAAAATTACAATTTTAGCAGAATTGTACAAAAATTTTCAGCACGCTAATTTTAGCTTATGCAGCTGTTTCTTGAAAGAATATGATCTTTTATCAATATACCTTAAATACGTCTTAATTGAAAGATTATTATTAACACAATAAAATGTGTTTGGGTTTTGAAACAATTAAGGCAGCAGTATTTCTTTGGAATGGTTTTGTTTTAGATTAACATAATTGTTAGCTTTTCTCTTTATTAAATTTTCAACAAAAAAAAAAATTGGATAAAGATTGAAAGATACTTAGATTACTGGATGAAATAAAGAGAAATTTAACCCTGGCATAACTAGTTCTGAGTGGACCTTGTATCGAAATTCTTTCGGGGTCCTTTTTTAGATATAAGCTTTTTAGTAGGTCTGTAGTTACACATATTGGTCACCTGTAACTTGGGGGCCCCGTATCAATAATACATCTGATACAGTGGTAGCTACGCCCCTGAATTTCAATCAAAGTCATCTTTCAGATGTATAAACACGTCTACCAAATTCCGTTGATATAGCACAAATCCTTTTTTTGTGATTGGATTTTTATTTCCATCAGTATATTTTACTAGTGAAATTAAATTAAATTAAACGAAGTTACGTGTTAAAAAAGATATTTTTAGTTCAAAGCAAACTATTTCAAGTTAGTTGAAGAATTAAAGCGGAATTTGGGTTGGTGGCAAGCTGTTATCGCGTACATTCAAAGTTTATTTTCGGTTCGAGTGTTCAACTGTGTCTACTTGTTCTGAAAGGAGTAAACTTATTTTTTTTTGGTATTTAAGTTTATATTCTTACAAGGACTTGGTAAGCATAATTTCGTTTTTTTTTACTTAAGCAATTAGACTCAAGGTGAGTCTGGCAAAGATTGAGGAATCCAATGTCAAAAATCATTTAACTATACAGATGGCAAATAAGATAGATACCGGGAATGGGAATATGAAATACTTCCGCACTCCTACGTCTGAAAAGGAACTCTTATTACGAGCCGGGCAAAGGAAAATAACAGAAATAAATATGTTTTTAGAAAATAAGCAAAAGTCGTCAGAGCCATCCCCAAAACTAACCCGCAACTACTTTATACGGAGATAAAAAGTAAAATTCCCAGATATGATCAAATCTCTAATTTGTCATTTACTAGAAATGGAAAATTACGTTTTGCTACTTCGGATCCAGTTTGTGCAGTACAAATTTTATATTTGGAGCAAATATTGAATGTTTCGATTAATACAAGTGACATATGGGAGGATATTACATCCCGTTTCTTATTATACGAAATCCCAACTAATGTATCCTTGGAAGAATTATCTGCGGAATTATAAAGTAGCAATAATTTTGAAATTGTAGAAATACGCAGATTTATAAAATCAGGGACAAGTCCTGAAATATCTCCTGTTCTGATTACCATTCTTGGAACGGTATTACCAGAAAATGTTAAACTCTGGTTCATTAATCATAAAATTCAATTATTTATTGACAGACCTAGACAATGTACTAACTGTTTCAGTTTTTTTGCATCCATCTCGTTTTTGTCAGAGTCCAGCTATATGTTGTAATAGTGGTTCTTCTCATCAAGGAACGTGCACAGTAAATGCGAGCTGCACTAACTGTAAGGGCAATCATCCGGCAAATTCTTCTTTGTCCTTTGTTCATTAAAGAAAAACAAATTATATATATATAATATAGAATTGAAGTGTAGGCACCATATAACACTAAGTGAGGCGCGACGACGTTTTCGTGAATCTTCTTCCGAAAATTTTGCGACAGTTCTTAAAAAAAACACACAAAATATTAACATTCAAGAAATCATGGATATGAAATTTGATAAAATGATGACTGCTTTCCAAACAGTATTAGAAAAACAAACGGCATTCCTGATGGAAACTTTAAAAAAAATCAATGGGGGGAAACTGTACTTTCTCATATATGTAGCATAATAGATTCGATGACGCATTATTCTCCCCCTGGAAGAAAGAAAAGGGCTTCAGTTACATTAAATACCCCCACGGGTCCAGTTCCAGGCGGTTCTGGCAATAGTGGAATATATATATATATATACTCAACACTGAAATCGGATAAAAAGAAAATTCTCTCTCTATATATATGTTCTCATTTTCTGTACATATGTTTCACTCCAGTACTTTAATAAATTATTTTTTGTTCCTTAAAGGGGAGGAATCTTTTTGAAATTTCGGTGAAATATTCCTCTTTTTCTCTTTTTTAAATTCGTGCATTTTTTACAATGGAATTGTAGAAGCCTAAAAAATAAATCCATTTGGTTAAACATCCCTCCCTTTTCGCAAGCAGATACTTTAATTTTCCAAGAAACCTTTTTATCAAATGAAGACAGTTTTAATATTCCAGAGAAAAAGATATTCAGAAATGAGAGAGACAGACAAAATAGACCTGGAGGTGGTTTAATAATAGCCGTCCTTATGAATGTTTCTGCCCAACAAATTCCTATTCAGTCAGCACGAATAGAAGATTTGGAATCACTTGTTGTTAAAATAATAAAGACATTTCTTTTTTGCTATAAACATCTATGCACCACGTGGATTTAATATTACTATAATCAAATCCTTTCTCGAATCTTTGACAGATCCTTTCTTCATTTTTGGCGATTTTAACCTGCATCATCCGATGTGGGGATCAGATCACAGTTCCAGATACAGTAATATTTTCATTGATTGGTTGACTGAATCAAATTCAATACTTCTTAATACAACAGTTCCTACTTATAGAAATTCAGCGGGAAAATACTCTTTAATCGATCTTACAATTTGCTCCTCAAACCTCTCTGGATATACTAATTGTTATGTTTCAGCTTGTTTTTTTGATAGTGATCATAGTCCAGTAATAACATAATTTTCTCTACGAAAGCCGAGTAAAAGATTTGTAACAAAAACTAACTGGCAAATTGTGAAAGAAGTGGAGATTATACTAAGCAATCCTGAAGAAAATATAGATAATCTTACTGGGGGGGGGGATAAAATTTCGAAAATTATACATAGTAATAGTAAAGAAGTAAAAATTTCTAACAAATCTTTCCTTCCTTGGTGGAATGGTACTTGCCATAATTTTTATAAATTCGGATTTTTTTTGCATCTAAAAACGCTCATTACGAACCAATTCCTCTGGATTTTTTCCACATTCTTAACAAACCTTTTCATATATCTGAAATTCACAGAGCAATAAAACTCTCTAAAAATTCAACTGCTGGAGCTGATCATATCACAGCATCCTTCCTTAAAAAGCTTGATCAGTGTCTGTGAATAAATTTTAAGATATTTTCAAAATCTATTTGATAATGCAATTGTTCCAAACTCTTGGAAGCACGCAGTCATCCTCCCGATTTCTAAGCAATGCAAAGACAAATCTCAAATTTCATCTTACAGACCAATAGCACTGACTTCCATCTTTTCAAAAACCTTTGAAAGAGTCCTAACCAAAAGATTAAGCTACTTTTTAAAAACTGCAGAAAGAAAACTTCATCCTCAACATTACGGTTTCGTCCCTTTTAAAAAGATAGCAGAAGTGCTACCTATATTATTCAAAAAGCAATAGTAGTAACTGAAGATCGCGTGTAGGGAGCGATGCACGTTAAATCTGTCGAGAGCTCAATGTCTCCGTTGGTGTGGTGTGGTAGTTAGGAGAGGGGTGCCAGCTCAGGTGTCGTCCACGTCACTGACCATGGTTCAAATTACGTGGACCGTCGCAAAGCCTCGTGTTGCTATCAGTGCGACGTTAATATTCTCTCACTCACTCACTCAAAAGCAATATATAGTGGATGCAAAATCACAAACGAAATATTTTGTAGGAATAAGTTTAGATATAAAAAGCGCATACGATTCAGTTTATATCGACGGTCTTCTCTATAAATGTCTGCAAATTGGTATAACAGGGAAAACAGCTATTTGGATCCACAAGTTTCTCACACAATGGTTTTTCCAAATCAAATGGAGGGGATTTTTTTTTCCTCCAAAGGATATCTTCCCAAGGTCTTCCCCAGGGTAGTGTCCTCTCTCCCCTCTTATATATTATCTACATCAGAGGTCGGCAACCTATGGCACACGTGCCAGGTGTGGCACGCCACCACTCTACAAAATTATAAGATATATACTATATATAAAGCTGAATCGTTCTGTCTCTCCTTTCATCCCCTCGTACATTTTTATATAAAGGTTATTTTTCATTTTCGATTTTTTGCCATAAAACGATTCTGCTGAATCAGCTTGCTTGTAGTTTGTATGCTTTATGTAAAAGAAAACATCTTCTGTTTAAATGTGACTTACTTTTTGCATTAAATATTCAACACAAATAAAAATTATTGAGTAATACTTGCAAAATTGAGAATCATTCATCACGGCTCTGTAAATAAAAAAGTAAGTAGTTTGTCTTTTACCCACCAAAAGTTGGGCATCGATGGAAAAAGAAAAAACAAATGTCTTAGGTATAAATCAAAATTCTGCTTAACAGACGTATTCCATCGGAAATATATTAAACAAAAATAGTTATCCCATCAACATATTTAACTTGGATTGGAAATAAATTCGGTGAAAAGAAAACACACAATGATGTGGGTTAATTAGGCAAATGAATCAGATTTCATAACAAAGGTCCTTTTTAACTAAATATTAAGAGAAAATGTAATTTTTTGAGTGTTGTGCCAGAGAAGTCATAATTATTTTATGTTTTACTTTTGGAGCGAATTAAGCTAATAGAAATATATATTAGAACACATTTTTTATGTTTTCTATTAGTCACGCCGATATACGAATACCGAGTATGAATTCAGTCGAAAGTTAAATTTAGTTTGATGCACGACTTGATTTTTTGGTCACTTTTAACTTTGTCACGTAGTTAGTTTTGTGAAAATTTGTATATTGTTTGTTTCATCATTGTGCCAGCTAATAGTTACATATTGAATCAAATGGCGACTAAAAAAAGAAAGCTTGATGTTCGCGATTTCCAAGATTCTTGGACTAACGAATTTGGATTCATACAACAAAAAGATCGCGCTGTATGTGTGCTATGTCGCGAAAGTGTCGTATGTCGTACGTCAAGTGTACAAAGACATTTTCAAACTAAACACCAGACCACATTTAAGAATTCTGATGAGAAATGTGAAGTTTTTTAGAAAGAGCTATTTCTGGATATAAAAAGGAAATTACATTTTTGTGTCAAACAATTGAAGTCAAACCAAAAGCGACAGAATGTAGTTTCGTCATTGCTCATTGTTTAGCAGCCAAAGGAAAACCTTTTACAGATGGCGATATAAAGGACACATTTTTAAAAAGTGTTGAAATATTGTTCAGTGATTTACCTAACTTGCAAACAATATTATCACGAATTCAAGAAATACCTGCTTCCGCGCGAACTGTTGAAAGAAGAATAACATAAATGGCAGAAAATGTAACTGCGAAACAAAATTCAGGTTTACAAGAAACTGTTGCATTTAGCATTGCCCTTGATGAAAGTCAAGACGTGAATGACGTTGCACGCCTTGCAGTAATTGCACGATGTTGTGTTAAAAATCGAATTTATGAAGAATTATGCAGTATGATTCCTCTGTCTGGTACCACTAAAGGGAAGGATATTCTTTTTTCATTTATAAATCATTTTGAAAGAAAACATATTAATATAAATAAAATATTTTGTGTAACTACTGATGGCGCTCCTGCAATGGGTGGCAAGGAAAAAGGATTTGTCAAACTTCTTGAAAATCATATTGGACATAAAATATTGAACTTCCATTGCATAATACATCAGGAAAGTTTAGTTGCCAAAATTTCGTCTCAGCGCTTAATTTCTGTAATGAATACTGTTGTTAAAATAGTTAATTTTATAGCGTCTCGATCTTCATTAGTACACAGACAATTTAAATCTCTTTTAGAAGAAATGGAAAGTGAATATGGAGATCTTCCCTTGTACAGTCATGTCCGTTGGCTTAGTCGTGGTAATGTATTGAATAAGCTTGTGTCATGCATGCAGCACATTAAAATTTTTCTTAATGATAAGGGAAAACATTTTCCCGAATTAGACGACAAAGAATGGTTATGTAAATTGATGTTTCTGACAGATATAACTAAACATCTCAATGAACTAAACTTAGGATTGCAAGGAAAAAGTCAAACAGTACTTGAACTTTTTGAATATTGGAAGGGCTTTGCTACAAAAATAAATATATTTTCCCGTGATATTAATACTAGTACCTACAAATACTTCCCAAATGTTAAAGCGCTTGCAAATACATCAACCGTAGACAAAGATGAACTTCAAATTTACGTTGAAGCACTTAAGGAGGAATTTTCTAAAAGAAGCAAAGATTTTGAAGCTTGTATGCTCATATTTTCTTTTCTAATCAAACCTGATTTAATAGACCCATTAATAATCCCATTCGATTTGTCAATTTTTGAGTGGATGGAAACTGATAATTTTGAAATAGAACTTATTGAATTAATATCTTCACAGAATTATGGAAAACAAAATTTACGGAGTTACGGAAAAATTTGGAAGATAACTCTAGCAATAAATCGACAGCTATTTTAAATTGCTGGATATCATTGCTAGAAAGATTTAATTGTTTGAAAAAAATAGCTTGTGCCCTGTTTTTCGCTTTTGGTTCCACATATCTATGTGAACAAATTTTTTCTCATATGAAATATATTTTGAGTCCACAAAGAAATTGTTTAACTGCTGAAAATTCTGAATCCTGTGTCAAATTGAAAGTAACGAATTATACCCCTGATATTGCGACATTAAGTAGATCTCTGCAGGGACAAGGTTCTCATTAAAATTTTAATTTTTTATTTAACTTTGCTGTATGAACACTTATACTTTATGTTGTTTATTTCTTGTTTCATAAATATTTTTAAGAATGCATAATATATATACAATTTTAATTTTTTATTTATATTGAAGAACAGTCATATTTTAAGTTTTTCCTTAAAAATTCTAAAAATATACATATTTATGTGCACAGTTTTAATATTTGTATTTATAATGAAGTAATAGTTGTATTTTATGTTTATTTTTATGTCAATTAATATTTTTAAATGATGCATAATTAGCATATAAGTAAATTTGTATTTTTGGCCTCTATTTTTCCTAATTCTGCATGTATTGTCGTGGGAATAAAATTGTTTCAAATATTTACTATTGCTTGACACGCTGAATCATATTGGTAGGTTGGTTTGGCACGCCACAGCTGAAAGGTTGCCGACCCCTGATCTACATGCATGATTTTTTTGAAACCTTGGAACATGACACCCGAATATTTAATATATGCCGACGACGTTTTTATTTATTGCTCTCATCATTCTCTTGAGTACATTCACAAAAAATTGCAGAATATGCTGGAAAGAATTTCTCAATGGTGCAAATATTGGAAGCTATCTCTTAGTCCAGATAAAAGTACAATTGCTGAGTTATCCAATAACAGAATTAATACATTTCCTAATATTTTATTGGAAGTGCATCCACTACCTTGGCAATCCTTAATCAAATATTTAGGTGTTGACTTTTCCAAACGGAGTCAGAATGTTTCTTTAAGAAATCAATTAAATAGCAAAGCATTGAAAAAAATTAATAGCCTTAAGGCTATGGCCTACAAACATCATGGTCCAAGAGCTGCAGATCTGATCAAAATAGTAAACAATAGTATATGCAATGTTTTCTTCTATACTTTAGCCATATAATAAATAAATGGTCTGATAATCAACTTAAACCTTTTAATGTCATTCAAACAAAATCCCTCCGAATTGCATTAGGACTTCCACAATGGATTCCAAACATTGTACTTTTAAAATTGGTTGGACAGAAAATTCTATCCGACAAAATACGAAGACTAGCAAATAACTACTTCCTTTCTCAAATTTCAAACCAAACCTTTTCTCCATTATATTGCAATACTCTATGAATCTAAATATTATGGAAGAAGATAAATATAATATTATAAATATATTAAATCCCTTGAATGTGGTCAAATTATCTCAATCCCCAGAATAACAATTCTCCCACGCAAAGTATATGTCGATAACTACAAATTTCAGGATGAAACTCTACCAAGGGGTAGATCTTAAGGGGCTTTTAAGGTATCTTTATTTGATGAAACAATAGATCGTGATTTCCAAGGCTTCTATATAATAGCTACTGACGCTTCTAAACTAAACAAATTACATCAATTTCAGGTATGGCGGAAAATTCCTATTTTGCCTACAGTATCAATCCTAATAATTCTATTTTCACAGCTGAAGCTCTGGCTATCTGCCAAGCTTTAGATGATCTGTCAGTTACAAACAAGAATCTGCTAATTTTATCTGATAGTCTCTCTGCTCTTCAGAATTATTCGATCAAATCTCATAGTGTCATCCATAAATTAGCTAGCAGGATATACATTTTATCGCATTATAATGATCAGAAAATTCTACTTTGGACTCCGGGACATTCAGATAATATTGTGGAATGAACAGGCGGATAATCTCGCAAGATCTGTGACAGAGTCATGTTTACATCGACTGGATCGCCCCAGGAAAAAAATATATCAAGAGAGTTTTAAAAAAGCAAATGATAACTTCTGTTCTAGCAAATATTTGGAAAACTTGGGCAATATTCCAAACATAGGCTCTATCTCTAAATGGACAAGCAATAGAAGAGAAGAAATCCTATGCACTCGAATCTTCAGTAAAATGATCATCACTCCTGGACTTCTAACGTAAATTTAATTTATCAGACAACGCAAACTACAGAATCTGTAATTGCTTAAACGATTTGTGTGGACCACATCTTGTTAAACTGCAATAGATATATTCATCCTCGAAATCAATTAAAGCACTTTCCCAAAATTGATCCACATTATAACATTACTTCAAAGAACTATTGGAGAAAGCTTTGTCAAATAGATTATCATTCAGATTTTTTATCCAGAAAATGAAATATTTTGATATCTATTAATTTATTAATCCTTTAGTTTTTTTTCAGGGGATAATAGCCTTTGTAGCTCTATATCCCACAAAACCTGAACTGAGCTGAAGTTAGTTGAATTTAGGCCTTAATAGCAAAATATACAATTAATAAAAATGGTCTTGGCTGAAATCCTTGATACGAATGGGAAAAAACAAACAGCACAATACCGGAAGCTGCTTACCGTTTGAAACGGATGGTCTTTAGGAAAGTTTCATACTTTCCATTATTGAGAATACTTCTAGAATTTACTAGTAGAAATAAATCCTTCTATATCAAATCACTGTAATAAGTTGAGTTAAATATATATATATATACTAGCTTTTTACTCGCGACTTCGTTCGCGTTGATATCTTTAAATGTCAAAGTAATAATCATTAGCATTAGAAAGTAAATAAAATATTGTAATAATTTTTTATTGCTTCACTGAGACCATTAAAATTTAAAAATTGAGCTTAGTCAAAAAAAAAAAAAAAAAAAATGGGTGAAAACATACTTTTTTATAGTAATAAATAACAAAAACTCAATAACTTAAACTATTAATATTTTAAAAAACTTAAAGAGTCTGCGTTTAATAAATAATTCCTTTTTAAAAAAGCTCGAAACAGAATATTATTCTAGGATGCTACTGTATATTATATTATGTTCTTCCATCAAGTGCAAATATGTGAAGATTTCGGGCATGGATACAGGCGAACAGGTTACCTATTTTTGGCCATGGGAAAAGCATGGCTTTTCCAAACTCAATGTTTATCTGCAATGTTTGTTTGCCCCCTTGCACTTTGTTAATAGTAACAGCAAAACTGAGTTTGATTGGAAATTGAACTGATTTGAATTGAAACGGTAGATCAGAGGGGAATAATTGGAATTCGAGGTTTCATAACACTTTCCTCTTTCCTGACACCTGTTAAAATTGTGGCACCAAGTATATTCTGCATCAATTTTGTCGTAATCATATTCGTTTTCAGACTGAGTTTTTCAACTTTTGCCCATAAGCTTGATGATTTAATATAGGCTTTGATTTCATCTGCCAGTGTACTCATCTGGATTACAGGGAGAGTTTGTCGGAAATCATCAGCCAATAAAACTACCATGCCGCCCATCCGGTATAATGATGCTGACTCGGTGCCGTAGGGCCTGGGTTCGAATCCCGGAGAAGGCATGGATGTTTGTGTTGCAATCCTTCATGACTTTAAAATTCCTTCTTTCCTTTGTGATGTGTGCTTCACGCTTACTTCTGTAAGCCCCCGTGTGATACTTTGTGGTGCACGGGGTTTATAAATGTTCTCAATAAGAATAAATTTCAAAAAATAAAACTGCTATTTTTCTTCCATAATATCCGTACTATCTCGTAAATCCTGAAGATTCCGATGTAAAACTTCTATAGCTTTCTTGTGAGACATCGTACTTTTATCCCACACTAAAAGCTTGCGTCGTCGAAACATCATACTTCTAGAGCTCTTTTTGCTGAAATTGCAGATGGGCGAAACTTCATGTGCATAATTTTACTGTAATTTTAAAACGGAATGTGTAGTACAACATCCGGTCAGTAGCGTCGCGGCTATACCGGAAGAACCCACAGAAAATGCTATCTTCTGGTTTTTGCTGAGGGACATTAAAAATAAGTTTCGCAAAAACGCTTTTCCAGTTCTTCCAGAGGCGCCGAGAAAAAAGAGTGCTCGGAAACCAGAGTTTCCGGCAAAAAAGAATGCCGGATTTTATTTTACATAACACGATGAAAAAGATGACTTTGTTCTGGAGTTAATTGAGAGATTAATTCTACTTGATGTTACAATACTATAAAATCGTAGTCTAATTCTCTCTCGACCAATTTCATTATCAAAGTCATTATCGAAGTCAAAATCATGCAGTTTTCTTCCCAACCATTGTGAAAACCTTATTTTCAATTATTATTAGCGTTTCGTTGTAGATGTGGTAATTGAAAGTCATATCTGTATGTCGTTGCAAAATATCTTCCGCCTTGTACTCTTTGTCTTATTCCAAAGGGTTTGAGGATTAAAAAAAACGAAGATGATATAAGTATTGCGTAAATTTCAAGTGGATGACAATGCATGATTATGTGAAAAAATGAGTTCGGGTCTTGAACCCGGGCCCCTGAAGAGGAGGGCCTCGATTTCGACAGGGGCCCAGCAACTCCCGAACTTACACGAACAAAGACCACCTGTCGATAGCACCAGTCGAATTGCGTCTACGTATTCAATTTCGAGACTCTGGGGTCAAAAAGGGGCCCCCAGGTTACAATGTTTTTATTAACTCGTTTTCTTGTGCGTCTGTCCGGGTGGAATTTTGTTATTGATTTTAAACTACTCGATGAGCTAGAGACTTGAAATTTGGACAATAGCTCAGAAGGAGATGACAATGCATGAAACTGGTTATAAAAATATGGTATATAAATTTTTTTATTAAGAAAATTATATATATGCTACGGACACTCGAATGATATAGAATTTAGTAGATTTCTGTACAGTAGATGGCAGCACGTTATATAAATTCGCTGAATTTTGTGTATTGGTCTGAAGTTTCAGTTTTATTAAGGCGTGTGATGCATGATACGCGTTTGAGGTAAAAGCATTAAAAATTTATTATTCATGAGAATTTTTTTTTTAAATTCAAATTTTACATTGTGGAAAAGAAAATTTTAAAAAACTTATTAGGAATTGTTTCATTAAAGTCTACTAGATGGCAGCACAGTAAGTCAGTCATGTAAGAGATTCGTCGGACACTAAATCATTTGAAATTTAAATTTTATCGCAGAATGTAAACAAAATTCCTAATTTCGAATGAAATTTCATTATTTTCTTATTTTTAAAATGTTCGGCATCTATCAACAAAATGAAACCTCTTTTAGAAAATAGTTTTAACACAATCGTTATAATAAACATTCCTTTCATAATACTAAGATAAAAATTACGAAAAAAAAAAAAACTTTGCATTTTTTTTCAGAATGTGTCATAGAAATCATGAGAACAAATAACTTTACCGGAAAAACTTGACCAACAGGAATGTCTTGAGGCCCTGGGCACCAACATAACTGCAGGGCCCATCTATGACCCATAAAAATAGACATTACATGGCAGTTGTCAAATACTCGTACAGACAATAACCCAAAACAAATAAGTATGACTTGCAATCACACAAACAGTTTCGACCGACTGCCGCCTTTTGACTTCTCCTGTTGGTGTGGTGTGGTATTTAGGGGATGGGTGCCAGCACAGGTGTCGTCCTCGTCACTTGACCATGGTTCAAAGGTTGACGCCAAAAGCCCTCGTGTAGCTGAACAGTGCGACGTAAATATTCACTCACTCACATCGCCTTTTGACTGAATGAGTAATGATGTTATATGGTGATGGGCCTAGGTTTATAAATGGACGATGGTCATCGCATGTAGCCAGTTGACACAGCGTCCGAAAATCCCAGTTTTTCAAAGAATACAACCGGAAATAACATTTGACCTTTGAAATTATTCGAATCATGTCCTTATTAAGGAAGAGTCGAAAACTAGACGAGGCCCCCACTGTGGCCGACGCTCTGGGCCCATACCTTAAGACGTCCCTGCTGACCAGTGTCTCAAGCTTTCTCCTCGGTGTGTCCTATGACTATAAATTTTTATGCGTTAGAATCTTAATATGCCCAATACTTTTTAATATATATCCTTAATATATATTATATATATATATATATGAGTTTCTCTCGCTTTCTTGTATTGATCTGTTTTGAGTGAGTGAGTGATTGTAGGGTTTACTGGCGCAAGAGTCAATTTTGGCTAAACTGCGCCGATCTGTTTTGAGAGTTTATGCCCCTCAGGGGGCTCACCTTTAGGTGAGTACGGGTGTCACAATCCCGAGGTGCCTTAGTGATCTTTTCCTTTTCCCACGGGGTTTACTGTCTTTGGTAAACACGGGCTTCACGAACCCGGGGTACCCTAGTGATCCTTCTCTATTTTCGACCCTCTTTCTTGTCATTCAATTCATTCTTTCTCTCTTCCCGTCTAGACCATAGATATTAAAACAAATGTTTGGCGCAGTATAGCCAAAATCGGCTCTTGCGCCAATAAACCTCAAAATCACTCACTCACTCACTTGAGAGTTTATGCTTATAGTTAAAACAATTTTAATTTATCAAGAGATTATTAATAGACATAGAAGTGAAATCATTAACTGACCAATCTTGAATTCTAAATTCGACTATCCTTTCTCTAGATATAGTTTTAAAATTTTTTTTCTTACTGTTTATTTGAAAAGGCGGGGTAACGTAAGCACGAAATACATAAATTGTTCCGGTATAGCTTATTACTAAATGTGTATGAAAGATTATTTTGATTCTGCTTTCTGATGGATCATTTCCATCAAAGTTGGGAATCTCCGTATCCAAACAATTGCTTATTCTAATTGTTCAAAACCTTTTTAGTTATAATTTTGATTCAAGAATACTCATTAAAACTGTGTCAACCATCTTACAAGCTAAAAAAAATGTGTTTCATGCTAGATGTTTTATCGTGTTCATGACAGTATATAAATACAGTCGGACCTCCATTTGACGAATGAATCAGACGATTTTTTGAATCAGAACCGAACATTTTATTCGTTAAATCGGGATCCAAACAAAATACAATTTTTTATTTATTCTTTTTTGCACTTACTCTTTGGAAATTCTGTAAAACGCAACTACAATAATAAAAAAAAATATCCACAGTTAGAAATTACACACTTCTTTATCAACAGCTAAAAACCATATTAGTGAATTACTAGGCACCATTTAATTGGAAATTTTAAACCTTGACTAATAAAAGTTTAACAATCTTTTTGATTCCTGACTTGAAAGAGTTCTTTTTCGACTTTATGCAGAGAAAATACTGCATCATTTACATCCTGCTCTGTGAGGTATGTTTTCAGTTTCCAAAATTGTAAAGACTTAGAAAATGTAACTGTTTTGATAAGAGTCCCGTTATCAATTTCTACATCAGAATCGGTATTCATCGACCCCGACAAATCAACATTTTCCTGAACTTCAGTTGCACAGATAGGCAGTCCTTCATCAAATGTAACATATTCGTAAAATATCCCTTGTATTGTGGAATTATTGTCCTATTCAAAACTCATACGATAGGCTACACTCATGACTTATCTGCACCTGTAAACTCTAACAATGGTGTGCACCCTTTTCCCGCCGAAATTTGCAACAAGAAAAAATCGTCATTCTGTTCCACACAAAAAAAAAGTCATTTGAAAAAAAAATCCTTAGTAGAATTATTGTATTGTTATCGGTCCTTGACAAGAGTGCGGAATTTGGAATTAATAGGACCTCTTAAAGTGGGTAAAAATAGAGTTCAAAGATACAAGTGAAACTTATAAATGCGTGTTAAAAAGGCTGGCGGCTTGATAGTTACTGGAGTTGGACCCCGATGCGAGGGTAGCGAAGAGACACCATCAAGCGCGCTGATTGGTTAAATCAATTAGCGCGTGCTAACCGACTTCCTGTTACATATTTCCGTCCCTTTTCACGAAATTACTTCAACAAAAATCCAGCAACCGATAAAAAAGATGATACACATCAAAAATCAACTTTTTTCTAATACAAACTAATAAAAAAAATTTTGGTTGTTGAAATAATTCATTAATTTGGGGTTTCTTATTCATTAAATAGGGGGTTTCGCCTTCATTTTAGTCGAGGAAAGAAAATTTCCTTAAATCACGCAATTCGTAAAATCAGGGTCCGACTGTATATACACCTATAACATATAATGTATAGCTACATTTTCTCGTCTCTTGGATGACTGTAGAAAGCTTCAGTTGAATGGGTAAAAGTTTTCGGTTTTTATAATTTTTATTTTGTTCTTTTAACTGAAAAGACTGTAAACATCTTTTTCCCCTCTCGATTTTCTAGAAATATTTCGTTTATAAGTTTTTTCTTTGAACTTGTTCGTTCCGAACATTCCAGATGCAATTGATATGAAAAGGGAGCGCCTATTTTGCATTCAGAAACTTGTCAAGATCTATCCGCAGTAAAAACGATTGGCTGGTCGACGCCAACTGTCCTAAGGAAAGTTAATCCGCAAACTATAACTTTCCCATACCTTGGATCGTTCAATTGCAGCGGGAGGTCGTGTGAGCGAGTATCGTTTTGTCATAGGTTTTCTTTCCTAAACGCCGCGGAATTTATAGGGTTTATTTGTGGAATTTAAAGCTGAATAACCAACCTATTCCCACGAAAAAGACTTACAAACATAGAGAATGAGGTGTTTTTCAGAGCTTTGATTTTTCAAAAGCTCTTGGGAGTGTGTAAAAGAAACCGAGCTAAAAAAGACGCGCGAAGCTTTTTGATTTTGAACAAAATGTTTGCTTATTGAAAATACCGTGAGTGGAAGCTTTTTTATTACGATTAAGGAGTCTCAGGGGTGTTAATTTTGTCTCGAGGGGTGAAAATATAAATTTTCTAACAGGTACACTTTTAAATTTAAATTAAATAATTCGAATCTTTTACACATTATTTACAAAGGATTATGGTTTCAAAGAAGTACAAAATGTTTGAAATATAAACATAATTTTAAAAGATATAAGCATATGCAAATAAGAAATAATTTTATAATAAATATTAAGTAATTTTTGCGTTGCGCACGCTATTTTCTAAAATAGTAGCCTTTGATACATAAAACTGTATAGAATTATAAAATGTATCATACTCTTTAAACCCAGATAAATTAAGAATAATATATCTTTTGTATTTCAAAATATTTGAAAAATATTGAAATTTTTTAAAAAAGTTTTGAAAATATAATTTTCTTTTATTTTTTAAAAAATATAATTTATTATTATATTTATTTAAAATTACTACGGTGTAATAAGGATACATTTAACTTTATAAATCAATTTATTGCTAGTAATTATAAACTACTATTTTTGAAAATAGCCTGCGTACAGTAAAACTTACTCGTAAATAATATTTCTTATAAAAAATTTCTTATTTTCATATGCTTATAATTTTTTAAATTATGATTATATTTTAAAAAATTTACACTTTTCTGAAGCCCCATTGCTTTATAAATAACGTGAAAAAGATTCGAATTATTTAATTTTAATTTCAAAGACTTATACATATTTGAATATTGTTTATATTTTCAGCTCTCCAGAAAAAGTTAACACCCCTGAGACCCCACAATTAAGTAAAATGCTCGGCGCATATAAAGTAAATTTTATAAAATACTTTTATTTCATCGCCCTAGCTACATTTTAATTCATAATCAATCAATAAGTGACTTATAAGCAATAGAAAAGTGGAGTTTTTTTTTTATAATCTAAAATGTGACATAAATACAATGATTGATAAAGTTCTACATTTCTCTTATTAGATGTTATTGTATATGCAGACTAAAACATATATGTCGCCATAAATACTTTCAGAATTAAATTTCATTTTACCACGGGCGTAACTGCCGCTGTATCAGCCATATCAATGATACGGGGCCTCCAAGCTACAGGGGGACATGTACAAGCAAACCCTCATGTGTATGTAAAAAATCGCAAAATATTAACGAAGCCCAAAAAGAGCCCCCAAGAAATTTTTGATACAAGGCCCACTCAGGAATTGCTACACCAGTGCATTTTAACATATATATTTCAAAGAGAGCCCATTTACATACTTTTTGGATAAAGTGAAATGAACACTGACAGTTCGAAAACTAGTCACAAGCACACTAAATAGCTATTGGTGCAGAAGAGAGGTCAGAAGGACACACACACACAACCTGTGGAAGAAGACACACACACACAACCTGTGGCACGCGGTACAATTCTCAGTGGCACTCAGAACTACTCTAAAAATTTAAGTTTTGAATGGACAGGAGTTGATAAATTTGTTGGCCTTATTTTACAAACATCTTCAAAATTATAGACATTTACGGAATAACGAAAAATTCTGAAAAATAACTGAAAGATAATTTACAGCTATTTTGTACATTATTGAATGTTATTGCTGGCTAGATTTAATTGTCTCCCAGGGTGTTCTCCCTCAAAATTGGGGTGGAACCGAGCCAAATCGTACTGTCACCTGCATGGTGCTCAAAGCTACGGCTAACGACAGGTGTACAATCTAGCCCGATGCCATGATGAATTTCGTCGGCCTCGATCTGACTATGTCAGACAGGTGGCATTAGCTACAACAACAATACAAAAACAGATTTAATTGTTTGAAGAGAGAAAATCGTGTATGTTCTCTGTGATTTCGCTTTGGGCTCTACATATCAAAGTAAAAAAATCTTTCCTGACACGAAAAATATTTCGCAAAGAAATTGCTTAACAACTGAATGCTCAGAATCGCGACAAATTGAAAGTTTTACCCCTGATTGTGCGATATGTGAAAGTAGAGTGGCGCGCGCATTAAATTTTTTATTTATTTTATTTAACTGCAATGAAGGGAAATACTTATATCTATTTCTGATTTTAATAAATGCATTTGAAAACACATAATATATATGCAATTTTAATTTTTTTAAATTTTTGTCCAAAAGACATAGTTATATTTTATTCTGTTTATTTTTACGTTAAGAAATCTTTTAACGATTGAAAACTAATCTGTAATAAAAGTGTCAATGGAAAGGATTGACTTCTCTTCTGTAATTCCGTGTGCATTGTAGCGGGAATCGAATGGTTTCAAAAAGTGGCACGCTGAATTATATTGGTACAGTAGAACGTCGTTTATCCGAATCAATTGGGACCGGACACTGTTCGGATACGCGATTGTTCGGATAACCCAATGTGCGATCCATGGAGTATATGGCACTGGACACTATAGAAATATTGAAAATCATCCTATGCGGGAAACGTGCTGGAAGAAAAAGCAAAACAGGTGCAGAATGTCGTAATTTTACCTTGATTGGGGAAAATAATCACTTGTGTTTTGGCTGGTCCATTGTACACCTTAGTTTTTTCAATGGAAGGCCTCTGGTTCTCTTCAGCAGCAGTAGTTGAGTAGGACAGCACTCTGATGGTTGTTCGTACCACTCCATAGCTGTCTCTAACGCAGAAACGCGTCAGAATTTGCTACTTTCGTTGTTGTTGTCCCCTCGCCTTCATCCGTTTCATCGTCGACAGGGTCGGATTCTTCTTGCACGGAAGACACAATCTCGTCATCATTTAGCATTTTGAATCCACAGTCTTCTGCATTACATGCCCATCCAGGTTTCTACATCCACAAAACTCAACAAAAGAGCATGTATACACCCTCTCACTTGGAAACAAACTGATCTAATATTCCGCGCAGATGTTTACCAAATGAAATCCTCCAAATATCCCTCACCTTGGGGTTTCCGTCACTTTTGGCTTCACAGGAAACAACTGTTGAGCATTGCACTGTTCGAAAACGTATCCGGACTTTGGTTCGGATATTTGACATTCCGGATAATAAATGTTCGGATAAACGATGTTCTACTGTAGATTAGTTTGGCACGCCACAGCTAAAAGGTTATCGATCCCTGGTATAGAATATTTTATAAAGAACTTTGCATACTGTCAATTTTCCAGAATAGATGAAACAACACACAAGAAATACTCTTTCGATACGTTATGAAGATTCGAAAAAACTAATATAAAAGAAGGGAAATTTTTTTAATTACATCCAACTTTTTGCCTGTGCAATCTATGTAAATCAGGGGTGGGCAATTATTTTACCTGGAGGGCCACATTATAAAAGCGAAGGATATCGAAAGACTGCATCTTTTTAAAATGATTGCATTTATTAATAAACTTTGTAACTCAGAAAAGGTGATAATTGTATCATAAAAATTAATACATATAAGTCAGAAATAGTAGTAGTTTTTTATTAAATTTATTTATTGTGCTTATTTCATATCAATCACTGTAAGCCAGGGGTGGGCAGACTTTTCCAGGGTGCGGACAACTTCTGATATTTTCAAAGAGTTGCAGTCCATCCAGTGTCAATGGCGCACACAAAGGCGGGGGAGGGGTCCACGGGGCCGGACCATCCCTCTCAGAGCCCTTCATTTTCTTCCGATTCATTATAGTCCCATATAGGGGAGGCCGGGGCAAGATGATGAGCGGGGCAAGATGACGAATGTCTTAATTTTTCTATATTCCACTAGGTAGCAGCATCAAATGAACACTACTGACTCTCCTTTTGTCTTTTCGTTAAACAATAGTATAGACACGCTGAAATCGCCCTTTTTGTGTTAGTTGTGAAGCTTTGATTGTTTTTTGCTGCCACGATACAACTTTTATGTATGTGTAAATAAGCTCTGCTACAGATACAGGTAAGATATAACGTTTCTCTTTAATATTTATGAGTAACTTGTTTTAAATACTACCTATTACCATGAATAAATGTCAATTAATTGCCTTCCTTCATGGTAATGAGAACGAATATTTTTAAACAGACAGTCTGGGGCAAGATGGCGATCCAAAACACGGGGCAAGATGACGAGCTCGTCATCTTGCCCCGTGTTTCGGAATTTATTAAACTAACTATTGTTGTCCATTCTATTAAATCCTCTGAGCACATGTATGTCCACGCGACCTTGCGCTTCCGTCTCTTCTGGGGCTAAGGGGTGCATCGGATCGGGGAAGGTTTCATTCGAAAGGGGGTGACCAGATGAAGACATTTTTGCCATCCGCTAAGAAAACTTCCCCACTAAAGAGGAAGAAATGTAACAATAATATTTTGCTTTAGAGCTACTGGCTTTTACCTGCCATCTTTTCTGATTTTTTGCTAGAAAACGAACTCTTCCTGAACTTGTAGAAAGAGCCCCACCAGGAACTGTAGGTAACTGCAGTGATAAGGGCTAGAACAATGAGGGCACCTTTTACTCTTTTTTGAAGCACTTTTATCTTCAAGGGAAACCAATCAAAGAATCTCCTACTCTGTTGATTTTTGACAATCGCAAAACTCATATAACTTTGCAGGCTATCTTATATTGCAGAGCGAAAAACATCATCATGGTTGGGTTGCTATCGCACACATCACATCGTCTCCAGCCCCTTGTTGTGTCATTTTTCGGCCAGTTAAAAAAGCACTATAGCCCAGTATGTGACAACTTTATGGTCACTCATCCAGAACAAACTATCACAGACAAAAATATTAGTGAGGTTTTGAGCATCACTACATCAAATCGGCTACAGTTGGAAATACCGTTGAAAGGTTTTAAAGAATATGGGATCGAGCTTCATAATCCTCTTGTGTTTAGTGAGCATGACTATGCTGCGGTAAAAACTACTAACCATGCTGCTGTTGGCGATGGAACTGAGAATAATAGTGCTAATCCTCAGACCCCGGTAATAGAAAACCAAAATATAAGCCCTGCAAAAAAAAAAAAAAAAAAAAAAAAGATCTTATGGCAAATGTTGATTCCGATGCACCAAAGAAGCCTGTTAGTGTTTTTTATTTCAAACAATTGCCTAAAACTACATTTGTGAGAAAAAAAGAAAAAGCAAAAAACTGAGCTCTAGCATTCTTACAAGCACACCCAACAAAGAAATGTTAGAACAAAGGGATAAGCAGAAGGAAGAACAGGAAGTTTTTAAAAAAAAACAGAGAAAAAATGCTCATGAAGCTGAAAAGGGAGTAAAAAAACTCAAACTGTTCCTGCAGACCTAAGTCTATAAAATCCAGGCCAAACATTCCAGTTGTATCAGTTTCAAAAGACGGTGTTATAAGATGGCCTGCTTGTGAAGAGGCACCCTCCAACAGAAGAATGAATCCAGTGCTGTAAATGCCAAGAGTGTTGGCATGAGGAATGTTCCAATTATAAAAATGGCATTTTTATTTGTGACTATTTTTAGGTACACAACTAAACACTTTAACATTACGTTACAATGCATTAGCTTAGTTTGATACTTTGTAAGATGTAAAAACACAGTAATCATTTGTTAAACCATGTAACACATTCAAAAGATAAAATATGTTCAACCTTTTTCAGTGTCGCCATCTTGCCCCAGTATTGGGGCAAGATGACGATTTGTTAAGGTTATGAAAAAATAAAATTATCCTTTACTTCTTTTATTAGAAAAATTAAATGGTAACATATTTTAATACTACAAAAAACTACTCTAACAGTTCATGTAAAATTGATTTTACTACCCTTAAAAATAAATTGATAAACAACAAAAAACTATTAACGTCGTCATCTTGTCCCGGTCTTTCCTATATAGTATGTAAAATGTAATTAAGTATTTGATATTAGTCATTTTTTTTATTTATTAATATTAATTATTTATTCAGTAATTTATTTTTTGTTCCCAGAAATAGAAAAAATCAAAAAAATATGTTTGGCTGCGTATTGGGGTATGATACGAGAATGGTAGACCTTCAACTCTCGACCCCCTTCCCTTTAAAAATTCTTTTGCACGCTACTGCCCAATGTCGTAGGTGTGATGAGGTAAAGAAAAAAGAGGTTGTTACTATAACTTAATAATAAGTACGGAATATGTTCTTACCTACAGAACTAAAATAAAAAAAACATCACTTTTAAAACCGTATTTAAAGCAAAACGCAAGATACAAACTTAATAATAATAGCCCCCAATATAATTATATCAAAGGATACATTTATTAAGAAACAATTCAAAACACATTAAAGAAATAAAACATTTTTATCTGCACTTAGTTTTCGTTGTTATAGTCAGTAGAGGCTTAGTCTGCGCACTGTCAGCCATTCTTGAATTTTCCGTATATAATTACTAACTGGTAAAATTTTTAGGCGGTCACCCCAAAATGTCTTGGTGGTCCACCAGTCGATCGCGATCGACGTAATGCCCACCTTGGCAGTAAGCGCATTTATTCTTTCAATTAGTTTAATGAAGCAAATGTACCTATCACTTTTTTCCACATTTTTTTTTGAAAAAATCAGAATTGAGATTGCTTGTTTACATTTTAATTACAGCTTGCAATTTAATATCAACCAACTTGTATGCACGAAATAGGATTCAAAAGTTCCCAGACTGGAGCCTATAACGTGGAAAATTTTTAGAGCCAAGTGACTACGATAACATTTCTGTGTTATTGCGCGTTCTTCCCCTTTTCTAAAAAAAAAGTTTATTCCAAATCACGTGGTTGGTGGCTCTCCATGGCGTCTTATGTGGCCGCGGTAGCCAAGTGGTCAAGGTATCGGATCATGGCAGACATGTTATGAGTTCGATCCCAGTACCCCTAAAGACCCGCCGTGTAGGGAAGCGATGCACGTTAAATCTGTCGAGAGCTCAAATCATTGGTGTGCTGTGGTAGTTAGGAGGGGGGGGGGTGCCTGCTCAGGTGTCGTCACTTGACCATGGTTCAAAATGACGAGGTCCGTCGCCCAAAGCCCTCGTGTAGCTGAAAAGTGTGACGTCAGTATTCACTCCCTCACACCCATGGTGACGTTTTTTGTAGGTGGATGCATTTAGTCGTGAGTGAGTGAATATTTACTTTGCACTGCTCAGCTACACGAGGGTTTTTGGCGACGGTCCGCGTAATTTTGAACCATGGTCAAGTGATGTGGACGACACCTGAACTGGCACCCCCACTCCTAACTACCACTTCAACGGGAGGATGCATTTAGTCGTCTGCGATTGCGTTTGTTGAGCAGATAATGAATATTATGTTTTGTATTCGTTTGGGCAAAAGTGCTACGGAGACTTACGAAATGTTGCATCATGTGTTAGGCTGTGGTAAATTATCGTGGAAACAAGCTTTTGTAAGGCTTTGACGTTTCAGAGAAGGTAGGGAATGTCAAAGATGACAAAAGCCCTGAACGTCCACAGACTTCCCGCTCAAAATATCGAAAATATTTCTGCGTAAGAACAAACTTCAAACAATAGCAGAATCAGTTGGGATACCCTCGGCTACATGTCAATGAATACTGACTAAAGATCTTAATATTGTGATGTACCCGTTTTCCTCTCTCTAATTGCTGGGAAAAAGTGGCTTATAAATGGGTGGTCAAGAATTCTGACCCTTGTTCCCACGACCATCCCTTAGAGTCCGTAGGCTGACATATCCTCAGGCCTGAGTGGATTTCCGTTTCCCACGCATCTCGGACGACAGCGTGTCTGGGGAGAAGAGCCCCACATTATGCGCCGAAAAAGATCCCACGCTTTGGGGAGCCGACAGAAAAGGGACGAAAAGAAGAGCCGAAAAAGGGACCAAGAGAAACCTAGGCTTTAAAAAGCACGGCGCCAGAATTTGCGGGGAGAACCATTAGAGGCCTCGGAATAGCGAAGAAGTGGAGAGCGAACTGAGCTTGCACCCGCGCGATTGAAGTCGGAAAGCGAAAGCCAAAAGGACTGTGGATAATTGCAAAAATTGCAGACAAAAAGGTGTCTACTTCACGAGATTCTCATGATAATGAGTGTGCTTTAGATGGACTGGACTTTACAGTGAAAGAGACTTTTAAACTGTGCTCCCGATTGCGGAACAATTATAAAAGTATTCAAGTATATCTCACTTTAATAAATGTATTTTGATAAGCTGATTCAAGTCATTAAAACATGCATAGGGTGTGTCAACATGTTTCCCGCATGTAAAACGAAGACTAATCTGCAGATGAAATTAAAAGGGCATCACAGGTTGAATAAAAGGATATGGCTAAAAATGGATCCCAGAAATGTTTTGAAGGCCTTTACCATGGCCTAATCCATGGCAAAAGTGTGTTGTTACTCAAGGGGCTTACTTCAATGGAGGATATGTTTCAGCAGTTAAATTGGTAATATTTTTTTAGACTTAGTCCGGGAACTCTTGAATCCTACTACGATTATTTATTCTTGTTGATTTTCATACAAGAAAATCTTTACTTATATTTAATACGTTGACCCAAACATAAAGAACCATTTCTGTGTATATAATTTTCTGACTGTTTTGGCAGTCCGCAAAAAAAAAAAAAATAAATAAATTAAGAGGTGTAAGAGGCCCGCAGGTTTCTGTTTGTCCACCCCTGGTAAAGATGTATTCAATTTAGTTATTTCCTATAATCTTTTCACAATGTATGAAAACAGAGACACATTTGCAACGTTAAGCAAGAATGGTATAACTCAATAGAAAAAGTGTATGTGTAGTGCTTTTTAAATCAAATGTGAAATGAGAGTAACAATTTTTTCTTTTTTCCATTCCAATAATTTTAAAAAATATAAATAACAATAAAATATTACGTGAAAACATATATTTTGAAAACTTTGATAAAATAAGAGACATGAAATTCTTTTGATGAAATGACACACATCTTTACACTTGTTATACTACAATCTTTATGATAGGTCTAATATATATATATTATCCTTTTCGTAAGGCTTGCTTTTTAATTCCTTCTGTGCAGGTTATTATTTTTTTGTATGTTATACGGTTTATTCAATCACAAAGTTTTTTTTTTTTTGCTTGCTAGACAGAATAGGTTCGTTTTTCGCCACGAAATTCCTTCATTTTTCACTTATTCGTCAATTTTCTGTGGACGATAAGGGGAAAAAAAATCTCCATTATAATACCAAGAAAATATTTTTATCTAAATTCAAAATCTTTCTCTTCAGCCTTTTACCTGAATATAAAAAATTCCTAATATTATACTTGTAAAGTGGAACCAATTCGCCTAAATCTATTCTTCAAAAAGTTTTAAGACATTTTCTTATTTTTTAATTTATGGAGAAGAAACGTGAAAGTTCACCAGTATAATAATAAAAAAATTGTTGACGTTAGGTATAACGCTAATGATTTAAAAAAAAATCCATGTCTTATTCAATAAAAATAGATAAGTGTACTTAATAAGCATTTAAAACAAAAATAATTATCATAAATAAAGCTGTTTAAATTAAGCTTGTATAAATTACAAATAAAACTTTTTTGTCAACAAGTATACGTTCAAAAACGACGAACTATGGAAAAAGTTTTCCGAAGCGGCTGCGGTAGCTTAGTAGCTGCGTGTGTGGGCGTGTCATAAGTTCGAGCCTAGTACCACTGAAGACCCGCCGTATAGGGGGTGATGCACGTTAAATCTGCCGAAGTTCGAAATGTCCTTCCGTTGGTGTGGTGTGGAAGTTAGAAGAGGGGAGTGCCAGCTCAGGTGCGATCCTTGTCACTTGTCCGAGGTTAATATTCGCTCACTCATCGAATAGGACGAAGATGCTCTTAAATCTGCCGAGGCTCAAAGTCCTCACGTTGTTAAGGAGTATAAATTTGGAGAATAGGGTGTTGTGGCTCAAGTGTCGTTATCGTTATTTGAATGATGTTCAGAAACACGAGGTTCACCTCCAATAGCCCCAATTTACACTGGTGTCCAAAAGTTAAGCATAATTGATAATTATGTGAATAAAGAAGGAACTGTAAATCAGAATGGTGGGAAACGTGATAAGCGATTGTAAAATGGTTATAAAATAAGGATGCAAATCAAAAGAATGATAACAATTAATTTTATTATCCAAAGTAGCAGTTTGAAAGAAAACTGAGCATACCAAGGATTCACACTTTAAAGAAAAAATGTAAGAAAAAATTAAATAAAATACTGATGCTGCATTTTAATAAGGCGTGTGGTCACCTCTGACAGCCAGGTACGCTGCACAGCGATTTACCATACTTGCTATGAGATGATAAATGAGTTGTGGGCTCAAACGGTTCCAAGCTTCTTGGAGAGCTCTCTTCAGTTCTGTAACGGAGCTTGGTGGGTGCGAAAGTGCTGCAATTTGTCTCCCGAGCATATCCCATACATGCTCGATAGGATTTAAATCTCGGGGGTTCGCAAGCCACGACATGCGCTGGAAGTTTTCCGATTCAAGGAAGTCATCAATCAGCACCGCTCGGTGACATGGCGCATTAATCATCCATGAATATGAAGTCAGGACCGACAGTACCTCGAAACAAGCGAGCATAAGGCTGAAGAACTTCGTCTCTGTATCTTTGAGCAGTCACAGACCCCGTGTCAAAGAAATGGAGATCTGTGCGACCGTCCATCATGATGCTGGCCCATACCATTACTCCCCTTGATGGAAAATGCTGTCTTTCCGTTATGTTTCTTGGTTCAAAACGTGTTCCACGTTCTTTCCATACCGTTACCCGCCGAGAATCACTACTCAGACTAAACCGGGACACGTCACTGAACATCACATTGGCCCATTCTCCTACACTCCAATGTTGATATTTCAAACTCCAGTTCAAACGAGCGCGTTTATGCGCAGACGTGAGGGGAATGCAAACTGCTGGTCTTCTGGCATACAGGCCATCATGATTGAGTCTCCCGTAAACAGTTTGTCTCGAAATTTGTATTCCTGTGGCGACTGTGAACACCGAACCCAGTGCTCTGGCAGTACTGCCTCTCTGACGTCACGCACTTATTACCAGATATCGGTCTTGGCGAAGGGTTGTGACTCTTGGTCGACCTGATACTGGTTGTCGGGTAACATCTCCCGTTCTTTGAAACCTCTGCCACAGTCTTGAGATCACAGGCTGGTCCACATTCAGAATCCGAGACACTTCGGTTTGTGATCGTGAGGATTCCAGCATTCCAACGATTCTTCCTTTCGTAAACATGTCCAATTGGCGTCTTTGTGCCATCATTCCCCTTGTTTGATGGTTAACAACGTTCCTTCGCACAGCAGTTGCACGAAACTTGTCTGAACTGCCTATGCTGCGTGAATCGGTTTCTCCTCGTTCTGACATGCGCCGGTGTTTCACGCAGGACGTAGTCTACTGAAAAGTTTTGCATAAATCCAATGTTTCTTCTTCACCTAATTAATATCCGCAAGAAATTTGGAATAATTTTACGAATATTTACTCCATGTTTTTCGCATTTTACGATTTATGCTTAACTTTTGGACACCAGTGCAGCTTCTGAGTATGACTCGAAAATACAATCAATCAATCAAACAACCAACCAAAATGGAGTAAATTCGTTAGAAGTGATGTACATGCAGTGAAAACAACACTACCACTATCGTAGAAATTGAATGTTTTATTAAAAACATGCAACAACAAAAAAATCAAAATAATATTAATAATTTTAAAAATTTAAAAAAAAATTTTTATGCACTGGTGCATTTCTAACCCTAATCCGATTGAGCAATATGGTCGCGGTAGCCAGTGGTCATGAGCTCGAGCCTTGGTGCCACTGAAGACCTCTCCCCCCCCCCTTCCGTGAAGAAGGGCTGATGCACGTTAAATCTGTCGAAGCCTAAAGTCCTCCTGGTGGTGTGGTAGTTTGGAAAGGGGAGAGGCACCTTAGGTGTCGTCTTCGCCACTTGACCGTGATTCAAAATTACGAGGTTCGTCTCCAATAACTGTTGTGTTACCTTATAGTGCTATGTAAAGAAACATTCATTCATTCCAGCTGGGTAAGTGCCGCGATGGCCAAGTGGTCAAGATATTGGACTCGTGGCTTGCGTGTAATGAGTTCAAGCCCAGTACCAGTGAAGACCCTCCGTGTAGGGGCGGGATGCACGTTAAATCTGTCGAGAGCTCAAACGTCCTCCAGGTGGTGTGGCGTGGTCGTTCAGAGAGGGGGTGCCAGCTCAGATGTCGTCCGCGTCACTTGACCATGGTTCAAAATTACGCGGACAGTCGCCAAAAGCCCTCGTGTAGCTGAACAGTGCGACGTTAACATTCTCTCACTCTTAACTCACTCACTCCAGCTGGATAATCTCTTCAAACACGCCTTTGTTGATCGTCGGGGCTCAATTTGAAGCCAAACTAATCCCTGAAAACTACTTTATTTCAGTGTTGATTAATCAATCTGTAACAAATAACTTTTTTTAAAAAATTGATTTAACATCAGGTGACTTGATCAGACTGTTTCAAAAACCGCAATTTTTTTCGTTTCGGTTCAACTGAACAAAAATATGTATCGGTTCAGTTCCGGTTTCCGTTCCTCCCGTTGGTGTGGTGTGGTAGTTAGGAGAGGGGGGTTTCAGCTCAGATGTCATCTCGTCACTTGACCATGGTTCAAAATTACGAGGTCCGTCGCCAAAAGCCCTCGTGTAGCTGAACAGTGCAACGTTAATATTCAATATTCCGCCATAAAATAGCGTTTTTCGGTTCAGTTCCAAATGAATGGATCCTTATTTGTAGTGAAAATATAATTCTAACACAAACAAAAAATGTAATTCTATCAAAATTTAGAAGATTTTATACTTTTTTAAACTAGTACACTGGTTTAGTAAACTAGTACACTAGTACTAGTTAAACGAGCATGTACGATATGTGCAGTGAGCAGAGAACGGGGAGTATTGGCATTGTTAGCCATTTTTAAAATCCCATTTGACTACTAGGTTTATGATTGTGTCGATTATGTGTACCCTCATCACTTGAAACTCACATAGCGCATTTCGCCTTGCAATAATTATGTAAAAAATATGTTTATTTATTTAAAATATGATAATTACCTCAAATTATTCGTATATCTTCTAACATGGTTTGACTGAGATAACTTCTATAGTGTGTCGGAGACAGTAGCTCACACAAACATTCTTCAAGGGGGTAATCCACGTTCGAAAGTACCCCAACTCATTTCGTACCTCAAGACGACACCAACTGATTCTTCTCATTTTGTCGATTTTGTTAACAAAAAACAGTAAAAAATAAATTTTGAATTAATAATTACCATTAATTAAGAAAATAAATTGTTAATTACAAGTAGTTAATTAAATTTTAAGATATATGTATAGGATTATCATCAATCGAAAAAAACTCAAGGACTTTGGGGGGGGGGGGGTCCAGACCCCCAGGACCCCCCCCCCCCATTCCTTGTGTGCGCCACTGGTCGGAGAATAAATTTCAAACGAGATAACGCCCTTTCAATGCTAACTTCTGTAGCTGGAGCTGTCAAAACTACCACGACAATCTTATACAAAAATGGTTAGGTAATTTTATTCTCTTTCGAAATCTGAAATATTACATTTTAAATCCTACCCCCCTACCCTTTCGTGCATTGTCAAAATTATTTAAATTGAATTCAATGTCAATCTCGGTAAAAATAGGGATCTGTGGTTTTCTTTTTGCCATTCATTACTTTTAAAAAAAAGTCTCCAAATCGTCTTCATTTTCATCGCTTTCAGTAGATTTTGTTTCCTCGTTTGTGATCGAGAAGTATGTATGTGTAATGATGATAATTATGTAGTTGACGTTAATTTAGAAAATATAGATAAGTTGGTTATAAAGTAACAATATGACTGAAGATATATCGAACCGAAATAAACCGATATTTTTTTTCAGTTCAGTTCCGGTTCGAAGCCCTGGCTTCAAGGTAGAAAGAGTATGCTTAGAATTTTAATATTACTAGATTGTTCCTTCATTACAATTAACTGCCGAGTATTTCATAATTACTAAAAATGTATTTTGCTGAGAAACACCTTAATGTCTAAACGAGCCTTGAAAAACGAAAACCTCTGGAGCGATATCATAAGCCAGTAACAACCTCCGCACCATGGTCATCATTTTGGTGTAGTGGTTAAGTTACTCGGTTTCGGATATCCCGAGTTCTGTCCTATCGGATAAGTGCACCACGTCATTTGTTGACACTAGCTGAACTAAGAAAAGCGAAACCTTTACTGATCTGTCGTGGCGCCATCTACCCGCAAAAAAAGAGCAACCCAGGAAAAAAACTTCGTCAGATTAACGTGACGCAACTCATCCAATACACGCACAAAAAAAAAAAAAAAAAAAAGAACTGACTGATCCCATCAACAACTATATCGTTCGTTCGTTCGCCTAACCAACTCATTGGTAGGGGAGTGTGTAGTGATATCATCTTTATAAGCCAGTAACAACCTCCGCACCATGATCATCATTCTGCTGTAGTGGTTAAGTTACTCGCTTTCGGATCCAAAGGTCCCGGGTTCTGTCCTACCGGATAAGTGCGCCCGTCACCTCTATCACCTCGTCATTTGAGCAATTTTCAAATAAGGTCGATAGCTAGAAGCGCTTGTGCAGCTTCTGAAAAAGAAATAACAATCAAATAAATTCAAGCAATGTATTTATAAGAATTAAAGTTCCACTTTTAAAATGCTGTAAGAAAAGAACCACTGCTCAGAATGACTCCGAATTTGAGCTGAACTTCCTTGATGAAAGAAGAAATGGGAAACGAGCCAAATCGTACTGTCACCTGCATGGTGCTCAAAGCTACGGCTAACGACAGGTGTACATTATAGTCCGATTCCATGATGAATTTCGTGGGCTTCGATCTGACTACGTCAGACAGGTGGCATTAGCAACAACAACAGAAGAAATGGGATGGCATAAGGAAAAAATATCATTGGCGTTTTGATTGTTGCTTTTTATGCGGTTTTTTTCCATCCAATGTGGTAGGAACTTAACATGGTGTAGATGGGCTTTCCACTAACTATGCAACAACTATTGAAGGAAGTCCTTTTCTTCCACTAAAAAAACCTAAGCAATTTTGCCCATTGAAGAGTGGAATTGGTTTAATGTGCAACTCATGCCAAAGCCGTCGCAATTCAATTCAAAGCACTACTAACAACCGAATTCACTTTCTTCTTGATGCCGCTCTATCTATTCATACACTTTGGAACTTTTTTCTTACGCCATACCGTCCCTCCCGTTCAAGCATATTCAGTTCAAATTTGCAGTGCTTCTGACCAGTAGCTCTTTTTTACAGCATTTTGAAAATGAAATTTTTAACTATTTTTATCTTGTGTCTTTATTGCAGGGTATTCTACAAATATACCGCTTGCTAAAGGATAGTGAATTCGTTAGTCATATCAATATATTTTTTTTATCGGAAAAAGTGTTCTTTTTTTCATCATTATGGGAAGACAGCCTTAAAACGATGGAATGTAGACATTTGAATAATTAATCATCTGCTAAGATGCCGTGGATTAGAATCATGATCTTTAATTCGAAGCATTTTTGGGACTTAAATCTAGACAAACCAATCTGAAGTATATAAGCTTCACCTTGGGGATGAGCCCAAACTCTTGCCTTGATTATAACAATTCATTAGAAAATAACAATTTGATTTTACAATGCAACTTTGGTGGATAGGTCAGTCATAGCAGCTTTTTTTTAGTAGATGCTGAGAATACTCCTTCAAGAGGGATTCCAGGGAACATTTGTGTCTGAATTTCGGCAGACAAATCTTTGAAGACACGAAAAGTCCTCCAAGTGTGAGATCCATTTCAGTGGTAGCACCATCTAGTGGTGGTTTTCACTACTAAATTTTTGACTCTTGAATAAGTTTTAATTCAAGCTCTCATCGGGTACTAAATGTTGCCATGATTTAATTTTGCCGAGAGTACCAGAGCCAAATTGATGCTCAACAGATATTTTACATGCCACGTAATCATATGACACGAGTGCCTACGATTTTCGCATTCAGATAAACTATCGTTTCCATCCGGGATCGAATCCGCAACCTTGTGCTTGCGTGGGGGGATGCGCTAACACTAAGCCACCGAGCCGACAAAGAAGCCGGAAGACATCTTTTGTGGCCGAAATGATGATGATTCAAGAGAAAGCCCAATGTGTGGTTAAATGAACCGAAATCTCCCATTAATGATCAGCCTAAATTTCGACGTTGTTGCAGAATCGCATTTCCTGGTCCAAAATCAATAAAGTCATGCTATGAAATGTTTAATGAAACAGGCAACATTAAGAATCCCCCTAAAAGTGGCAGGCCTGTGGAATGAATGAATATTAATGTCGCACTGTTCAGCTACACGATGGCTTTTGGCGACGGACCTCGTCATTTTGAACCATGGTCAAGTGACGGGGACGACACCTGAGCTGACACCCCTCTCTTAACTACCACACCACACCAACGGGAGGACGTTTGAACTCTCGACAGATTTAACGTGCATCGCTTCCCTACACGGCGGGTCTTTAGTGGTACTGGGCTCGAACTCATGACATGCCTGCCATGATTCGATACCTTGACCACTTGGCTACCGCGGTCACAAAGCCACTGTGGAACAAATTTGGCAATTGTTTCAACGGAGTTCTTAAACAACTTGAGAATCTTTAAATATCGGTGATCGCTTGCAAAGGGCAAGACGTGTTAAAGAACACTTGGCAGTGGCGCACACAAGGGGGGTGTCCTAGGGGTCCGGACCTTGAGTCCCCCCCCAAAGCCCTTGAGTTTTTTTCGATTGATGATAATCCTATATATATATAACGTAAAATTTAATTAAGTACTTGTAATTAACAATTTATTTTATTAATTAATGTTAATTATTAATTCAACAATTCATTTTTTACTGTTTTTTGTTAACAAAATCGACAAAATCAGAAGAATCAATTGGTGTTGTTTTGAGGTATGATATGAGTTGGAGGACTTTCGACCATGCACCCCCCCCCCCTTCTTGAAAAATTTTTGTGTGCGCTACTGACACTTGGTGATAACTGGAATACCGCTTATACATTTTCCAAACTACCAGGAGGGAACACACGTGAAATCTACCGAGTTAAGTGGTCTTATTAATAAATATTCGTAATTGTACTTTCAATGTAGCCGAACAAAAATATGTCTAATTATAATATATATTTTGAGCATAATACATATATTTATAATCAGTGCGAGACTTTTGGTTCCCTTTATATATCCCCTGAGAAACTTTAAAACTCATACCTACCTTCTGTGAAACATGAAAAATCCGTCTCCTGATTCTCCAAATATTCTCACCAATCTATTCGAAGAAACGAAGGACAGATTTTTGATGGATCGGGGTGAAAGGAAATAAAACCACTCGAGTGCCCTTGGCTCTGAAGTGACATTAAAAGAAGGAAGGGGGGGGGATAAAGTTAAAGACCCGTTCAGCACAAATCGAGTGCGAAATTTCAGGCAGGGGAAACACATCCGAATGCCACGCATAAATTATCAAACTCAATGATTTTCGACAGCTCGTTATTAAGCGAGGATAGGATCGTGTTAAGAAAAAGCATCTGCTTTAAATAATAAGGCCGGAGTGGGGACCCACCTGTTAACCGCACAGCCACACCATTGAGCAGTCTGTGAACTTTTCGGCGCGGAAATTAATAACAGCTCAGCTCATCGTCAAAGCTTGTTATTCGTAGGCGCTTGTCATCCATCTCTACTCCGGCCCAAGTGGTAGCACTGGCGCTCAGCGTGTACAGTTTGTCGCTTCCTAATAACAAGCCTTTTAATGCGATGTCAAGAGAGCATATTTCGGCAGACTTCCTAATTATTATCTAGTTGGGTGGCTTTTACCCCCTCCCCGCGAACCCCCTGCCTTTTCTCATTTTTTTCTCATTCTCATTTTTTTTTTCTTTATTTCTTAGTCTACGAGCAAAAGCCCTGTGGAATGTTTTCTTGCCGACTTTGATTTTTGTTTTGGATTTACGTCAGGTGTTCCAAGAGGGATCCTTCCAAAATTAAATGGCGGGAACCATAGACGCACCCCATTAGCGCGTGACGTCTTTTGGTTCCTTAGGACATGGTTGGCGTTCTTTTATCCGTAATAAAAACTCGTGGTACGCGTTATGGTATTCATGCATCGTTTATACCATTGCTTCTCAAAGTTTTAATATTCGCGATTCAATATTCAATCATAATTTCATCGCGCCCCCCTTATACAATAACGATGTATTGAATTTAATTATACTATACTTTGACGCTAAAACTACAATACGACTTTAATCTCTTGCATGTCACCGACGAATATAAACGTCTCGCTCAGCCAAAGTGTTTATTGCCCCGGACGTATATATGCGTCTCTCCGAAGTACGATCTTTTCTGTGCACTGCTATGCATAAAATTATTCCGAAGACTTTAGAATGCAATACAAGGACCTTGACAATGTTTGTGAAGGATTTACTTATGTCAGATTATTTGCTTCTTTATTCCTCCCCCCAACGCATTCCGCGCCTACGTATAAAAGTGTTGGAATTTTGGGTAACGAATCATGTAACTCTTAATCGGCAGTTACGGGATCAACTATAAACCGTACAAATTATCAAGATATGTGTTAATTTTTATATATAATTTTACATATGACAATCCCAAAGGGTCACTGGTAACTATTAAACTTGTTCTCTTAATTTAGTATTCTTAAATTAATTATAAAATATATATTGTGCAGTAATGATACATTTTTCAGAGCTCTATAATAGTGTATCTTATTTTTTATTATGCCAGAATGTATTGTTTGTTTAATTTCAGTAAATAATGTTTTTAAATAATCTTTTGTTTTCGACTTTTCTATATGTTCGCGCACTCCTCGTAGATTTGTCAAGCCCCCTAAGGAGGGGAGGGGGGCATGCCCCCACAGTTTGAGAAACGCTGGTTTATACTGCTTTTATATTCTGAATTGATATGAAAAGTATTTGATGAATAATTGGCAAAAAGCTGCATTTCGTCTTTGTCAAACCAATATCTGCTATGTACAAAAAGTATAACTTTCAGATATTTTATTTGACAATATACTCTCGCTGATGCACATGGTATATTTTTTTTAAGGACCGCGCAGTTCATCGTATAATGCTTAGTCACATAGCAGTTTTGCGGCCGCGGTGGCCGAGTGGTCTAGGCATCGGATTAAGGCCAGCATGTCATGGGTTCGATCCTAGTACCACTAAAGATCCGCCGTGTAGGGGAGCGATGCACGTTAAATCTGTCGAGAGCTCAAACGTCCTCCCGTTGGTGTGGTGTGGTAGTTAGGAGAGGGGGTGCCAGCTCAGGTGTCGTCCGCGTCACTTGACCATGGTTCAAAATTACGCGGACCGTCGCCAAAAGCCCTCGTGTTGCTAATCAGTGCGACGTTAATATTCTCTCACTCACTCACTCACATAGCAGTTTTTTATATGAAAATTTGGTTAGTAAATTAAACATAACAATCAAAATATCGAAATCTCCCAAAAGAGGTTGATATTCGTATGACAACGACGATTATGAAATATTAACTGGTTTTCATCAGATGCTTTGTTGGAGACTCTTGATGATGGATTCGATATTGAAGGCTGTACTCACGTGACGTTAAAGAATAGGACCAAGATGTAGAACATGTTTTCGAATTAAAAAAGAAGCATTCCAAGAAGAAGTTTGATGAGAGAAGAAACACCAAGAAGTTTGTTCTTTTGGTTCTTTAATGACCCTAAAATCTAGCACAGAACGCCCACTTTTAACAAAAAAATAAGAACGAAATTTATGAGAGCGTGTTAATAGCTTCAAAAATTTTAACAAAGAAGAGATGAGCATAAAAAGAAATTATACTTCTTCAAAGATTGGAATAGTATTTATTTATAGGAAATGACATACCTAATTAACTTAAAGGGTTTTACTTCTCGAAAAGTATACTATTTTTTTCAAAATCCAGGGATAATACCTCCACAAAAAAACAAAAAAAAAGGATTTAAAAACATACTTACAGGTACATTTCAGACTCCTTCGTAAGAAATAACAAAAAAATAGGGCTGCGTTATATGTCCAATATACCTAAAAAAATAACTTGAAAGTATAGAAGTATCTTGAAAGTATCCGTGTTATAAGCCGGATATATTTTACGTTACCCATAAAATATTACACTATGTACAAATTAGAAATCTAAGGTATCTATGTTTCTCTCTTTTTTTCCCTTCTTTCTCAAATTTTTTTTTTTCCTTCCCCGATTTAAAATCTCGTTTTGTTTTCCCTTGTGGAATACAGAAGATTATTTCTTTTTTACTAACACCCTTTTATAAGCTTTATTTGCATGTAACGGAATCTTTGAACTCCATTTTTACCCACTTTAAGAGGTCAGATTAATTCGAAATTTTGCTCACTTGTACAGAACCGATGACAATAAAAAAATTTCATAATTTTGTTCCATTTTTCTGACCAGGATCCAGGATCAACGATTTCCCCATCCCGCATCTGGCGTCAAATTTCAGATCCCATTTCCAGATTTGGCGACTAATTCCAGTGAGTGAGTGAGTGAATATTAACGTCGGACTGATAAGCATCACGAGGGCTTTTTGGCGACGGTCCGCGTCATTTTGAACCATGGTCAAGTGACGCGGACAACCCCTGAGCTGGCACCCCCCTCTCCAAACTACCACACCAACGGGAGGACGTTTGAGCTCTCGACAGATTTAACGAGCATCTCTCCCCTACACGGCGGATCTTTAGGGGTACTGGGACCGAACTCATGACACGCTAGCCATGATCCGATGCCTAGACCACTGGCCACCGTGGCCACGCGACTCATTCCAGACTTGGCGACTAAAAGATTAAGTTACAACTTTGTTCGATTAACTATAAAAGGGTGTGTTTTTTTTAGTTTTTTAAACTATAATTTTTTACAGATTAACTCGTTGCCATCAAAAAGTGCAGTTCTCCTTAGAGGCACTATCTTACACCAATATTAATTTTATATTCTGGCTTCGCTATCCTATAGAGAGCAACAAGTTTTATCCCAATACACATTTTTATCTAAATTTTTTCTAGTATAAAGAGTGTTTCGCATTTCCTCCCCTATACCGTAAGTGGCCGCGGTAGTCAAGGGGTCAAGGTATCGGATCATGGCTAGCGTGTCATGAGTTCGAACCCCAGTACCACTGAAAACCCACCGTGTAGGGGAAGCGATGCACGAAAAATCTGGCGAGAGCTCAAACGTCTTCCCGTTGGTGTGGTAGTTAGGAGAGGAGGGTGCCGCCCGCGTCACTTGACCATGGTTCAAAATGACGCGGACCGTCCCCAAAAGCCCTCGTGTAGCTGAACAGTGCGACGTTAATATTCATTCACTCCCTATACTGTAAAGGTGAATAAGCTATCCCTTTACGTGTTAAAATGAAAAAATTTGTTATTTATGGAATATTTAAACTTTAAAAAAAATTGTATTATAAAGAGACACAGGAATGCTGCAAATTTTCATGAAATTGAGACATTTTTTTCTGTTTGAAAGTGTGTTCCACGTTTAATTCAGGCTCTCTAACATTTGGTAAAGACAAACACAAGACAAATGGATGGGAAGAAAACACATATTTCAGTACAATATAGAGTGAAACTTCTGGTAGAGTGTTAGCGGTGTTGATGGCCGCGGTGGCCAAGTGGTCTAGGCATCGGATTATGGCTAGCGTGTCATGAGTTCGATCCCAGTACCACTAAAGATCCGCCGTGTAGGGGCGAGATGCACATTAAATCTGTCGAGAGCTCAAACGTCCTCCCGTTGGTGTGGTGTGGTAGTTAGGAGAGGGGGTGCCAGCTCAGGTGTCACCCGCGTCACTTGACCATGGTTCAAAATGACGCGGACCGTCCCCAAAAGCCCTCGTGTAGCTGAACAGTGCGACGTAAATATTCACTCACTCACTCACTAGCGGTGTTGATTGCTATGCGGTACGACCTGGGCTCGAATCCCGAGGAATGCATGAATGTTTATAAATGTATAGTGCCTTTGCGACATTGGAGTATTCTAAATAGCCGTCGAGCCGCAAGTCCTCTCACGAGGTGGGTGGAAGGGGAAGAGAGGTAAGAGACCCCTAAAAAATGGTTCTCCTTCAAAATGGGTGTGGAACCGAGCAAAAATGTACTGTCACCTGCATGGTGCTCAAAGCTTTGGCAAACGACAGGTGTACATCTAGCCCTTCGCCACGATGAATTTTGTGGACCTTGATTTGACATCGCCAGACAGGTGGCATTTAGTAACAACAACAACATTGTAATCATTATACATATCAAGATGAGTATGGAATGTAGTATGAGGAAATAAACTCTGTATCCAATTGATTCGCTTTTCTCTTACATAGTTTGTTTGGGGGAATGATGTGTTCATTTATGGAAAAAAAATATGCTATAGTATAGGTTGCAAATTTGTTTTTCAGAAATTTGAGATCTTCTTATGCTGCAAAGATGTTCTGTAGCATGTGGATGAAAGGGAAATTAAAGCAAAAAAATGTTGTTACGTTAAGTTGTGACACAAGAGGAAAAAAATTTAGGTATTTCAACTTTTTTTTAAAGTTCATTATATACAGTAACAACAAATAAAATATTTTTTTAATTTTTTGAATACACTCATATATACAGGGTGTCCCAAAACGACCGCATAAACTCTGCACAGCTAGATTCCTCGTACGAAGTACATAAACACTGCCCAAAGAAGCATTCCTGTACGATCCATAGTTTACGAGAAAAATACGAAAAACAAAGTATGACGTCACTTCCGGTGCATGAAAAAACACTTTATTGGACATATCAACAACAGTATTTGCATATTTTTCCAGACGATAATGTTTAAAACGTTCGTCGCGCATATCGCGTCCTGCATGCGTGCGCCGTGGAATGACGTTAAGCCGCCGTTGAACTGATATTTAAAAGGCTGCATCTTGTAGCTACCGGTAGACTTCGTATGGTGGCCATGTATTCCGTTCGTGACTACTGCGACATGTACTTGCGACATGCCATCTCAAGGAACTGGTGTATTGAGACGTAGTGACAACACAAATGGACTTAGTTGATCGTCTGCATGCTACTTGTACTTCGGTGGATCCCACGATGCTGCGACGTGTGATGACAGCCATTCTACGGCGTGCTCAAGCCTGCCTCGAGATGCACGGTGGACATTTTGAACATCTGCCTTAAATTGTGCTTATACTGCTGTTGATATGTTCAATTAAGTGGGTTTTTTCTTACACCGGGAAGTGACGTCATACTTTGTTTTTCGTATTTTTCTCGTAAACGTTTCTTTGGGCAGTTTTTATGTACCCCCAACGAGGAATTCAGCTGTGCGGTCGTTTTGGGACATCCTATATACATAATTATTATGATATAATATAACTTTCTAAGTTATAATTTTAATAATAAAAATTGATAATTAATATTTTCTTTGTGTACTGTTATAAATTTTTCATTCCCTTTCTAATAATTCCTAACTCAAACGGATATATGTAATCAATCTAAAATTTCAGCCCAAATTACAAGATATCTCGTAGTCGGCAGTTTTAGTACACATGCTTGCTACGAGATAACTTGTAGTTGGGACAATGGTCAGTATTAAGAAAAAACCTACTGTCGAAGAAATTATAGTGCACGACAAAGCGAAGGACGGAAAAATCTTGGAACGGACTTATTGAGCGGTGCGGGGAGAGAGAGCAGGGATTATGAAATGTTGCAATGTGCATTGTACTAATCATTTAGTAATCATGACATTTTGATATTTTTATTGTAGAAAAATAATATTATTTTGAATCTAAAATAATCTTACCAAAACTAAATCTTCCATTTTTTCCCCCCCGAAAATTTATCCCCTTTGTGGCAATATTAGGTTTGGAAAATACTTTTTCTCATAATCTCCATAATATTTCCGCATAGATAGATAAATACCAATTAATAATAAGTTTTCCATCCATATAATCACGCGCAATCCAAGCTACAATATCATTCATCAGAGAAGACTGATGATGATTTTACAAATCTTTTTGATTTGTCGATCATGAAAACCTTCCGAGTCTTAATAAGAAAAAAAAGAGAATTAAATATTCAAAAGAAGGGTATGTTTTTGAAATATAATTAAACATTATTAATTTTAATGCATCTACTGTGTGTAAAGGAGACAATAAAAGGAAAAATGACAGTATTGTACTTATAATAAAAGGCAACATTATTTGTGTTTAACAATTCTAAGAAGTTCTTGAAAATCCATCGATATGCATACAACAAAGAAAACGCAGTTTTTACTCAAAATAATTTTAAAATCCTAGAAAAGTACCTTGAATACACTAATTTCATTTTGCACTTTGTTTACCTAGAATGTTTCATTGTGCAAAAACAGAAACTTTGTTTTTACTCAATAATTTTTAAATTCATGTTTATGTTTTGTTGAAAACCATTTCCTTCGAATTTTTTCTTTTAAAATAAATTGATAATATTTACATTGAGAAACCTTCTTCTCATAACATCTTAAATTTCAAACACTGTACTTTCACAATTTTGTTCGGAGAATGAAAATAATAAGCTAGTTTTTGTACTTTCGACTGTATTTTTGGGTTTGTATTTAAAGTGGCCAACAGAATACATTGAGAAACAAAACCCCTGCTTAGACACATTTCTGAATCATTTGCAAAAAATATTTACATACCGACACCCGAAGAAGATATTTGATTTGTTTCATAAGAGTTTTCTAATAAAATTCGGCTCAATCAAAGCTACTATAGATCTAGCTTGTGTGTATCGCGAGTTAATCAATACTACTTCTAAAAATAAACAATTAAGTAATATAATTAGTGCTCGTATTATTTCAAGAAAAGAGGATTAGGGAGGGGGTGTAAATTGGATGTGGAGAAGAGATGGCAATGGCGTTAAAAAAGTGAGGTTTGAAAGTTCAGACCTCGCTCATAGACCAAAATTTTTTAAAATTTTTAGTATAAAGATTACGTCTTGATGCTTTTGCCTATTTTTTTTTAAAAAAGTATACATAAGCTATCTTATAAAAGTAGTTTGTATATGCCCCTGGGGGGATGGCAACGCTTCCGCTAGTCTGACCTTTTGTTCAATATTACGAAGCAAATTGGATATGGTAAGCAGATTTGTGTATCGGTTGGAAAAAGACCAATAGCATAGATAACGGTGAAGTTTAGGGGTTGAAACCCTTCCCTTAGACTAAAAGAAAATTTTTAGCATAAGGATTACGTCTTGATGCTTCCATCTGCAATTTTTAAAAATTATAGCCTTTCACTTGATTGTAGTCTGTGTATGCAGAAGCGCAACAAAGTGGGAGGGGCAGGATTCTAGGGGGACCAAAGCCTATATGATGGTTTTGCAATCTTTTGTAAGATCCTGCTTAGGGCCCAAAACAGGACTTTGGAAGGGTAATATTCTCCATTACGCCACTGTGCGTATGTTACTGAAACAGATATTTATTTCGACAGCAGATGATTATGTACATATCGAGTGAAAAATGCCTTCGAAATTTTAAAAGTGAAGATAAGATGATTTAATTTACATATTTTTTTCAATCAATCGCAATATCTAGCAGTCATAGCAATGAACTCTTGGTCTGCGTGCCATGAGTTCGAGCCCTAGTGCCACTGAAGACCCGCCGTGTAGAGGAGCCGATGCAATTTACATCTGCCGTAGCTCAAATACTCGTGTCGTCATCGTCTCTTGACCATGGCTCGAAATTACAAGATCAGTCGCCACTCACTCGAGGAATCTTAAAGTGCTTCTTTTAAATTGAAGAGGTACGAAACCAGTTGATATTTGATTGTCCATTTTTTTTTAATGTTTCTCTCTTCTTTTTGATGGATTATTTTTACACTTTATGGTTTTTCCCACAAACTTCAACCACTGTGAAATCCCTTTAACCTTTCGTTACGCAATCGTGTAAAGACAGACGGTGGATCTTATTTTACTTTTACAACCATTTGTACCATGAAATTCCTCTTTTATCATTCATTTAAAGGTGAAAAGACAAATTGTGGCTACGTTTGAAAACTTGCTTTGATTATGGCTTTCACTGTCGAAGCATATTTGTGTAGAATTATTGGGATTGTTATCGTTCTGTCATTGGTTCCGAGCATAAAATCTTTCTCTCTTCCACGTGACCGTGACAACCGAGTGGTCAAACTCTCACTGAACTTGATTTGTTTATTTAAGGGGGTATTTTTTACTTCTGTTGCCACAAAATCAACAGGACTAACATGATTAAATTGCCATAGTTACGTCATGCATGGGGCAACATTCAGTCACATGACAGAGAGCTAGTAAAAATAAATAAACTTTGAAAAATAAAGTAACATAAAGTATTACATTTTTAAATCAATCTATTTACATCTGTTGAGAAGCATCACGCGAGAAATATGTAGGAAATAAAACTAAAGACCCCTTCTTATGTGAGGTTTTTGGTTGTCATGTTACATATTTTTTGAGATTGCAAAGCCATTTATTTTTCTTTTTTCTTAAATTAAATTTCTTAAATTTTCTTAATTAATAGCCACGTTCGCCTGAGTGAAAGCCAGAAATCATAATTATTAAACCACAGTACAGTTATATATCGGTGAGAGAAAGGAACTGGAAAAACAGTTCTTTCCGTTATAAGAAATTTTTTTAGAATTTTTTTAGATTTTTTTCTTTCCGTTATAGAAATTTCAGAGAGAGTTTGGATCGGAACAAGCATGCGTTCCCCATTCCGATGTCCAATCCTGGACTATGTAAACTTTACTTATTTTCACTTATTCTCACTAAATGTGTCTTGTAATTGTCTAAGTGTCTGTTCTTTGTAACTGTGCTAACTTATGTCATTAAATATATTAATTTACCCCGAGATTCTATTAATTACTTTTGGTTACCCCAAGTAATGACGTAAGCGGCAGCTACAGTACTACATATGTCACTATGTAGTTTGGTACATTATGGAAATATCTAGTTTTAAATTGAATTCAGAATACTTGTATTCGGAAGTCCAATTACAGATCAGTTGAGGGCTGATTCCCTCTCTTCCAAAATATGGTTTCTCATTGCAACCTGAGAAAGTTTTGACCATGACATTTTATCAACAGGAAAAAATTAATGATAAAGCTCTTAAGTTATATAAGTTATTTTTTAACGGAAATTGGCCTTGAAATCGATTTTAATTAAGTAACTATGAGAACTCAGAGCATAATCAAGCAGGAAATGGTTTTTATAATGAAAAGTTGAAATTAATAACCTTTTAACATTGAAAGAGTTGATTGTGCTCAAAACTATTTTTAATTCAATTTAAGAGTGGAAAAATGCTTCAAAATGAAACCAAAACCTAAGAGCAGAAAACTTCAAATGATGGAGACACCACCTATCTCCCCCTCAACAATTTTGGCATGGAACTGAAGGGGAGGGAAATATTCTCCAGACCCCTGCACTCGTGGTTTCTGCTGCGAAAGCCCACAAGACTTTCGGACCCACTGATTTAACGAGCACGTACTCCTTGTATACACGGTGGTATTTAGTGGCATCGGGAATCGAACCCAGGCCCTCCGGTCTAGAGTACGATGCTCTAACCACTAGGCTACCACTCCAACACAATTTTAGCCTTGTGATACGGGGCGTTGTCCTGTTGGAGCATTCCATTCCCAGCTGGAAAAACAGAGGCCATGTAAGAGTGCAACTGGTCCGCAATGATGTTCAGATACCCTGTAGCATTCATGGTCTGCTCTACCACAACCACGGGTCCCAGACACGCCCAAGAGAACGTCCTCCAAAGCATAATACCACCACCACCGGACTGTGTATGACCTGGACATTGAGGGAGCAACTGTTCGCCTAGAAGACGGCGTATCCTGATACGGCCACCCGCGTGTTGAATGACAACCCGTGATTCATCTGACCAGGCAACTCTCTCCCACTGATCCATGGACCAGTCGCAATGTTCCCGGGCCCAGCACAGGGGCAGTTGGCGATGACTCTTGGTCAGCAAAGGCCAACGAGTGGGACGTTTGCTGCGTAGCCCCATATCCAACAGTGTCCGCTGAACAGTGTGCTCCAATACTATTCTACTTAGCCCTACATTGTATTGGGCTGTCAGCTGAGCCACTGTCTGGCTCCGGTTTTGCTTCACCATGCGAGACAGTCTCCGACGATATGTTTCTTTGATAGCGTGTGGATGTCCAACACCATGTCGTCTACTGCTGGTTTCACCATCATTCATCCACTTTGCATAAATACTAACAACTGTAGATCTTGAACAACCCCCGAGTCATGCAGTTTCGGAAATACTTGTTCAGAGCCTTCGAGCCATTAGAATCTGTTCTGTATCAAAGTCGCTTAGATCCGCAGCTTTTTCCATCACACACAGAAGTGAAATAATTTTTCTTCAGACTCTTCAGCGGCAGTTATATACCACTTCCACCTGATCACGTGCCTTCCACGTCATTCAGGCGAGTTCATTGCAAAATGTATGGGTGGTCATAATGTTTTGGTCTTGAGTGTATATAAATTAGTTTAACTATTGCTAACCGATTCAACTTGTGGTAAACCTTTAATTTGTTCATACGGAGTATAATTAGAATTGATATAATTTTCCTTTAATACTTATTCAATAAAAGTTTTAAATTTGTGCAATTTTATAACATTAATTAGATCATAAATATATTGTAATTTTTTCCAAAAGAAACTTAATTATATCACATTAATATTAATAGAATTAAATAAATCCTTAAAATCCTAAGTATAAATAGATTAATATTTTTATGTTTTCAAAAGTTAATTAGTTGCTATTAATACGACCCTACTTTTGTGGAAAAGATAGTCTATGGTATGATTAGGAGAAAAATTTTAGAAAATTATAATTTCAAAATTTAATATTGCCACAGAGGAGTTGAATTTTCGGAAAAATGGAAAAAGACTTAATTTTGGTGAGAGGATTTCAGACTCAAAAAATAAAATTATTTTTCTACAACATCATTAACCAAAAGAAATGATTACTGATAAGTGAATATAACTATATATATTGCAATATTTCATAACTCTCTCTCCCCGCACCGTCCAATCATAAACTTCCTCTTTATCGTGCCCTGTCATTTCGACTGTAGGTTTTTTTTTTTTTTAAATTAATATTAAAGAAGCTGGGAAATATGCCTGGTGTTTTTTTTCTTGTATCTATTTAATAGTTATCCTCTCATTGTAATAAATATTAAAAAGTGCTGAAATACAATGGACATCGCTTAACACGAAACTGAGGTGACTGAAATATTTTTTCGTGTTAGAGGATATTGCAAACATTTACGTAATTTGCTCTCTTTTTTTAAAAATTATTATTGATAAAGTAGAATTCGAGTATGACCAAAATCTTTACAGAATTCCGATTTTGTCTTCTGTTATTGATTCTGTTAAGTCTTAAGAACCTTAATCTTCATTTTTAGCGAAATAGCAGTTTGTTTTCCCCTTGAGCTATTTGCCACCATGCTCTCAAAAAATTCTTCTAAATAGAAAAAAAAAAACGAAACGATTCTTATAGTCGCATATGATGTGTAACATCTGACATGTTATCGTGGTAAATACACAATAGTAACTTAAATCCTGAAAAAAATGAATCGAGTATAATTGGAAATAATTTTCTATCGAATAATTATATCTTTAATGAAAATTTTATTTAATTAACACAAGGAGTAATGCAATTTTTTACCAAAAATAATTATTCTTGTTCAGTTTTGGGAAGAGCGGACATCATAAAGGTAAATGACGAAGCCTGCGTCACTTCCGGAGTCATCTGTGACGAATCCTTTTCGAAATATGATACTGACGGTTCGAATAGTTATAGGTTCATGTAGGTATCTGAATGATTTTTACAGACTGCTAAAATAAATTAATTATGAACTCTTTACTCTCATTTTTAATTTCTTTAAGTATCGAATATCGATGAACCTTTTGCTCAATTTTTTGTTTTTTCTCAAAAATGTGAAGAGAATTGGGGTGCGGCTTGGATTCGAGGAAATACAGTACTTTGATATTTTGCCACAAGAAAAACCTTAAATGCCTAAACTTCCTTCGCCTTGGGGAAAGTACTCAACATAAAAAGTATTATTATTTTTATTTTTCCCTTCATCTTTATACCAGAGAATAACTTTTCTGCATATAGGTAGATTTCGATTATTTATTATTTCAAACAACAATCTTGAATGGATTTCGAGCCAATTGTCCCTACAGTTGCAAAAGTTTTCTTTTCTAATGGGGCTGCGCATTGGTATTTTAAACCTTTGCAGACTTAGTACATTCCCCAGGAGCTGGTATCACTTTTTAGCGCTGCACCCTATAGGCGACACCAATTACAGCAAGCAATTTTGACGCCCAGTTTCCTCCACAGTGGGAGGCCCCTGAGCTCTTGACGATGCGAACCTGTACCAGGATTTAATTTTGCCGAGAGCATCCAAGCCAAACGGACAGTCTAGGGATCATTTACATGCCGTATAATCATACGACATGGCCGCTGTCGATTTTCTGCATCAAGAAAATCCACCGACTTGGGATAGGGTCGAACCCGCAACCTTGTGTGCAGAAGGCCAGCGACAAACCAACCACGCCACCCAGCCGGAACAGTTGCAAAAGTACGCTTGCATACAAAGGGGCTATTTTTTTTTAAAGGAAATTTTCTTTTATTGAACTTTGTATCATTTCAGTTCAGTAATGAATCTCTCGCAGGGTTTATAAGCGCATAAGCTTCGGGATTCATTATAATGTTGTTGCTCTTTTGAATGTTGTTTCTAATTCAATATTTATTGTTTTTAATTCAGAATTTACCGTTTCTTTGGGGGGGGGGAGTTGAAATATTGATAATTAAAGCTTCATGTTTATCAATTTCGATTAAATTATATCCGTGGGAACATCAACTCTGTTTAATAGGGCTCTTCTTAAAATTATTTATATATTTCTATGCATAACGTTGCCGCGTTGGAGAACAGGGTGACGTGAGAAAGGAAAGCGGCTCTTTTATCTTCGCTGAGCATTGTTGTTTGTCTTTTCGAGGTGTCAACTGATAAAAGAGGAAAATAAGAGTCAAGGCTCGTGAGCGCAGATTACATTGTAATACGAGTGATAAATTTCTTGTGTCCATATTTACTTCGTGATAGGGAGGCAATTCATAAAAAGGAAAAATCATATCTTGACATCCACTCCCTAGTTTAGATGGGAAGCTTCCTTTTTTTCCCAATCTTTCTCGAATCTTCTCATTAGTGAAGGTACTGAAACTCAAGTCATCCGCTGTTTGGTTTTGATAAGTAATAAATTTCACGATTCGTAGTTGAAAAATGAATAGCACCCAATCCATCACTGTTCCATTAATTTTATGCAGTATATTCTATGTATGTACATAATGTTTATTGACTTATTAATTTATCATGAGTAAAATTACCCTGTTCTTAAATTTTTAAAGAAAAGTTTTGTAGAGTATTCCAGAGAGCATGGTCACATTGTATATATAACCAAATGTACATAAATACTTTGCATTTTATATATAATTATTATAATTTATTGTTTTCCCATTATATATATATATATATATATATATATATGGGATATTATATATATTTGGGATATATATATATATATATATTAGGTCTACCGAAAAGTTCTGTCCGTTTCAACAAGTATGCGCCTATTCATTTGACGCATATTTTGCCCTCTATTTTTATCACTGAATGTCTACATACTGACCTAGCAAATGAACTAAAACATAGATGGTTCATGTTAGTATTAAGTGAGATGTGATCGTTTACCCACGGCTGTTGATAAAGCTCCTTTACACCACTGTATTTTGTGCGAATTCCAACAAGAAAGAAATGCTACAGAAGCGTGTAGAAATTCATTGAAAGTGTTTGGTGAAGGTACAGTTTCTAATAAAACATGCAGAAAAGGGTTCAAAAAGTTTCAAGTAGGTGATTTCGGCCTTTCCGATAAGCCACGCTCTGGGCGACGTTCTCTGATCGACGACGATACAGTCCCAGATCATGTTAGAGCACAAAATCCTTTTTGACAACACCAGAGATTACGGATAGGCTTGATTCAGCTCAACAAACCATTTCGGATCCTATTCGGAAACTAGGGTTTGTGTGGAAGAATTCGAGATGGGTGCCACATAAGTTAAGTGAGAAGAATTTGAATGATAGAATTATCATATTGAGCGCAACAAAATCGAACCCTTCTTGGACAGGATCATAACTGGGGATGAAAAATGGATTGCCTATGATAACATCATAAGGAAAAGGGCATATTGTGAACCCGGAAAACCTGCCACATCCCCTTCTAAACCGAAGTTGAGCCTGAACAAGAGAATATTGTGTATATGGTGGGACATTCGAGGACCAATAAATTTTGAGCTGTTGAAACCAAACGGAAGGCTAAATTTGGAAAGATACTGCCAGCAATAGGACGACGTTTTCAGCAGCGTAGACTGTCAGCACAGTAGTTATGTTTGCAGCATGTCCAATATACACTAGTACGGTACGACGACGTTTTCAGCAGCGTATACCGTCAGCACTGGCCACTACTTCGGCTTCCCTTGACAGCGAAGCATAAAGAGAGACAGGAGTAGCCCAATGTCGTCTTTTCAGATGAGTCTCGGTTCTACGCGCAGTATTATGATGGCCGTATACGTCTGGAGGCTCCGGGGAGACCACTTGTCCCTTGCTTGCATTCCATATCGGTATAGGGTCCATGTTCCTGATGTGATGGTTTGAGCAACCATTGCCTAAACGACACGCACATCTCTATTTCGGATCGACGGCAATATGAACGCATATTTGTACATTTCGGACATCTTAAATCCTGTGGTTCTGCCCTACCGACGAGGCCTGCCAAAAGCCCTCTACACCATCAAGATAATGCAAGGCTACATGTTGCTAGAGGCGTATAAGGATAGATGGGGGCCCCTCGCGGTAAAAGGTTTGAGGCCTATGGGACTATGGAAGTCGAAAAATTAAAATAGTGAAAAGAAGACTGACAAAGAAGACCGCCACTGACAAAGAAGACCACCGTATTCCCCCCAAGGTTGGGAAACATCGTAGTTCATCTACAGCAGAAATTATAGTTCTTTTTCGGCATCAGACTGACGTAATGAACTGTAACAAATCAATGAATCCTCAAATTAATCAGAAATAGCTCCCAGCCAGACGCTATATAGCGTTCATATCATTAGTTCCAAATCAAGATACCCCTGTGACTTCAATTATGTCATGCTAGAGATCATTAGAGAGCGGATTGACGATGTGTTGGTTTCTATAATGAAAGCTGTTTCGGTATTGGTGCCAATAATTCAGTGGCATAACGAAGAATACTAGTACCCCCTTGTAAAGTCAGGTTTTGGGCCCCAAACCATACTTGACGCCAGTCAGGCTATGGGCCCCTTATAATCCTGTCCCCCTCCCCGATGTGAGGGTTGTGTCGGTGTACGTTACGCCACTGCAGTGTTGGCTGTATATTGATTAGAAGAATGCCAGATCAGCGCTTATGAACAATCTTTCTGCGGCCTAAGCACATTGGATAGGCACCTAGAATTATGGTCTAGTGGGTTAATTTTCTTCGATTGCAGGAGCACTCTCGAGGTTAATTCACACACCCTAACTGCAAACCTGTACGTCAATTTGGTGATACAAACTGTTTCATTGCCATTTATAAGCATCATTCAAGGAGTGTTTTTCAACAGGATAACGTGCGCCTTCATGCCCTGTTGTAATCCAACATGGGCTATAGACTATCAACGTGTTGACCTTCTAGATCATCAGATATTTATCCAATCAATAGCGAATGGAATATTATTGAACGACAGCGTCATCCACAACCGGAATTAAACAACCTTATATTGATCGACCAAGAGTGACACCCAAGCAATACCATCCCACAAACTTATATCCGGTACTTGTACATGCACATTGTTTACATTCTTGCATTTAAAATTCTGGCGGTTACACCAGTTTTTAATGTACCATCATTTCACATTTGAAAGGGCTCTTCTTCCGCCTACATTAACCTATGATCTTGAAACTTGAATCAATCAAATAAGTTGCCTAGACAAATGCATTGCCGAAATTTCATTAGTCTACAATAGTTTTTTCTTGGTGTTGGGATCCCCCCCCCCTCATCAGTGTAAGAGGTATCCGAATTAAGCACAGTTGTAAACTATAAGCGAACTTGTTTGACTTAAATAGTACTCGTCAAAAAACAAACAAAAAAAAATTGAAAAAAAAATTATTCAAAATAAATTTGTACAAAAAAAAAAAAAAAAAAAAAAAAAAAAAAAAAAAACGCATACGAAAATGTTGTGCAGATTGCAACAGTACAAATATACAGAAGAAAAATTGGAGCTACTATATATACGAATTAAATGCGTAGAAATCATTGGAGTTACATATCGGTTCAAGATCCTTTTTTCGCGTTGAATTTATAACAAGAATCCATCAAGCTTGGGCTCCCTACTGGCGCTGGGGGTTCCTGGCAGCCACCAGGTCCACCAGCCGCTTAATTCGCCTCTGCATGTTGCACATCATGTTTTGATCTTCCTCAAAACACAGGACATTCGATCGTTGCCCTGGCCTGAATGGTATCTAAATGTCTTGCCAATTGAAAATCTCTGGTCATGGGTTGTGGAAGGACTATATATAGCCCACCAATCCTCACTAGCTAATGCAGTTGACAGTGTGGCATAGACTTGCAACTGCATGAAATAAGTTGCCTGTTTCTGTCCTCCTTCGACTCCCTACCTAATCGAGAAAGGGCTGTTTTAGTTGCCAGAGGTGGCAGCTGTTTCTACTGCTTTCGCATTCCTGTACAAGTCCAAACTGCTTTCAAATTCTTAAATTGTAAAATTGTCTTCATGCTGTCTTGTTTCCGTACAATAAATATCTTTTTTTGCATTTGTTTTACTTCATGGTTTTACAATTTTAAAAGCCAGCAGTGTATATAACACTTTATTGATAATGCAGCATCAAGAAGTGTCTAAATAATATGCAAATTTTAGGGTACGTCACACCTTATCGAATAATGTACAAATGCTATGAAATTTGCAGCTTTTCTGTACACGTTCAGTGGAATATAAGGGAAAGCCCCTGCAGATTAAATAATATCTATGTAACTATTTTTGCCATTTGGAAAGCATTGTGGAATTTTTTCCATGTCTCGGAGAACAAATGTCAATAGTAGAGAACGTCAGGTCGCCACCAACAGAAGCAATTCTTGAGAGAGAGAGAGAGAGAGAAGACAGATAATTTTACTAAAGGCATGCTGATTGGTTTGAGGAAGGTATAATTGAACCATATCGACGCATACCCTGACAAGGGAGGCAGGCCTCGTAAGACACTTCTGCCACCAGTGTTTCAAGCATGTGTAGAACACTCTTGAGGTTCTCATATCGACCAGAACTCGTCGATTGCTTGATTTTGGCATGAGCTCATGGCATTTAATGATCCTAATTTTTAGGGAATTTGCTTCAATCAAATGAGAATTCAAAGAAGATATATTTTTCTGTTTTATAATATGTCTTTTTCAAAATTATAGGCTCATTGCTGGTAAAAGCAGACCAAAATAGTAACATGAACTAACAGATACTTTCTAGGTGAAAAGACTTAAGTGGACTCTGGAGGGTTTCAGATACCTATATTTTTTCTGTAAACGACGCATAAAAATTTAAAATTTATTTTATTACGTCCTCTGCTTAAAAGTTCATTGAACAGCAATCTTTATAGAAAGTTACAACCACCATATCCCCCCCACTCGCTACGCCACTGTGCTGGAGAATATTTAAGATACTATTTCTTTACAACTGCTTGTTGCCATTTACCGGTCTGGGGGTTCAAATCCCTTCCTATGACCTACACTTGTAATATTCAGTATAAAGATTACGTCTCAGCGCTTTAGTCTTTAATTTTTAAATATAACCCCTACAATAAAAGTAGTATGTGTACACCAATGCCATTTACAAATAATCCACATTTCGGTTTCAATAAATTCTCTTGAAAAATGGTGGAAGAGTGCCGTCTTACACAAGAGGGGTTTTGAGTAGCGGCGTAACCTACACCCCCGCAATCCCACATTACGAGGGGGGGCAAAGCCTGACTGACGCCAAGTACGTATCCTTTGTAAGATCCGTCTTTGGACCCAAAACCTGACTTTGGAGGGAGGGGGCCTAATATTCTTTGTTACGCCATGGGTTGGTTTATGTGAGGGCTGGGTTCAGACCCCTCACATAAACCAACAGATCTTTAGTTTTTAGCATAAAGATTACGGCTTCGTTCTTCAATCTACGTTCGTTTTAAAAAATGTAACCCCTCCCATGGAAGTAGTCTGGTTATGCCACTGTGCTCAAAAATTATAATTATACCATCAGGAAAAATTGACATTTTTAATAAAAATTTAAGATATGTTTCCTTCTTTTTTTAAATTATAAGGAAACAAGTCTTATTGAAAGCAAATGAAATATCTTGCTACAAGTTCTCATTTTTGTTTCAGATTCCTGATACAAAATAGCCTCTACGTGAACTTCCATCACGATACGCGATTGACAAGTATGTAATTAGAAACCTACATTTTTCATCAATCCAAAGCGTTCACTGATTACTCCTATCAGTCGCTTTCTCTTTTAATTTTTTAATTTAATTCGTTTTATCAGGAAACCTTGAAGGAGCAACAAGACAAGTGAGCAGTAAAAATTCTTTCCTTTTTCAGTTGTTTCTTCTTTCTCTCTCTCTTTTTCCCCATTTGTTCAATCTCTCAACCTACGTGTAACTTGACGAGAGTCAACAAGGTTCTGTAGACGATAAGGTATTGCTGTAAAACAAGTTGGGGGAAGGAGGGGGAAGAAAATGAGTATGTTAGAAACTGAACTGCGTGATAAAAGAAAAGGGAAATGAAAGTAAAATAAGAAAGAAAAATAAGAAAAAGGGAATGAAATCTAACAAATGTTCCGACTGATTACAAACTAACGACGAAATTTATCGAGCCAAGCGTGTTTTTTGGCTACTTTGTTGCCGGAGAAAGTTCCCTGACGTTTATGAAGTCAGTAAATCAAGAGAGTGATCTATGATCTGAGAAAATTGTTCTCGGTTTTTGAAAGAAAGGGGTAAATTACGATGAACGAGGAATTGTTAAGATTACTTGCCCTCAGAATTCAGGTGTACATATAAAAGAAAAAGATTTTGAAGAAATATGACTTTTGTATGTTTCGTGATTCATAATTCCTTTCTCAGTGCCTCAACAGCCCAGGGTAGGTCTTGGTCTTCTCCAGATGCATTTTCCTGACCATTCTTTTTCCTGCTAGTATTCTCCCGTTTTTAGTTCTCAAAACTAGGAGGTCTTTTTCTAAGCCATCAATCCATGTAGATTTGTCCTGCCTCTTCTCCGTGTGCCAATTGATTGGGCAATGAAGACTTTTTTAAAAATGTGATCTTCGTCCATTCTGACAATGTGGCCTGCCCATTTAATTCATTGTATTTTGATTATGTTAATGATGTTAAATTCTTTATATGATTGATAGAGTTCTAAATTTGATCTTCTTTGCCATGTGCCATTTTCTTGAATTCCTCCTAAAATAACTCTTCATATCTTCCTTTCGTAACTACTTATCATGTTCTCCTTTGTTCCAGCATTGGACGAAGTTTCTGATGCATAAGTTAATGCTAATCTTAAGGTATCCGAACACGTTGAAAATGACCCAATTCAGTCAAGACAGATATTTTTGTTTTTTATTTTATTGAATAGAGCTATCTTTTGACTTTACGAAACATACTTTATTTTGTTTTTACACTACCTAGAGGCTACGTTAGAATCCATTCTATAAAGTTAGAAAAACCGCAAGTAGGTTTTTGATCTACCAGAAGTGGGCATTTAAATGGCTCAAAATCTATCATGGCGAGTCTGATAACTCAAAATATTACGAATGTATTTCTATCAAACTTTTTAAACCTGATATTTACGTTATTTTCTAGAGAATGTACTAAAATATTTCTTATTGTATGAATACTTTTTGAGTTATGGCTTGTTATTTAAATAATGGTCTCGTAAAAAATGTAACATTCCTTATAATGTTTACTCAATCAGCTCTAAAATTTTCAAATTTTAATAAAAAATTAAAATGTTCGTACATTTTCTAGATAAATGCATCTTATTTGTTTTCGTAATACTTTTACTAATATATGTTTATTACTTTTTTCTTTAACTGCTTTGAACTTTTTCAAAAATATTGCTAAAATTTCACTTATAATTGTGATTTTTGTAAAATTCAGGTAGTTTATTTTAAATTTTGATAGTTAAATAGTAATATTTATTGGTATTGAGTCCTAAAAGAGCATTTATAATGTTTTAGTAAGCTATTATGTTAAAAAGTACTCCGAACGTGTTCGGATACCTTAAAAGACTTTTATTCAATAGAACCTTTGTTTTTGTTTAGATTCATAATTTAGAGAAAATTATTTCACAAAGACCTGGCTACGGTAGCCTAGTGGTCAAGGTCACGGACTCATGGCTGGCGTGTCAAGAGAGTTCGAGCCTAGTACCGCTGAAGACCTTCCGTTAGAGGGGTCCGATGCACTTTAAATATACCGAGACTCAAATATCCTCCCGTTAGTGTGGTGTGCAAGTTAGGAAACTGGAACCTTCAAAACTTGGATCAACATATGTTTGTGAATAAATGTTTTATATTATATAGAATATAAAATAAAATTATCGCTCAAAACTAGCTAATATGCACCTAAAACAACCTAATTTTGTCAGTATCTTCAAGAGCTAATCTTAATATGAATGACTTAAAAATAAAAAATAAATACCTCTTTTAGTACTGACTGTTAAATAATTATTTAGAGTTAAATGATTCAAGCTACTCATTTTTATATTATACCTAACTTAACTGTTTTAACCTGTGTAAAGTTTATTAACAATAAAACCTAAATTTGTACTTTTGTCTTATTTATTATTTTATTTTAAAATTTACATTTCTTAGACATGCACTAAAACATGTGCTATTTGCCTAAAAATCCCATGATGAGCTTATAAGTAACATTTTTTCACATTATCTTTTGTTCTATTTTTTTGTTTTTTGTTTTTTTGTTTATTTGTTGGAAAAGTTTAAAATGGCACGCATAATTTTTTTTATCACATAGTAGTACTCTTCCCAAATAAGTTGACCACCCCTGTTTAATCCCTTAAAACACAATTACTTTAAAAAAACTGGCAAAAAAAAATCAATTTTTTTTAATTTTAGAAAACACATTTTAGGTCCTAATTTTGGCCATCTTCCTTTTAAAATAGCTGTTCCGAAAAAATATTGAATATTTTCAAAAAACTATTCAAAATTCTCTTTTGTTTGATATGTTTGGAAGCAAGGCACAGCTTAAATTTGCAATTATTACAGATGTAAAGACTGTCTTTTCTCTTCCTATTTCCTTTGCTGTTCTTTTTAGCATAACATACAGCACCGTATCTTGTGGGAGTTTTTTCTTAATAGTGGAACAAAACTGGAAAATGATGCTCTGTTAGTTGTAGAATTTTATCTACCCGTTTTTTTATATTTGTATCGCTTTGATAACTTTGTATAAGTCTTTCTACTAATTTGCTTTAAAATCTAAATTTTGTTTCAGCTCAATTTTTTTTTGTTGTACAAAACATTTCCGTTTCAGATGCTGATGCCTAGCAAATGAGAAAGAATATTTGTTTTAATATTTCTTTCAATTTATTGTAAATTTAATCGAACTTTACAAAATCTTATGAAGGCGGGTCACAGTCAGTCTCACGATTGCAAATGGCGATCGCTTATATTCGAGTTTGAATGTTACAGTAGCATGAAATACGACTCCGCTCGAATTATCTCGTTTGTGCAGTTTGACCCTTTTAGCGCGATCGAATAGACTAGATAGCGCATGTTTAAGGATTAAGCAGAAGAGCCCTCTGCGATACTTCTCTTTAGAGTGTTGTGGAACGTTTGGTTCTATAACGTTAAAATATAGAAATTTGCTGCAAAGAATTTGAAGAACAACTTTTTTATTCCATTAGGCTTAGCTGCGCCAACATCAAAACGATTACAACTGTTCGGATGCCAAAATGCGGACCGTTGCCAATCTGGTAAATTGAAGAAGGTTACAAAGAAATTGCTTCCATATATTTACAAGTATAAATATAAATATAACAAGTATAAATATTAATATTAATTTGCATAAAATGCAAACTATAGTAACTTACAAAAGCCTGAACATAAAATTATGAAATTCATTTTAGAAATTAATTGTTTTTCAAATTATAATGTTCTATAATTTTATTACATTTTTGTTTGTTTATTAACTCGCTTGGTTTGAGCGGACATTAGTTGTCAACGAATTGCATAATATTTGTCTCAACAAGAATGCACCTATCTATATAAATGAATTTTACAGAACTTTTAAAAATATAGAAGAATTTTTTTAAGAGTTGAGACTTGCTTTTGGATGATTGTAAATCGAAATAAACAGATTAAAAAATATATATATACATTTAAAGAGAGAGTGAATAAGGATGTAAAATCGGTGTAATTAGCCTAGCAATTTTTCAGACCTCCCCGGTTTTACTTACCACAATAACCTTGTCAACCAGTAGTAAAGAAACCAGAAACGTATTTTGAGAAGTTTTTGTTTGTTTTTAAAAGTTCTATCTTTGAACATGAATAACACCTAATTCTGCACACCGGCTCGTTTTTTTAACCCCCCCCCCCTTCCAGTTGCGCAGAATAACGTTATTTGTTTTGAAAGGATATCTCTTAAATATTTCTGGGAATGAGCTTTCTAAGCTACTATTTTACAAAAAGACGTGGAAAGGGCAAAAAGTAAATATTCGGAGGGAGGGGGGGGGGGAGCGACTGTTGTAAATAGTCACTCATGCATAAAATTGAGAACCAGGAAAGTTAAAGAGTAGTTTATGGGGTGTTAGAATATATAAAAAGGAGAAAAATTCAAAGGTATATATGAAAAGAAATTATGAATTTTTCCATGCGTGTAGAACACTACTATTTTGAATTTTGATTCAAGTTTTTTCTCTTAAATTGTTAAATTCACATTAAGGTCAGTGTAGAGACCAGGTTCGAGATATTTGATTAGTATAATTTAGTTCAGAGCCAGAAAAGCCAAATACTCGCGGGAAATAGTCTGAGAACAACACATTTTTCAATTCCTACAATTAGTTCGCTTCCTATCTATATGTATTTGTATATCTTCGCACAAATTTTCAATCGTTAATAAAATACTTTTTATTCATCCACTCACACAAGTTCAAATAACTTTTTTAATTTGTAGTGTGGATGACACTTAATGTTTACACAGTTTTTTCAAATAGTAATTCATTAATTTAATTTAATTAATTATAGTTTAAGAGATATATTTACGGCAAGTTCATTCCTCTAGATGGCAGCACTATTCGATAAAACAGCTTTTGTTAAATTTGTGATGAAGTTTTAGCTTAACCTACATAATCATGCTAGTTAAACGTCAGCATTCTTTTTACACCTGGTTTTAAGATAAATTCTTACCTATTATATTCTACTTTTATCAAAACATGTAATTACAATTTAATGTGGTTAAAAATAAATAATGTAAATCTAATGGTAAAACACCTTTTAATGTAAATCTTAAAGGTGTTTTACTACTTAATAATATGTAAGTACCAAAAATTAATACGGCTTTGGTACAAAAACTCCTGTATGCAGGTATGTTGTACATGAGTGGTAAAACGCAAGAAATCTGTTCAGTCTGACATACAGGAAGCTTCATAATAATAAAACAAGTACTTCTTTTTCCAATTATAAGCTTTGCATTTTTTCAGGTAGACCAAAATTTTGGTGTTTTTATTTCTACTGTATTAGCCGGAAAAATACATTTATTAACATAAATATTTTTTTAACAGAGGAAAGCATAGATGAAGAAATTTTCTTCTTTTTAGGTAATGAAACGTTGAAATCTAATTCCTAAATCTGGCAAGTTCTTCAGAAAATTATCATAATACTTATTCATATTCAATTATACTTGTTGGTTTTTAATATTAAGTATTTTTTTCATGGAATTACAAAAGCAGGAAAACAAAATAGGCAGTAGAAATGATCCTTAAATGACTTTTTTAAAAAAAATTTCAGGTTGGAGGGGAAAGGAGACACACAGTTTGTCGTTTTTAGTTTTTGAATATTGAAATTAATGTTCTAATTTGATATCGGTACACAGCGTACCAAGTTTTGTTGCTGACAATCGTCAAGTTGGGCGATAACATTACAATATGGTTACCAACATTTTAAAATTTGGTTCTGTGATTGCCATCCATGATTTTTTACAATTTTTTTAAATTTTATTCTCTTTTGTAATTTTATTTTATTCTTATTTATTATGTATATTGTTTGATATTATTATTATAGTATATTAAAATGAATTTTTATTGGTTTACATATATGGCATTATCCTTATTAATTTCAGACGATTTTAAGTAGATTTTTTCACAAACTTAAACATTTCCATGTTTCCCACTGTCTAGATTGCAGTTTTAGTCTTCTGTCATTTGTTCATATAAATGGATAGTTCCAATATTATTAGTGTGAACACTAAGATCTTTTATTAAGAGAATATTAGGGCTCCGCTTTCAATTTTTATGTATTAAAAGGATTACCGAAAACGAACTTTCTGCATTTGTTTTCTAATATATATGTATAATTCATGATTGAGATTTTGCTTATTTTGGCCCCCATGAAATATAATAAGCATGGCAGCAAAATGAAAATAGTTTACAGACAATTTAAATAATTTGACTGATGCATGTTGCATTGCAGATGTTTACGATACAAATTTGCATGGTCATGATTGTAAATCTTTCGGAAATAATTCTTTTTTTCAATGGCAGCAAGTTGTAGTTTTACTTCAAATGTATTTTTAATAAATGCATTTTTAAAGGTTCCCCTTGGTCAATACAATTCATAAATAAAGCTGGGAGTTTTTGAATACATTGAAAATTATTCGAATTTATTCTCAATGTATTCAAATCCCTCGAATATATTAATAATACATTTAAAGAATCGGGGATTCATAATATTTTTCACCATTAATCTTTTTACATCCTGATTGTGATTTCTTTTTTTTTTAAATTTTTTTTTTTAGTTTTTGACAGTTATTATTTTTCCAATTTTTTCTTCTTTTTCGGGCATTTCTAAATACCTTGCGTTCTATTTCTTTAAATCCTGGTACTCATATTTTTCTAACTGGTTTCTTACAATAATTGTACTTACATTGTTTCTTCTTTTAAGATTAATGTAATTCCTCTTTTGTCAGGAATAAACTATTCTTTTAAATTATTTACATGTTGAGTTCTTAGTATGAGACCACCATCTTGGATTGAAAGAACTATTGGATGCCAAAATCTTGTTTGCGTCGATTTCAAAACCGCACCTAAATACATTTGGTCCATAGTGTACTGATAACAAATTAGCTCCCCTATACGTATATATATATATATATAATATATATATATATATTAAGGGACGTCTTAAGACTCCTTGAGGCCCTGGGCCCAGAGAAATCTTAAGGTTTTTGAGGCCCTGGGCTCTTTTGCAAAGGTAGGCCCTACCTGAAATCTTTAAAAGTAGACAGTGTATATATAGCACGCATTGTTTAATACTCGTTCAAATGGTAATTTTATACAAATAAATGTGCGTGACTCACAATCTCAAAAACCTAGCCATAAACTGGTTTGACCGATAGCCACATTTTGACTAAATGAGTTGAATGATTGTTTATGGTATTAGGCCTAAGCCTAGACATGGACAATGGTCATCACATAATAATGCAGTATTACCACTTTTGCCAATTGACATGCAGTTTGAAATTCCCTGTTTTTTGGGGAATATATACGGGAATAATATTTGACCATTGAAATTATCCGATCATGATCTTATTAAAACAAAGTAGAGAACGAAACGAGGACCCCACTTAAGGCGAGGCCCTGGGCCGGGCCCAGTTGGTGTATATATTGTCCCTGTATATATTGTTCTAATGCGGGTATTTTTTAAAGCAATTTTTATAAATGTGAACTTCAGCAAGACATGGTGGCCATGGTAGTTTAGTGGTCAAGGTAATGGACTCGTGACTGTGGCGTGACATGAATTCAAGCCTAGTGCTGCTGAAGACCCGCCCTGCCGTGTAATAGATTCAAAAATGAGTATGTGAAGTTTCAATTTTGGGTACGTACCTGTTGCCAAAAATGAATATGTGCGTTTCTCAAATTTGAGTATGTTTACATCGGAGCCATTTTGAATATGGGAAGTATTTAAAAGTGAGTGTTTTGTACTCAATTCTGAATACCCGTTTTTCGCATTGTATTTAAAGGTATAGGGAGGACTGACGTAGATAAGAGCATAATCGAGAAGAGAGGCTGGTGACTCCTTGGTGTTATGCTGTCTTGTATCATCCAATTGGAAGCCAAATGGCCACCATGTTGGAGTAGTTATGCTTGAAGAGTAGTAAAACACAGATATTTTAAAGATGACGTTTACCTTCATTTACCAGCAGGCCTAAGGCCTGACATATATATATGTATAAAATGCCGGCGTTCTCTAGAATACTGGACGTTTTTAGGCAAAGTATGAAGTATGAGATTATTACATACTTTGCTTAGGCATTGTATAGAATGCTTAGGCATTCTATAGAACAGGCATGTCAAACTCATTTGATATCATGGGTCACATGAACTATTTTATATTAAGTTGAATGCCGCATTTTTTCAATGTTCAAAAAATTAAACAGGAATTTAGAATGATTATATTCTTATTTATAAAACTAAATGTATTATATATTATACATACATAATCATTTAATATTTCCTTTTACTTTTAAAAGTATACATGTTTTATATTGTTTCCTAAGAAAACAAAAATAAAAGTTATAATACGAAATACAATTTAATATTTCTTTCAGAATATATTTGACATCGTTTGTTTACTCTTAACGCGAGTCATCAAAACTTGGTTGAAAATATTGAGTTAATGTAATTTTTAAAAAATGATGATAAATGTTTATCATTTAATCTTGGCCTTTCAGAATTTTTGTTATTTTTCATTAAAGAAAAAAGTTTCTCGCATAAATAAATGCTTCCAAACATAGACATTCATTATACGCGTAACAAATGAAAACATTTTAAGAAACCGATCTACAGATGAATATGTATAAAAATCTAGAGTTTTTCAACTCCGAAACATTTTTGCTTCAGAAAAGAATCATAATAGATATCAATTAATTCCATTTGTAAATTTTAATCAAAAATTACAATATCGATAAATAAAGGTGAAGTTAAAAAATGTAGTTGTAATTCAAAATTTAGGAAATATTCGATCCAATTCCATCTCTAACAGTGTTAAGAGGATTCTGTAAATTTTAATTTAAGTGATTTAATCAATAGATTTTGAACGCTTTCAAAGTGAGATGTTTTCTCTTTCTGTTTGTAATAATTTGTCTGCAATATTTTTTTGTTTGAAAGCGTTAATATCAAATAGCATTGTAACAAAAAGATTTTTGCCTTGAAGCTTAAGTTAAGTTGACTTGTAAGATCAGCGCAGAAAGCCAGAGGTTTTCTCAGTTGATAATACTTCATCTATTAATTCAGAATCTTTTTCTTCTTTCGTCTTTTAATTCAGAATCTTTTTCTTCTTTCCTATTTTCACATCTTTTAATTCAGCGCATTCATAATTTTTTCTTTGTTTCCAAGAAAAAAATGATTTTATCCAGAAAATTTTTTTAAAAACCGTTTTTACACTTCATGACTCGAAATCCATTGAACTTATGCATAATATGGTTGACCGATAAATTAACATTCTATATCTTCCAGAAATGAAGCAAATTGACAATGCTAAAGTCTACATGCTCGAATATAGTTTAAAATTTTACTGACTACTTTAAACATGTCCAATATATCATAGTTCATGACCAAGAACAGTACTTTCTATGAAATAATACAATGGAAATCTTGTTTCTTTTAATCTCGCTGCTCTTTTAGTAATACTGGTCACAGTAGGTGCGCTATCAGTTGCAAGACAAACTAACTTTTTCCCCAAGGAACATTTTGTCTAAAAACTTCTTTAAATGCATCAAAAATATGTGTATTATGCATAATACATGACTCAATGCGTATAGATCAGTCACAAATTTATGGGAACTATTACACATGTACAGTGGCGTACACAAGAAGGGTGTCTCCGGGTCCGGACACCCTCCATAGCCCTTGATTTTTTGTTTCGATTGTTTATAATCCTATGTATATAGTACGTTAAATTATTTAAGTATTTGTTATTAATAATTAATTTTAATAATTAATGTTAATTATATTTTTCATAATTTATTTTTTATTCGTTTTTGTTCTTGACAATCGGCAAAATCAAGTGAATATGCTTGGCGGCTTATTAGGGTATGATACGAAAATGATTGGACTTTCGACCCTGGACCCCTCTCCGACCTTAAAAAATTCCTGTGTGCTCCACTGCATATACACTATTAAAATCTGTAGGTAAACAAACGTATTTGTGTATGCCCGGCTATCTTCTCGCGAAGCGCTCAACGCAGAAACGCGCCGAAGATACCAAAAGATTGGGAATGATCCGAGGAATGCCATTTTGACCATTTAAATTCCGATATTGCAATTAGTTAAAAATATATTCATTAAAAACCTTCTAGTTTTCGACGCCACCTTTTGTCATTATTGTAACAATGTTATTGTTACAACAATGGAGACGAATCGAAGTTGGCGCTTTTCAGCCAAACTGGAATTTCATGACGTTGCTCTGTTTGCTGTATTAATTCACTTTGTTTGGAAAAATAAATGAATTTAACATGTGATTAACTTGAAATATATTATTAAAATCTCAATTTCTACAACGAGTGACATTTTTTTTATAAATTTCTACGGATTTTCTTGGCTTTAAATTCTAAAAAAAGGTAGAACTATTTTTCAAATAAATTGTCTAGCTTTCTCAATGGATAATGGAGATGGAATATTATAAAACTTCTTTATAAATTTATGAAATTTTGTAATTTTGAAAAAATTTTGTTTTCTGCCTTTTATACAAAAAATATTTTTTAAAAAGGCACTTTTCCATTTCAAGGAGTCATAAAAATGCAACGAAAAAAAAAATTTGCCAAAATCACCGAATGCCAATAATAATTAATTGTTGTAAATCTACTACAGGATTCCCGAGTTTGTGGGCTTATGGAGTATGTGCGGAAAGACACCTTTCTGATACATCACAACTGATAGTTTTCTTTATTTTTCTAAAAGCAATTTAGTGAGAACCTTTAAAAATATAAGAACATACTGGAATGTTTTTAACAGATAATATTATTTCCTCTCATCTTGAATCTTTCTTTATACAGTGAATGCAAACAAATGTTTAAATTTTCTCTCCCATGCTTCTTTTTTTTCATAGTTACATATTTTTAATCGAATAATCAAACATCCAGAAATAAGTTGTTTCAATAGTTAAAGGCAAAAATTTTTCATTCTTTATTTAATAAAAATGGATATAAATTAATATTTTTTAAAAACCAAATCAATATTGTTTTTTATTATTCCTTACAAAATTAATTATCTAATAACAAAATCGTACATTGTCAGTTTTCTTGTGGATAAAACTAGATTGGTTTTGTAAATTACAAGTCGAAAATTGAAATTTAAAGAAAGATCTTATCAGTGGGAAAAGGTAATTTATACGCAAAAAAAGCCGTGTAACACTGGGCTAAACCGAGGAAAAAGAGACCTGTCTGTAAAGGAAAAGAAATTGAAAACATTCCGGAAAAGATAATTTTAATGACATATGTATAGAAAACCCTCATATCGCGCATTCACCCTCACTCAGAATTGTTGGCATCAAGAAGGAAAAAGGAAATTTCCTTTTGAATACTCTTGGAAAGTGCCCGTGCAATGCAGGCTGAAATAGAGGGAAAACAGACCCATCCGACGGGACAAAGACGCGGAAGAAATTTCGAATAAGAGAAATTCAATGACAAAATATAGAAATCACACACAAAACAGGAAGTAATGACATCGAGAGGGGAAGACGAAATTTCCATTTGCAAAAAGTTATGTTCTTGGCCCGTGCAACGCCGGGCCATGCACAGCTAGTATATATATATATATATATATATATATATATATATATTCCCAGAATTGTATCAAAGATTTTGGCAAAAATTATACACAAGGTTTTAAGACAAAACGAGCGAAATTTTTTGTTAAAAACATTGGAACCGTTAGAGCTACCATTTAAATGAAAGCCATTAACCTATCGGTAACTAAAAAGAAAAAGAAAAACAGTATTCTTCATTATATTTGTATTAATTTTACATTTACGCCAAAAAGGCAAAATCAGTTATACTTTGATAATTCCTTTGCTTTATTTTCATTTGAAAAAACTATAAATATTACCTTCACATATACCTCTTCACATTCATATGACTTCACATTCAGATGATAGAATAATTTGTTTTTACTTGTATCGCAATATAAATTTCATAATTTTTTTAGTATTATGAATAATTAATTAAAATGCTGCTATCATTTAGTGAAAAATTAAATTGATAATAACTCGTATATTATGCTTTTCTTTTTTAAAAAATTCTTCTGTCTAAGCTGGATTTGCCATACGCTTACCTTGGACATTTTTTTCTTCAAAAGTGTGTTATGTTTAACACGTCATGTCTCACTTTTTTATTTTAAATAAACTAATAATCTACGCATGCGTGTCGCATGTCAGATTCAAAAGCTGATAATCCCTGATCAAGTTTGGGCTAAGTGTCAGTGTTACGCGACAAACTTCTCATATTTCAAACACCGAAAAAAAAAAAAAAACGAGATATGTTTTTGAAGGATGCCGCGTAGGTCGGTAAGCAATGACACTCTTCGCCCAATCCAAATTCGATAAAGAATTGTCCCAACTTTCATTAGGCGCTCCACTTTTCTTTCTTTTGCGAAGCGGAAAATTTTTTCTCTGCAGGTGAGTGAATTTTCCCCACGAAAATCCCTTCAAGGTAGGTGGCGGCCACTTCTTAGCGGTGGCCCCTGCACACACGTCGTAAGTGGCTATGATAGATGACAGGTACCCAACCCTCCAGTTCTTCGGCTATTTTGGGTGCAGCGTTTCGGTGTCTGGAGAGGGGTGGGGGAGCTGCCCCGTAGCGTGATAGTGTGTAAATGTCGTTTGGCTTTGTTTTGATTAGAGGCACTGTTTTTTATAATGAAAAATGAAAGAAATTGTATCGAATTCGGAATGGTGAGCGTTAATTGGTTGTGAAATATTTTGTAACTTTATATTCGTGTAGATATTTAAAGAGAATTGTTTCAGTGCTTAAGGAAATTAGGCATTCGATTATTTATTTTTTTCGGAATTTCTTGGGTTAATTAATTTATTTAATTATCTTAATTAATTATTTTTATTTTTCAAAGATTTTATGGAGAGAATGGCAACACTAGTAAACTTATAATAATTTCATGACGAAATATTTGTGTCTGATAAATATTTTTTCACAGACATTTTCTGATATTTTTTTAAAAATTATTCTTAATTATCCATTCTCAGCTATTATTATTTTAATTTATTTTCCTTCATATATATATATATATATATATATATATTTATGCACATTTGTATAATAATATTGAAGTTGAAAATATTTTTTAAGTAAAGTAAATGCACAATTTAAAGTATTCGCCTTGGGGTTAAGGACTGCGAAGAGAATTTTTTTTCGTAAAATATTTCTTAAGTAGTACTTTGTTTTGATTTTTCCAATTTCCGATTCCCCCCCCCCCTTCATTTCATACTTGGACTTTAATATTTTTTCCCTTGTTTTTTCTTTTAAGATCAAAGCCTTGCGATTATTTAATGGTCAAATCAGTTTTTTAAATGAATTTTGTCTGTGTGTGATTAGTTTGTGAAATTGGAATCATTAGCTGAATTTTATTAGAATATTCATGAAATCGTGTGAGGAAAAAAAATTCCCTTCGCTGTCCTTAGCCCAAAGGAGAATACTTTAAAAATTTTGCATTTACTTCTCTTAAAAATATTTTAAGACTCGAACATTTTAAATTACATTTATGCAAGATTACCCAAAGAAAAAACCTACATATTTTTCTCTCTCTCTCGTTATTCATATTTACTGGTAAATAGCCACTAAGATAACCATTCCTACTAGCAGACATGCGATACATGTGGAAACAACAAAATGATACAGGTGAACCAAAAGTCTTTTGAACTGATTTTTGATATTTATTGTGTTCAAACTATTATATTTAGACATATGTTTATGCGGATATATTGCAAAGTGTACCCCTTTAGTAATTTGGAGAATGTCTAAAGTCTAGACGGTTTTCCAATTCCCATCAAGTATTCTAGAACATGTCTTCTGTTCTTTAATCATTTCATGTCATCGCTGTTTTGATTTTATACCAGGAGGGTTGCGTCCATTGCAGTATCGAAATTTACGCTGAACATTAAGAATTTTCAGGGGTGTAAACTTTCTCTAGAGGGCTGAAAATATAAACAATATTCAAATACATATAACTTTTTGAAATTAAAATTAAATAATTCGAATCTTATTTATAAAGCAATGGGGCTTCAGAAAAGTGTAAAATGTTTAAAATATAATCATAATTTTAAAAGTTATAAGCATATGAAAATAAGAAATATTAATTAAGTTTTATGTTGCGCGCATGCTATTTTCTAAGGTAGTAGTTTTAATTACTAGCAATAAGTTGGTTTATAAAGTTAAATGTATCCTTATTACATCGTAGTATTTTTAAATAAATGAAACCATAAATTATACTTTTTAAAAATAAAAAAAATTATATTTTCAAAATTATTTTAAAAACTTCAATATTTTTCAAATATTTTTTGAAATACAAACGATATATTATTCTTAAATTACTATGCTTTAAAGAGCTTGAATAGAATAATAAATACATTTTATTATTCAATAAAATTTATACATCAAAGGCTACTATTTTAGAAAATAGCATGCGCAATGCAAAAATTACTTAATATTCATTACAAAATAATTTCTTACTTGCACATGCTTATAATTTTTAAATTTCTGAATATATTTCAAACATTTTGTACTTTTTTGAAACCATAATCCTTTGTAAATAATGTGTAAGACATTCGAATTATTTAATTTAAATTTAAAAGAAGTATACCTGTTTGAGAAAATTGTTTATATTTTCACCTCTCGTGACAAAATTAACACGCCTGAGACCCCTCAACGGACGATTGCGTTTCGTGAAACCAAAACTTACGCTGGGCTTTCTCTCGAACCGACGCCATTTCGGCCGAAAATGATGTCTTCCTTACAAATGTTCACCAAAGTCACTCTTGAAGGAGCACTCCCGTCATGCATTGCACATAAAAATGACTAAAACTGAACTATCGAGGTATACAATAGCTACATTGTTTTATTAAACGGTTATTTGGTAAGAAATCCTTATAACCAGGGCCAGACTTTTGGTTCACCAACTTCGACAACTGTATAAAGAAGAGTACGGACTTTCTAATTATTTAGGAGAAAATTTACGACATGTTAATATTACGGCATGTGACAGAGAGAATAAATGGAGATTCAATTACCTAAAAACAATTATTGCTTGCGAAATAAGATGATTTACTGGGGGTTTTCCTTGAAGGGGCGAAAAGAGTTACATCCACCTTATAATGAAAGAGAACAAGTGTACATTCTTAGTCCCTACTCCCCTCACAAGTTTGAAACAAGATAGCCTTGGAACCACACAACTCCTCTTGTGTTCTGTTTGAATTTGGGGTACTTTAGGGATACATTAGATTTTAGTTCTTTGCCCTTAACGGGTTCTTAACCCTTTAACTGGTTTGCCCGTACACCCTATGGGCTACCCAAAGCTGGCCACAACCGGTTTGCCCGTACGCCTTACGGGCACTGATATTTTCTTCTTTCTATCTCTGATTTGCCAATATTTTTAATTCTTATAGTGCAGTGCTTCTCAAACTTTCAATACTGGCGACCGAATTTTCAATCATAATTTTTATCGCACCCCTCTTATACAATAATAATGTAATGAATGCAATAATAATGCCCTTTAACGCTAAAGCTGCAACACGATCTTAATTATAAACCGTATAAATTAACAGGATACGTATTAAATTATGTGCATGTTACTTTAAAGTAATTTAAGTAAATTACTTTTAAGTAATAGGGTAATTATTATGTCCTTTTTCTTTCTCTAATTTTTTAATTGGAACAGATTGCGAAATTATATTTACTTAAAGTTTATTTCCTCCCTCATCCATTTCTAAAAGTACAAATGTCATTAGATAAATAGTCTAGTCCAGTGATACTCAACCTACGGCCCACCGGGTCTTTTTAAGTGGCACGGCCATAACCCATTGCTCTGAGAAATTCGTTTATTTATTTATGAAAATTTGGTAAAAAATTCATTGTTAAAAAATTAAATGTATCAATTTTGCTTTTTGCTGCCGATGTGGTATGGGTGCGAATTGATATTTTTTAGCGCGTTTTTCACGTAGTGGAACAAAAGCGCTATTAGGACGCTTATTTCGTCTTCGTCTTCCTTCCATATTTTGTCGTACCTTTTTCTCAGCAGTAGATATAAAATGCCGGTTCTGGGACAAGAGGAGCCGGGAGGACCCCTGAGGGGGCAAAAAAAGATAAGGAAAGGGTAATAACGGTCTTGAGACCCCTATCCAAAAAACGTTCTGCGCATGCGTTTGGAAAATTTGAAATGTTGTGAATATAGTTACTTACTACTGATTTTTCAATTAATAAATTTAAAAGAAAAAATAAGATTTCAATAATATTTTGTAATTTACTTTGGTGCAAACAATTATTGCAAAAAATAATTATTTTTTATAGAAGAAGATTTATTCCAATCTTTTCTCGTATTGGAAAGGGGTCTTCTCCATCAATGTGATTGGGGAAGGGATCATATTTTTTTTATGATAGAGGATCCGTGTATTTTCGCTTAATTAAATGAATTGATTCGTTAAAATTACTGTTTAATTGATTGTGGGATTGGTTATAAATTTGAGTCTTGGTGAAGAAGACTTTTTTTAGAAAAATGGAACTAGTCAGAGCTATTTTCGTTTCAATAAATGTTTTTCATTATTTAAAACCTAATTTTTAAAATGGCATTATTTATTTGTATGTTAGAAATTAAGCGAAAGGCATTCCATTATATAAATTTGCCTGTTAAAATTTATTGAGATAAGTTTAAAAACTATAAATTATATGTTTGTTACTTGAGTATTCTCATTTGCAATGGAGTTTCCAAACTTTAAATATCCATTTTCTATTATGATATGTGGACCTTTTAATTCTGGTAAAACTTTCTTTGTTAGACGAATCTTAGAAACAAAATTAATCAAACATTTTCCTCCCAAAATTATTTGGTGTTATGGAATTTCTGTTTGAGAAGATGTCTGACATAGAATTTCATGAAGGCATATATTTGATGTAGAAAACATTACTAATGTTCTCATAATAATAGATGACTTAATGAATGAAGTAGGAGATGACAAAAAACTTTCAAACGTGTTCACGAAAGGAAGCTATCATAGAGATATTTCCGCAATATTTATTCTACAATATATTTTTTGCAAGAAAAAACAAACTAGGAATATTTCTTTAAATAAATTTACCTATGTTGTTTTAAAAACGTTAGAGGCAAGCAACAAATCTCTTGTCTAGCAAGACAAATGCATCCATCTCAGTCGAAATTTCTGATGGGAAAATTATGAGAAATACTAATGTTATACATATGATTACCCACTTAGTGAGAGATAGAAAAATAAAACCTTTTGGGTACGAATCATTTAACAAATTTTTAAAAAGGAAAATTTTTTCCAATGAGTTTCTTTAAGAATAATTATCTTAAAACGAAAACATTGCATGCAAAATTTTTGTCATGGATAGAATATTAAGTGTAGCTTATGTTCTTAAATATATATAAAGTTTTAGTCTGTTTTATTTCTTGTTTCATACACTAAAATATATTAATATAAGTGAAATAATTGAAAAAGTTGAAAAATGTTAAAAAATACTGTAAAAAATTGAAAAACATTGAAAAAAAGTGGAAATATATAGAAAAAAAGTTTAAAAATATTCAGAAAGTAAAAAAATTGTTGATGGACTTGAAGGTAGAATATTCAGGTTAAGAGCAATAGTGATAAAATTTCTGTTTTTCCTATTAATCTTTAAAAAAATAAAAACCTTATAAATTTAAATATTTTTCAGAAACTTATAAAAAATTTCAATGCAAAATTATATTTATCTTATAATTAAAATAATAACAAAAACGCAAAATATAAGAACACTATTGTATTTATTCAAAATCTAAAATTTATTCTTACATTATATCTTTTTTTAAAATATTGGTGCAATCTGAAATCATTCTGTTTGCTAGGAACCAATTCATATAAAATATAATTCATTAAAAAGCCTTTACTAATTTTCAACAAGAAAAATATACAATAATGACCCCATAGAAATAAGGAATATCCCTTGGCTAATTCATTTTTCCTTTTATAGAACAATATGGTAAAAAAAAACTATTATTTGTAGATTTAAAATTTAAAAAAAAGTATTTTACAAAAATCGTTGGGATAAAGAATAGCGCAATATATGCTCACAGAAAATTCATTTTTAATCTTTTTTATTATTTTTTTTAAGCATTCTATGTGAAGCATTTAATAAATAATAAATACAGTCGACAAAGTGCATGCATAAAATGAAGAGGAAAAATTTACATTCAAACATGAAAGAATAAAATCTATACAGAAATCAATATCTATAAGAAACTATGACAAATAAATTCTCATTTTTGTAAAATATTAGTTTTCATTTTTGTATGACGGTAACCGAAAGCTCAAGTCGCGTCATACCATCTTCAAGAATATCATCGAAGGGGCAAAGTGAAATTTTTTTTAAAACTTTTTACAGAATGTATTTGATGTATAGAACTGTTAATGGAATTAAACTCTTCACGACTTCTATATTTATTAATGAGGCAATTTTTATAGTCTTCATGAGAGGTTTTACTTTTTTAAATAGATCTATGTACCCGTTCTGCTGTATTTTTTTTCTAAAGTTAATGTTTTTATGCTGCACATTTTTGCTTTTGAGACCTACGAATTCTGTTGCTACCATTCCATTTAACTCATCTTTCATTTTTCCGAGAACATTATTATTTAAATGATTATAAAGAAAATGATTTGGAGGATAGCTAGCTGTGTCAAATTCAATGGAATTATGAAACGTATCTTTATATATATCTGAAGTTGAAATAATATAACACAGAGAATGTGTATCTGTAAATAATAATTTAGCCCGATCTGCGTACATCCTTTTGATATAATTATAATGAAAATTATACATTAAAATTTTGTAAATGTCTAAAATTGAAAAAACCAACATACATGGGTCTGTTCAATAAAAGAGAAGTAAGTGTTCTTTGAATAGATACAAGGTCGCTATTAATTATTTTATAAGCATGAAATACTGGAGATTCTATCAATTTCTTAGCTCTTTTCTCACTATTCACTAAATCAATATGAGCTCTATTGCGTAAATTTTCCATCTCTGAATGTTCCCCCTATACTAAAAATATTGCTAAAGAATTCAGTATTAAGAATTAAAATTAAATATGTTCTTCATTACAGCAATTTGAAGTTATATGTAAATTTAGGTTTAAAGGTTAAAAAATACATAAAATTCTAAAATTCAAACAAAGTTCTTGGTTAAAAAATTATATTGATTTTAATACTGAACATCGAAAACGAGCAAGTAACAATTTTGAAAAAGATTTCTTTAAACTCATAAACAATGCCGTGTTTGGTAAAACAACGGAAAATTTAGGGGTTTTGTGTTCCACAATTATAAAATAAAAAACAGTGTAAAAACTTTAAAATTGAAAATTAAAATAAAATTCATCCACTTTCACATTCTTTGTGTGTTAAGTATTATGCTTAGTCAATGGAGCACACAAGGGGACTCCGAGTTCTGACCCCCTTGAAGGGCTTGATTTCTTTTCCGTTTGATTATAATTATGTGTATATAGTACGTAAAATTTAATTAAATATTTGTCATTAATAATAAATTTTATTAATTAATGCTAATTATTTATTCAATAATTAATTTTTTACTGGTTTTTGTTCCTGAAAATCGACTCAATCAAAAGAATATGTTGGGTGGCGTATTGGAGCATGATACGAGAATGGGGGAGTTTCGACCCTCACCCTTGAAAAATTTATGTGGGAGATACTGTGCTTAGTTATAAGCAATACAAAAATGGGCCCTTTTTGCGAACATTTTGGACAAAACAACTAAACGCTTAAAGGGTTAAGAGATACGCTCAGAGCTATTGCCTTAAAGTGCTTTACTTTTTTTCCTGCTATTCTTATACTTGAATATTTTTTATACTAAATGTCATTATTTTGGGTACCCAAGCGGGATATTATTTAAATTACCAATCAAAGGGCTAAATTTACAATGGTCACAGGATCAATGCAATCACGTGATCTCCATCTATTAATTATCAGTGAGGCAGACAGGTATTTTTCAAGAAGAGGGGGCGAAAATCCACCATTCTCGTATCATACCCTAGTAAGCCGCCAAGCATATTCGTTTGATTTTGTCGATTGTCAAGAACAAAAAACAGTAAAAAATAAATCATTGATGAAATAAATAGCATTAATTAATAAAATAAATTATTAATAAACAAATATTTAACTAAATTTTGCGTACTATATATACATAGGATTATAATTAATCGAAAAATTAATAACAAGGGCCATTGGGGGAGGGGTAGATCCGGATCCGGGCACCCCCCCTCCATTTGTGTGGGCCAATATTTATCACTAATCTCCTTTTTTATATCAGTTGTCTTTATAGTTTGCTTATCTCCATTTTTACCTACATAAATAATACTTTTTTTAAAAAAAAATCATAAACTCCCCCAATTTGTATCATAGATCAAGACAACACCAATTGATTCTTCCGATTTTGTCGATTTTGTAAACAAAAAACAGTAAAAAATAAATTATTGAATTAACAATTAGCATTAATTAATAAAATAAATTTTTAATTACAAGTACTTAATTAAATTTTACATTATATATATATAGGATTATCATTGAAAAAAACTCAAGTTCTTTGGGGGGTTCAACTCAAGTTCTGGACCCCTAGACACCTCTCTCCCTTCTGTGCGCCACTGGAATTTTCCAATGCCTATACATTTTAAAACAAGTTCTTTATAAAATCAAATTATAAAACTTGTGTAGAATAGTATTAGTATTTAAATTTGTTTTTAGTAAACAAATCCTAAAATATAGTACGCACTTTTTTACACGACTTTACATGATTTCTATAAAACTTATAATAGTTTTAAAATTTAATTTTCTTATTTAAAAAAAAAATTTTTTTTGGAGAAATTTTTTCCTTTTTTTACAGTGAAATGAAAAGTCGTTAAAACGACTGAAAGAGTTTATTCTGAGAATACTTTAAACATTAATGATTGTTAAAAAAAAGCGGGACTAAAGACCGCTATAAAGTTACTGTAGAAGGCTGATTTTTTTTCTTTTCAGGTAAAACAATCCTGAATCTCTAAGACGAAAAGAGAATCTTACTTTATCCAAACTGCTGGTTAATCCATAAGATTTATACTACTTGATGGGGGGAAAAACTTTAGTGTAAAATCATTGGGGAGGGGGCTCCAGTATAAGTATAAAAAAAGGGGTGGGGGTGGGGAATCATTTCTGCAGTAAAAATAAATTTGCTCATAAATTTCTTAAATCTCAATTTTTTTCAAAAAAAAGTTTTAAAAACTTATTTTATTTCTTCGTTATCATTTTATTTATAATTTATTAGGAATTGTGCCCCTCCCCCAAATAACTTCCAGAACAAACTCAATTTTTTTTTTAAAGAAAAAAAAATGAAATTTAAAAAAAAATGTTGCGAATTTAGTATTAAATTGAATTTTAAAAAAATTAGGAACCTAATTACTAAAACATTTTCTTAATAGAATCTCATCAGAGATAACATTTTGTTTACGTATTTAGAAAAAACCTGATTCCTTTATCTTAAGGACTTAACGACTGCTGAATGTTTATAAACATAGTTTTCTGAGTTAAATTAATCCAAAAATATTATTCTTATCTAATTTTCAGAACACGAAGGGGAAAAAAGGAAAAGAAAGACATTTTCGGAAGATAACTAATATGTTTTACTCTTTACTCACTATAAGTGATTCCCACGTGGTCTAGTGGTTAGGATTCCTGGCTTTCACCCAAGCGGCCCGGGTTCGATTCCCGGCGTGGGAAGGTTGGTTCCACATGGTGTAATGGTTAGCACTCTGGACTTTGAATCCAGCGATCCGAGTTCAAATCTCGGTGGAACCTTTTATTTTACTATTTTTTTTCCCTAAATTTTTTTTACCCATTTTCTGTTTTGTGAATTGCAACAACAGTTTTTTCAAAATACGAAACAAGAAAAGGAAAAATGGAGAATTTTTATTCGCTAAAGTATTCCTCATTGATACAATTTTACTACGAAGTCAACTGGATCCTATTTTGAATATTTTTTAAATCAATTGCACATTTGTATGTTTAGTAATCTCTGTTCCTATTTAGTCAATTTCCGAAAATTAACTGCCCCCTAATGTACTCAAACATGCTTCTAAGCACTCATATTCAAATAATATAATGCTTACTCATAAGAAAGAAAAATTTAGGCTGTAATCGGCCATTTAAGCCGACACAGCACGATTCAATTACAAAAATCAGTCAAAAAAAAAAAAATCAAATCAAATTTGTTTAGCCTAAATCTCGTTTATATATATATTTCCCTATAATCTCAGAACATTCGAAAGCTTTAAGTTTAAAAAAAAACAGTGTTATGATATATTTTATGTTTGTTTTTATTTACATCCCAATGGCAAACAAAAACTTTAAACAAATTTATCACATCAAGAGAAAAAAATAACCAGTTTATGTTCATTTAAAATGTTGAGGCTTTCTTCCCGTTGTGCTTTGATATTTGTTCTAATTATTGCCCTTGATACATGTAACAAAAGTTGGTGCGCATTTTTACAGTAAAGTAAAAGTCTTTTTTTTTTAATTTAGAAATTTTTTTAAAGGAATTTTTAATAAGTGTTCATAAAAAACAGTATTTTACGAATATCAATCATGTTGTCATAATACTCATACCAGCTTTTGTTACACATCGTTTGATGCAATTTGAATTTCATGTAATTTCGTCAATTATTGTAAAAGTAACATTTTAAAATAACTTCTTGAATTTTTAAATTTTTCCTTAAAAAATCAAACGGTTAGCTTTTTGTGGTATTTTGTGCACAAAAATTGTATTTAACATAATACATATACATTAAAGGTAACGAAAAAAAGTTTCAAAGATTTTTTTATAAATCCAGTCCGTTTAAATTTCCCTCAAATATGTTAAGGTATCCGACTACCTTAAAATCGTTAATTTTGCCAAACATTGGCATTTTTTTATGACTTTATTTTATAGGCCATCTTATGAGCTTTATAAAAATATCAAGATTATTATTTTCTATTCACTAGAACAAAAACTACGTGTATTTTAGAAAAAAAAACAGATGCCACTACTTAAAGCAAGAGGTCATACTTCAAAATGCGTTTGACTCGAAATGCGTGTTTACTTATTTATTTATTTTTGAAAATGCTTAAACGGGGACAGAGATTGTTCAGAAAGTTTTGAAAATAATTAACTGAAATTTTTTGTATATGTTCTGTGTATGATAGTAGAAGTGTTTTAACCTTCAGATTTATCAATCACTGTTTTATTACAAAATTTACAACCCCTTATGTGAAAAATTTTTTTTAACCACTTTCATAGAACAAGTAACATAAAGTGCTCTAGTTTTTGTAAAAATTAAAACAGCTCTTATCTTGAAAATCTTTTCAAAAATGAATAGCAAAACATCACATCAAAGTTGAAAAATTTAAAATTTGTTTATAAACTTTTGTAAGGAATTATTATTCCTTCTCCCCTCTAACCCTGGTAGATGCGTAGGAGGAACTAAATGATCAGACGACATGATGAACTCAAATAATTTATTTATCTCTATATTTAACACAGACACAACTCACATTCTTATTAAGATAAATTTGATCAATTAGAGCCCGAAGGTGAGACAAGATAGCGTGGGGACAATATATACGATCATGAGAATCTATCTTTACGATAACTTATACAAAGCTTGTTCTAAGAAGGGTATTAATAATTTAACTCTCTAACTTCTACTTAAAATAGGAGCACAGTACCTGAACTCTTGCAATTCTTTAAACTATTTGACGTGGCCTTGAACACTAATAATTGACTTAAGCACTTCTTAGAGATTCCAACTTCTCTGTTTACGTACTACTGCCGGATTGCTAGCTTCGCATTAATTCACTTCACATCTGGGCTATCCTCACTTCACTAATCTTCAATTCTCACATCCCTAACTCTTAAAACTCGTGAATACAGAATCTATATATTAAACTTAATTTGCATAATCAAGTTTTAGTACCCTCGGTGAAAGTTGGTTGAAATAATGCTCGCCCTAAAGCAGGGATGCACAACCTATGGCCCGCGGGCCAATTTTGGCCCGTGAAACCTTTAAAGTTGGCCCGCGAATGTTTATTATAAAAGAAGAGTAATCTAATATGGAATTGACCCTTTTTAATTAAATAGGGAAAAATCGTATACGAAAACAGTATTACAGCGAATAATTGTTTTACAGTTGTGCATTAAGTTTTTTTTAAAAATTTAATACGGGCTTTTCAATATGTTTCCTTCATGGATATCTGCAAGTACGAGTTTTCGTATAGGAGAAGTTCGCGGATGTGATCATCGGAAGCCATTATTTCTTCCATCGCATAGCCTGGATGCAAAGAAGGTCGAAGAACAAATGCGTATTCACGTGTGCATGCCGGAACAGTCTCGATTCGAAATTATGCTGAGCCAATCAAAGCCAACCTATCGAACTCTCATTTTTCTTCATGGTGAGTGTTACCAATAATAACTTTAACTTCTACTTAGCTGCAACGATCATTCGTTTACGCAAATTCGTGGTTTTGCTAGTAGATCGGGAATGTTGAAATCGCTGTTACAGAACGGATCTGACATTCTTTTTGATTTCGTATTTTTAGTCTAGTATCATTTATTTATAAAGCCATGTAAAATATTTTAGATAATAAGAAAGAAAAAAGGGGATTTTCAAAATTGGAAATTTCAAGATGCATGGACAGATAAATACTGTTTTATCTATTACAATGATACTTTCACATGCTTAATATGCAGTGGCAAGGTTGCTGTGGCAAAACGTAAAGTGGCATTATGAAGCAAAGCATAAACATTTTGCATCAATGAAAGGATATGAACAATCGTAAAAAATCGAACAACTCAAAAAAACTTTTAGTAGTCAAGCAAATTTTTTTCAAAAATGTACAGTTAACTTTTGAATTCATATGGGGAAGTGAGCTTATGCATGACTGAAATTATCGCTAAAGAAGGCCAGCCATTCACAGATGGTGATTTTGTTAAAAAGTGTTTGTTAATTACATCTGAAAAACTTTGGCCCGAAGCCAAAAGGAAATTTGAAAATATAAGCTTAAATAGAATGACTATTCAAAGAAGAATTCAGCAGTTGAATGAGGACATTGAAAATCAAGTAAAATCAGCCGCTTCGAACTTTATATATTTTTCTTTAGCTGTTGATGAATCTACAGATCGAACATCAGTTAGCCAATTGCTCGTGTTGTTCGCGGAATTGATAAAAAATTTGGTGTTGTGGAGAACTTCTTGGAATGTTTCCCATGAAAGGGCAAACAATTGAAAGTGAGCTTCTTTAAAGTTTGATACATTTGTGCGATGCAGCTTCCTTAAACATGAACAACTGTGTTAGCATTACCACAGATGGAGCAAAATCAATGATTAGCACGAACATTGAAATGGTTACGCTGCCAAAAGAACGCTTTGCCCCTTGTGGTGTTGCGGCTTCATTGCATTATTCATCAAGATAATTTATGTGGTAAAGAATTAGGATTTGCAACCTTAATGCAGTGTGTATGTGAAACAATTAACTTTATTTAAAGTAATCACGGAGAAAAAAGAAATACTCAAAAATGACTACATGGACATACTCATTTTGAAATGAGTTTGTTTGTATTAGATTTGAACGCATGCATTTACGAATATGAAACATTACATGTGTACTCAAAATTTCAAAAAATGGTTAATTAACACTATTAAACAAATTAAAAAGATATTCAGGATTAAAGAAGTTTTTTTAATATACTGGCTACATATTTTAAACATTGGGGTTCAACAACAAATTTAGTTCTCATAAATCTTCCGAACTATTTTTTGTTTCTACCACGCTACTCGTGGACGAACACATGAGTACTAGATTGTTTTGATTTTGTGTTATGACTTTAAATCAAAACAGTCTTTTTGTAGACCTTTGAATTAAATTTTTCACCTATTTGTTTTACAAAAGTATGTGCCTTGTTTTAATATAAGGCTTTTATAGGAATTTAGCGAAAAAATGTGATAAAAATCTGCCTTCTTTTGGCGGATTACTTAAAAAAAAACAAATTTAAGGTATGTGGCTACCTTCGGAGCATTTTATTGAAGCATAAATTTTCAACTAAAAAAACACTTTTTTCTTTAAAAAGGTTATGCATAGAACTAGGAATTAAGGTTCAAGTGTAGTATAGGGGGGCCCTTGGCGATGTCAAATTTTTTTGGTGACCAAAATCGATCGCCAAGCTACTTCACTTAGCGATAGGTTTCCCGAAGCCAGAATGAATTCGTTATCTCACATTAATATCTATATAAAAATCGCAAAATCCAAAGAAAAATCGCAAAATCGAAAGGTTCGAAAAATCGCAAAATCGAAAGACCCCTATACTACACTTGAGTCTGGAATTAAAATACAATTCCACAAAATTTTAAATTATTTTGGACAGATTGGGAATTTTTAGTTAAAAATTGCAGTTACAGTAAACATTGTATTGAAAATTCTAATTAATATATTCAAATAATATTAAAACTGCACAAAAATAACAACATTATCTGTGCCTAGAGCGATAAAATTTATAATATTTTTTGAAATTTGTCAATTTTTTAAAAAAAAAACATGTTTTTTTCTCACAAATTGTATGTGCAATAAAATGCATAAATACGTACACAGATATTATAGTCTATAATACAAATAAAATAAAATAAGAATTTTCTTAAAAATTTAATTCAATGTCTTAAAAAGAAATCCATTTGTGAACTTTACCGTGAAGCCAAAAAACATAGTTTCTCTTTTAAAGATTTAAATACAATATGAAAAATGTTCTACTAGTTGTACATTTCTTAAACTCACCATATTTATAGCTCAAACTCTCTTTAGCTTCATGTTTAACTAATTTTTCAACCCTTTTGCTGTTTTCAGGAGAGTTTTATGGATTATAAAAATTGTCGGAGTTTCGTAAAATTTTCATGAAAAATTGCAATTAGGATCTTTTACAGAAAATTCTAATGAATGTATTCAAATAAATTTATACAGTACATAAATAATGGAACATTTTTATATATTAGGAATTAAAAGATATGTATTACTTTTAAAAGTTTTTTAAATATGCCAAATTTTATGCAAAAACTCGATTTTTTAAAAAATTAATGATATTTTTTACATTTAAATGCAATGAAGTACATAAATACAGTGAACCCCAAAAGTGTTCGTACACTTGCAGTTTCCTATAAAATTTAATGATTTCGACTAATAAAAATTAATGTATAGAAATTGTAATTTTTTTATGATATCTGCAACTTGTTCTTAATGGAATGACATAATTATTTTTTTAAAAATAGCATAACTATTATTTTTAAAAATTAATAATCAAAAAGCTCCTGAAAAATTACGCCACTAAAGTCTTAGAACACTTAACAAAAATCTCAACATAGCTTTAAATATTGTATTTCTTTCTTAATTTAGAACTTAGTAGGATATCTTTTAGTGTCCACAACAACTTTTAAACGTCTTGGTATAGATTTAACGAGTTTTTATAATTTCTGCATCGATTTACCTCCATGCTTCTGTGATTATTATTTTTACTTCCCATTATGTGTTTATGTCAGGTTTTTTTATTTTAAATATAGTTCTCCCCAAATATGCTCTGCTGGGCTAAATAAATTGATTGAGGAGGTGTTATCACAAAATTTTGGGGCAGTTATAAAGACACCAGCGGTGTACATTGAGAGCAGTACGCTTGGCTTCATTATCCTGTTAAAATATGAAGTCGTGTTCAATATCAAATTTTGGACAGACAATTTAAAATTTCTCTTTAAAATATTTGACTAGAGCTCATGATTCTCAATACCATCAAAAATTACCTAATTCTGTGGCTGATTTACGCCCCCACGCAAGAACACTTCCACTTCCATGGTTCATTCATCCAACTAGATTCTTGTGACTTAAGTTTCAGAAAACTCAAAATTGACAGGAAAGTGATTGGGATGACAGAAAATTCAACATTTTTGGTTCTGATGGGCATATAATAGTTTTAAAGGAAAAAATGAGGCATTTAATCCAGTGAATTTATGTGGAACAAGAGCTCCTCCACCCTCCATGCTTCAACACATAGGTGTTCTTGCGGGGGAGGGGGGTGTAAATAGGCTTTAGGAATTAGGTAATTTGGTATTTTTTGATGGTATTGAGAATCATGAGCTCTATTTAAATATTTTAAAGAGAAATTTTAAATTATCCTCTCAAAATTTGGATATTTCAGACGACTTCATTTGTTAACAGGATAATGACGCCAAGCGAACTGCTCTCAATGTATACTGCTGGTGTCTCTATAACTGTACCCAAAAGTTTGAAAACACCTCCTCAATCAATTTATTTAGCCCAGCAGAGCATATTTGGGGAGAACTAGATTTAAAATAAAAAGAAAACATGACATATAAACACATAATGGGAAGTAAAAACAATAATCACAGAAGCATGGAGGAAAATCAATGCAGAAATTACGAAAACTCAATAAATCTATATCAAGATGTCCAAAAGTTGTTGTGGACACTAAAAGATATCCTACTAAGTTCTAAACTAAGAAAGAAATACAGTATTTAAAGCTATGTTGAAATTTTTGTTAAGTGTTCTAAGACTTTAGTGGCGTAATTTTTCAGGAGCTTTTTGATTATGAATTTTTAAAAATAATAGTTATACAATTTTTAAAAAAATAATTATGTCATTCCACCAAGAACAAGTTACAGATATAAAAAAATTACAATTCCAAAATATTAATTTTTATTAGTCGGAAACAATAAATTTTGTAGGAAATTGCAAGTGTACGAACACTTTTTGGGTTCACTGTATATACACAGAGATTAGATTTTGATTCATAACACAGATAGAACTAAATAAAACATGTTCTGAAATTTTAAATTCAATATCTTAAAAATATTTTGTGTAGGGATCAGCATCTGGTTTTGTTAACTCCAATTCCAGTTTACTAATTATGCTATAACTTTGCTTCTAGATATCATAGAAACAAAAATAGAGTGTTTTTAGAATCTTAAATGTATAGTCTTTAAAATAAAATCACAAAAGTAATGTTTGAAAATTTTCACCAAAACTGCGAATTTTGGGTAGTCACATATCTTAATGAAATTTACTTGATTCATAAAAAGTCACATTGTTGATTTTTTGGGCACTTGCTTATAGGCAAATAATAATTTAAGTATTCCTTTGCTACATTGGAATAGTTTTATTTTCATATTGAACTTTAAAATAGCTTGCATGTCTTGAAAAAGGCAAGCCTACAAAATAAATTTTTGTTTTCAATTAGTAATCTTTTTAAGAGACTAATTTCTTGTAGATTTTAAAGAACTTTTCTAGCTTATTGGTAAACTTATGGAAAATGTCTTAAAAGTTCTCATAAAGAAATTATTTCAATACATTTATTTTATGGTTCCTTTACTGTGACTATAGTGTTTTGTTTATTTGGATGAAAATAAATGAAGTATATATATCAGATTCTTTATATTTAACCCAATATAAATATATTTCATGCTTTTACTCATTAAAGAAAGGTAGAGAAAAATTATGTTTTTACCATAAAATCTGGCATATCATGTATACCATCGTATTACATGCACTTATACTTTCAAGTAGCAATTTTTAATTTTTATGTTTATTTGCTGAGAATGTGCACCCCCATTTTCATGAAGAAACCTGAGATGTATGCGAGTCATGCTCTTAAAGTTTGAAAGTCATTTATTCTAAGCTTTAGTAAAAAATAGTATACATCTAGAAGTGCAACCCTTTAAGTTCATAAGGAATGCCATTTCTTTTAAATAACCGTTATTTTGATCTATGTAGAAATCTAATCTTTTTTCCTGTGCTCACATTTTTTAAAGCTCTTATTTCTATACCTGGTATATAACGTGCACGCATAAAATTCAATCTTATTTTTTGTGTTAAAAGTGTGCACCATACACCAGATTTTACGATACATATTACCACAACAATGCCAATGTTCAAGATAACGTGCCAAGTTGGTGACGCTGATTTTGCATGTTTCGTATGCGCCAGATTGACTACCATGTGTTGTATTACATATAATTTCACCAATATGTTTGCAATATTATGAAAGTACCAAAAATTAATACAGCTTGGGTACAAAAACTCCTGTATGCAGGTATGTTGTACACAAGTGGAAAAACATAAATCTTGGTACTTACGTATTATCACAACCAATTGGTGACATTATATGAAACAAAGCACCTGTTTGACAATTCAGCACGTTCAACACACAGGAACTCGGAGGGTACTTGTGTATTTTTGCGACAATCGCTGACTCTAAATAACTCGCTGAGTTGGCCACCCCGATTTCCTATGTGTGGTACACACTGAATTGGCTGCCAGGTGCTTCATTTCATATAATATCGCTAATAGGTTGCAATAAGACGCAATTACCAATCAGGGTTGCCAACTTGGTGTGTTATTATTAGATTTGGCCTTTGTTGTGATAATACGTAATTTGTTCAGACTGACGTATTTGAAGCACAATTAATTTAAATTATAGTTTTAAGAAACATGCTTTTTTATCAAACTAAAAAGTAAGAAATAAATCTTATATAAGAATAAAATGATTAACTAGAAAATTAATGTCATCGTGGTAAAGGCGTGGGGTCCTCTGTACTACATTTTTACACTAACTCTGCATTTTGGAATAGAACTAGTAAGAAATTATAACAATTGATATTGAGCACCCCACACTTTTATACGCAGTTATTATTTTTCCGGTTGCAATTTCTTTATTTTTTTCTGCTTTTTTCTTGACATTTCTAAATACCTTTTGTTCTATTTCTTTAAATCCTGGCATTCATATTTTTCTAATTGGTTTTCTATAAAAAAATTACTTATGTTTCTGCTTCTTAATGTAATTCCTTTTTTGCCAGGAATAAGCCATTCTTTTAAATTATTGTCATGTTGAGTTCTTAGTGGGAGACCATCATCGTTGATTGAATACTATTGGATGCCAAAATTTGATTTGCAGCGATTTCAAAACCACTTCTAAAAGATGTTTAATGTGTAGTGTACTGATAACAAATTAGTTCCTGTATATATTGTTCCGATGTGTGGTATTTTTTGAACTGTTGTTTTTATAAATGTGAAATTCAGAAAGACATGCCTTCATGTGTAGTATTTATAAAAATAGTATTTTTAAATCTTTTATCTTGTTTCTAAATTATGAATGCTTTTTAATTTGCTCTAATTTCATTTCTGCTTGTTAGCACAATTCTTGATTTTTAATGTTTCCACTCATAATTTGTTTTAAATTATGCATATAGCTTTGATTTTTTTTAAATATATTTTATGGATAAAATTTATCTATGAATTTCATAGATTTTGCACTTTCTGCCAAAGACCATTAGTTTCACATTGTAGCCTTTGTCGTTATGTTCTAAATACTCTTACAGGCATAGCATATCACAACATGTGTTATGCTAAATTTTGTAGATAGTCATTTCGAAAACTATATAATTATGAACAACCTTTGTAAAAATTCTAATCTAATGAGAAAACTTTCAAAATTCCTTTCAGAACCAGCTATCTATAAATTATGCAGTAAATAATTTAGATGACTCGCATATCCTAACATATAATTTATTTGAAACAACACTGTTTGAAAGGCATTTTCACTCACATTTTGTAACTCAAAGACTTGATTTGATAAAAAAAATTAAAAAGTTGTTTATTTATGTACTTTTACACACTTTCCTATATTTGCAATGATAATTCAATGTATATTACACTAAAACATAATCTGTTCTGCACAAATAAGGATGGAGTTGACTATAATATGGATTAGATAGTGCTTATAAAAAAAAATTCAAAAATCTCACTTATATTCTTGTTAATTTTTTTATGTATATATGTATGTGTACAATTTCCAGAATAAATATTTCAACAATATGATTTTTGTTTGTTTTATTTTTCTTGTTAACAGTGAATAATTGAAAATAAAATGCTGTATAAAGT